>CM029369.1:28379743-28449743 GCA_017165825.1 Hepsetus odoe | reverse complement strand
AGATTCAAATTGAAATGTGTGATTCACTGACTCGTTGCTCAGTGAAGTGTCAATCTCCCGTTATGTGAAGGGTTCCCAAGCTTCGGCCTTGAAGCAAGAAACAGTAGTGGATGAACTGTGTGTTTGTGTGTTTCATTTGTTATCTCTACACCAAGTCTATCCATGCAAAGCTTCAGATGAAGTCTCTGGCATGAGGAACAAAATCTAACTTTGAACATCAGATCACTATCTGTCCTGCCCTTATCTTTCTACTGCTGTATTTGTATAGGCATGAACTGGCACTCACAATGTGTGCGTGTGTTAGTGTATGTGTGTGTGTGCACCTATGAAGTCATATCCACAAACACACACACACACCACACGTACTTCCTTTGATGGTTGAGCGCAACACCTAGCAAGCAATATTGTCTGGCTTATCAGCTCAGCTATTTTCAAAGAGAACAACTGCCTTTTTGTCAACATCTTACTGAATGCTATCTTCACACACACACACACACACACACACACACACACACACACACACACGCACACACACACAAAGAATAATGACACATTCAGGTTTTTTCCATACAGAACCTGTATTTGTTCTAAAGCCACACATACACACACACACACACACACACACACACAATCATTATGGAGTTTGATCACCGATTCATTACGTGGGAACTGTGTAAATATAACTTCTTTTATGCTTCACTGATTCCCCTGAGTCGCATTTAAATGAATCTTTAAATTCTCGGATTATCATGCACTGAACTGAATTGAAGAATCAATTCCAAATGACTCCCGGTGAAGTCTGAGAGAGCCGTGCACAGAATCGTTAAAGAATCAAATCTAAATGACTCGGGGTGAAATGGGAGATTATCATGCAGTGAATCACTTTGTAAAGAATCAAATGGAATCAAATCCTGCAGAAATGTGAGATTCCATAATGTACTGGATGATTATACCCAGAGGGAGTTTCAGAGAGAGAGACACAAGGAAGAGAGAGACGGAAATCTGTTGCTACTGTACACACTCGTGTGGTCCACACCCATCCGCGAATCCTCCTACAGCGCTTGATTCATTCCCCTGAACCACTGCTTACAAAAGGTCACCCCCAAAAGCAGTGCCACACACACACACACAAACATGACCATTACAGGGCTTCACCAACTACCGTACTCAAACCTGCTCCATCTTCTCCCAAAAATGATGTCGATTGGTTGGTGTAGTGCTTCTAAAGTCTTGTGACAGAGCCACAGGGCTCATCTATATCATGAGCTCAAAGGCATCCGTTATTAACACCGTCCAGCGTTATATGATCCTCCTGTTTTCAATAAGAATCAGCTAAAACAGCAGTAGATTCCTCCTTGAGTCACGAATTTCATCTGTACTTTCGTTTTTAAAACAACAGTATTAAGACTCAGGTGACTTAAAGAGCCCATATCCTCCATTTTCCTTGTGTTTTATTGTTTAATCCCTTATCACTCATGGCTTTTTACATGTTTTATGTACATAAAAGTGTCTTTATTGAATATAAATGACCTTCATGGTCATCTTTCCTAATTTCCTAATTTCCTAATCAGGGACTGTATATATAGATTATTTATTATTCATAGCTCTTGTATATGGATGTTCCTCGGTCTTTATATTTTTATATTTTTCTTCTTTTCTTTACATCTATCTTTCTATATTCTTTCTGTCTCCTTGATAAAGAGCCCTGCAACGCCCAAATTTCCCATTCGTGGGATAATAAAAGATTACTCTATTCTCTATTCTATTCTATTCTACTTCCATGTCCTAATTACAGGGACAGTCCCCCTGGAGTAACTCAGGGTTGCTCAGAAGTGGGATTTGACCCTGCAACCTCTTGATCCATAGGTCTGTAGGCAAGTACCCGACCACTACACCACAGCCGCCCACCTTTAGAAATAAATTGATTGCCTGTCGCTGTGCCTTTAAGACTGATATATGCAAATGAGCCAGGTTCTGATTGGCTCTGTATCACTGAAACACGCCAAACAGCTTCAGTGTGTGTGGCGTTCAAGCGCTGCAGGCTCAAATAAAGGCCAATACATTTTGTGACATCACAAAAATAAGCGGACGTTTTGAAACAATCGGTGTTAGCTGCACTGGTCCATTAGTTCCCAACATAATGTGGTCTATTGTTGATAAAAAGTGATGAAAGTTGGGTTTCCATGATATGGGCCCTTTAACGACGCCTGCTTTACGGCGATGATTTTGTGCAGTTTGCTGAAACGAATCAGGGACTGTAAAACAGGACGATGTGGGAAAGGGCACGGCAGGGTGGAATAAAAGGACGTGCGACACACTTAACCCCTCCTCTGCCCTTCTGTTTCCCTCCTTTCTCCGCTCCCCACCGGTCAGCGTCTGATTTACGCCGGCAGTCGTAAAATATCACTGGACGCGCTGAAAGAGATGGACAAAGCCGGCCACGCGTTTAGCTCGGCTGAACAAGACTGCAGCTGCGGAGAGGCGTCACAGTGTGGGCCTGTGTGTGAGTGTGTGTGTGTGTGTGTGTGTGTGTGTGTGTGTGTCTGCGTGTGTGTCCTGGGTGTGAGCTGAATGTCTAAAGAGACCTCTGTGCACTGGTGGCTATGCTGTAGCGCCGTTGAAAGAACACACACACACACACACACACACACACACACACACACACACACACACACTCGCAGCTCCAAGTGGTTCATCTTCTTCCCTTTCTTACTGACTCATCGGCTCCCTCACACACTCCTACCGACATGTGAAAATATGCTTTTCTGGCATGGAGGCCTGCCAGAGCGCTTAAGAATGAAACAGTTTCAAACAAGGCCGCCGGCCGCGGACAAAAGACAGAAAAAAAGAATACATAAGCATATTGACGAACGACAAATGCAAAAGATCTATTTCACACACGTCCGTTTATAGAGCGCCAAAACATGCGGCCCAACAGCGACGTGATTATGTAATATTATATATAATGATATTTATGATGGGAAGTGCTTATATGGGGTGTTTTAATACTACATGTGAATAAAATGCATATAAATCTATTATGTTACTATATATTATGAAAATAACACATATGAGAGAATAAAATAAATCATATTTGTTATGTATTTGTACATATCTATGGAAAAAGGAAAAAGGAAATATCTGAACGCGAGAACGCTGTAGTGAGGTTAGAACTGGTTTATCTGCGAAGTTGGAACATTTGGAACAAGTCCTGAGCTTGTAGACACACACACACACACACACACACACACACACACACACACACCTGATGAAAGGAGGCTAAGCCTGTAGCACAGGTGTGATCGAAGGACAGAGCGTTGGAGTCTAAATCGTGCCGCACACATCTGTTTTCTCCTTCTATCTTTTTGTTTCTCTCTTTTATCTCCTCGTCTGGGTCGGTCAAGTTCGGGACGGGGGGGGCGACTTCCTTTAGTTATGACCGTGAAGCCTGTTAGATCTCGCTGGATGACACGGGATCCCTCTTTTTCTCTCCATAAAT
Source organism: Hepsetus odoe (assembly GCA_017165825.1). Lineage (NCBI taxonomy): Eukaryota > Metazoa > Chordata > Actinopteri > Characiformes > Hepsetidae > Hepsetus > Hepsetus odoe. The sequence continues at coordinate 28,446,244 of CM029369.1, read as the reverse complement.
TTCTCTCCCTCTCGTCGCGGCTGCCATAAATCCAAAGCGTTCTATCCTTCTCTCCGCTCCTCCCTCTGTATTATTTAAACTGGCACCCAGGCGGCGGTTTCCTAGAACTTATAGACTTGTAAATTTTAATCACTTTTAACAAAAACGGGCAGAAATGCGAACACGGTTTCTCCTTTTTGGCTGGTTCGGATCAACAAAAAAGCATTAAAAAGGATACAAGAGCAGTGGAAGAGAAAAACAAACACGTTTGAATGAGATCTGCCCATAAAACATGGCGGCGGATGAAAGGAAAGTAAGTATCTTTTGTTCGGACTCTAATCCCAGCTGCTAGCTGTGTGGGCTGCTGGTCAGCGCTGGTCAGACACAGAGACAGCAGTGACCTCTATGGGCCTCTATGGGACTCTATGGGCCTCTATGGGACTCTATGGGACTCTATGGGACTCTATGGTATGCTATGGGCCTCTATGGGAGTCTGTGGGCCTCTATGGGCCTAATCCCATCCCAACAGGCCGCCAGCACTCTGACCCCGAGCTGTAAAGAGACCAAACAGGACGGAGGGATGGAAGGGAGGGGTAAAAACAACAAAAGAGAAAGGGTGAAACGAAACAGAGGTTTAACTCCCAGTCATCCGTCCAATACAGGGGCCCACCTGTCCGATACGGGGGCCCTAAAACATCCGCACTGACAAATGCTGGAGGGCTTTAGACGTGCCGGTGACCGCCACTCCATCCCCACTCTTTCATTCCTCTGTCTGTTCACTCTTTACTCTCTCTCTAATCCCACATTCAGGCCAATAGTAATGACCCCAGACTGAGCTTTGTCCCCTTTTTTTCTCTATCCCTTTCTTTTTCTTTCCGTCTCTCTTTCTTCCTCCTTCTATCTCTCCTTTTCCTCCCTTTCTCTTGCTCTCTATCTTCCCCATCTCTTCCTCTCTGCTTTTCATCGTTGTTCACCTTCTCTTTCTTTCCCTTCTTTTCTCTCTCGATCTCCTCCCTCTGTGCCTTGCACTCCCTCCCTTCTCTTCTCTTCTCTTCTCTTCTCTTCTCTTCTCTTCACTTCTCCTTCAACCTCTCTGTCTCTCTATCCCTCTCTCTTCCCAGAGTTCCACAGATGCCATTTTAATCCCCGACTTTCATTCAAACCGTTGCCACATAAGCCCCCCCCTCTGTCCTCCACCTTTCAGCGTGCCCTATCAACACAGCGTGCCTACATACTTCTCGCTCAGCTCATCCCTCTCTTTTTTCTCTCATTCCCACAGCTGTGGAGCTCATCCACCGGCTAAGAGGGGAGGATAATAATGTAACACGGCAATAATTTACAGAAAGTAATGAACATCACAGCATTTTCTTTTTCGGACCAGACAAAAGTTGCAGTTTTTAATTGTATTCCTTTTTGTTTTGGAGGAAACAACTGGAAATAATAATACTTTTTTTTTTATAACATATTACCGACACAAACCCTAATCCATGCATTTTAGAACAGTAGTTCCTAGAAGTACTAACAATGCTCATGATGATTGTTGATATTGTGATGAATGACGGATGATATCGGCCAGCTTTGCATAAAAATCAGTAAAAATGGGCAGTTTTTTAATCGTGCTAAGCTTTGCTGACGGAAAGATACTTAAAGAGTGTCATAATAACTATAATGGATGGGGGTGCCGGGAAGGCGGGTGCTGGGGTGGGGAGGGTGTGCGGGGAGGGCTGGAGGTTATTTTTCATGGCCGATTCATCAGGCTCTGATGGACTATCTGCATGTGTATGCCTCCACGGACATGGCCCAGCCAGTGGCCCACAATGCTTTGCAAAGAGATGTAATCTCATAATGAAGAGAGAGAAGAGAGGGGGATGAAAGAAAGGGGGGCTCGCTCGTCCTTTGACTGAAAACGTGTACAGCAAAACCTCCCTTTTGTTTCTCCGCCTCAACTACAAAATGGATTAGCAGAGCGGGAGGGAGGGAGAAAAAGAAAGAGTGTGTGTGTGTGAGTGAGTGAGTGAGAAGGGCCGGATGGTTTCGAAGCCGAGTACACACACACACACACACACACACAGCTCAGCACAGCCGTCTATGAGATCAGACTCGCAAAAGGCTGTAGGGCTGGCTTGGCCGATTTGCTGCATTTTCAGTCTCATTCTGGGAGATGCTGGAGACACTCATGCGCACACACACTGGTGAACATCCTCCACACTCAGTCTTACAAGAAAACCACCAGTGTTCAATTAACTCCCGCTGATTTAAAGCTTCTCCAACAGAGTTCAGCTCAGTAGCGGCTAAATACAACACTGGAGACTGTAGCGTGGGCTTATGGGCCGCAATTCAAAGAGCTCAGCAACTGCTTTACATTCATCAGATCTGCTGATCCGAGAGCCACTGTAGGGGCCGCTGATCCTAATAAACACTAAGGCTCGGGCAACGTTGCTGCTATCAGGCCATGATTAATGACACATGATATTTAGCAGAACACTATTCATGTTCCTGCACATGAATAGATTTGGAAAAACTTCACCGCAGGTTGGATTTTAAAGCGGCGTAAAGCTGACTAAGCATTTATTAATGCTTCTTTCAAAAACCACCAGTTGTCATAGAGACACCCTCGTAATCGAACTCTTATTCGACTTTGAAAACTTTATAAATGTCCCGTAGGTTTACGGCAGATGTCATGAAAGGCTTGTGTAGCCTCGTAAATTCCAACCTTCCTTTCTCTGAAATTTAGTCATGATGTTTAAAAGTGTTTTTTTAATGTGTTATAACAAATTTACCAGAATGGAAATAGTAATAATAATATTAATAATAATAAATGTGTTAATACATACATAGCAGAAACCGTTTTAGTGATATTTAGAACTTTTTTTAATTTTTTTTTTAAGTAAAAGCCCTTTTATTAACCAGCTATTATTAAATCATCAGTTTGGAATTGGAATACATATAAATGGAAATTTTGGAAATTTTTTGGAAATGGAATGGAAATATTTTATAATACATAATTCTGCACAGAAAGCTGCTTCTACACGGCGACAAAAAGTTATTCCACAGGTCAAAGACATGGTTAGTATATAATCTTCTGCTCAAAGGACCTTTTTATAAGATTATAAGCTAAAAATAAAAACAAATGAAAAAAAAGATGGGAACGAGGGATAAAGAGACTCCTAAGAGATAGTAATGAAGTTGTAATGGGCTCGTGTGGTTGAGTTTACAGGGCCTCTATTATGCGTCTACACTCTCGCAGCTCTCACGCCACAAAGCAGCAGCTATAAAAAGTCCCGGAAAAAAAATGGGGGAATACCCTGACGTTTCTTTCACTTGACGGGATCGCAGTGGTGGTGCATGTCTTTAACAGTTTAGCTGATGGAATGAAAAAATAAATGAGTAAATGAACAAATAGTGATGATTAAATCTTTCAGAATCTACACCGTATTATTCCTGCCGAGCTTGGCAACGTACGGCTGCACTGGCCTAAATGTGGACATGTTTCAGGTCAGTATTTCTGAAACACTGCTTACATGGCGTATATGTTCCTAAATGATTAATATCGTGTGTGTGTGTGTGTGTGTGTGTGTGTGTGTGTGTGTGTTGATGAATGCAGCCTTCTGTTAAAGTAGGTTAAGTCTACAAGGCTTGGGCGATGCTCATTGCTCCTTGCGAGTGATTCAGGAAAACGCTGGAACGAGCCATTCTCTCTCTCTTTCTTTCTCTCTCTCTTCTCTCTTTCCTTCCTCTTCTTTCCTCTTTCTCTTCTTCTTCTCTCTCTCTCTCTCTCTTTCTCCAGATCACTCAGTGCCATTAGGTCACTGATGTCTTTATAACAGGTTTTATGGCCCTCATTAAAATGCGTTTCTGAAGCGTGTTCCCTTCGTGAAAGAACCCAAGGGACCTCAGAGTGGATCACGGGCCTGAAAGAAGTATGCAGCTTTGTGGCCTACACTAGAGATAGATGAAAGGGCAGGAGGAGAGGAGGAGAGGAGAGGAGAGGAGAGGGAGAGGAGAGGAGAAGAGAAGAGAAGAGGAGAGGAGAGGAGAGGAGAGGAGAGGAGAGGAGGAGAGGAGAGGAGAGGAGAGGAGAGGAGAAGAGAAGAGAAGAGAAGAAGAGGAGAGGAGGAGGAGAGGAGAGGAGAGGAGAGGAGAAGAGGTAAGAGAAGAGAAGAGAAGAGGAAGAGAAGAGAAGAGAAGAGAAGAGGAGAAGAGAGGAGAGGAGAGGAGCACAAGGCTCTGCTGAGGCAGGTCTGATGGAATCTTCAGGAAGCAGTTTTGTAGTAAAGAAGGGATTATATAAGATGTTAAGCAGTGGGCGAAGTCTCACTGCATTATTGCTGGCGTAGGGAGACTCGCTGCATTACTAACTTGGATTTTGCTGCTGAGCGGGCGAGTCTCACTGCATTACTGTGTGTGAGGGAGTCTCATCAGCCATTGTGTGAGGGAGTCTCACTGCATTACCGTGTGTGAGGGAGTCTCACTGCATTACTGTGTGTGAGGGAGTCTCACTGCATTACTGTGGGTTAACGAGTCTCACTGCATTACTGTGTGAGGGAGTCTCACTGCATTACCGTGTGTGAGGGAGTCTCACTGCATTACTGTGAGGGAGTCTCACTGGCATTACTGTGGATTTAACTAGTCTCACTGCATTACTGTGTGTGAGTCTCATCAGACATTGTGGGTTAACGAGTCTCACTGCATTACTGTGTGAGGGAGTCTGACTGCATTACTGTGGGTGAGGGAGTCTCACTGCACTACTGTGGGTGAGCGGGTCTCACTGCATTACTGTGGGTGAGCGGGTCTCACTGCATTACTGTGGGTGAGCGGGTCTCACTGCATTACTGTGGGTGAGCGGGGTCTCACTGCATTACTGTGGGTGAGCGGGTCTCACTGCATTACTGCATCTCACTGCATTACTGATTTCGCTGGTTAGTGGGTGAGGCCCATTACTCAGCTTCCAAGCCACTGTATCTGTTCGGTTCTCCATAGGGCCGCTTTTACTGAACTACTTGGGCTAGAACTCTAGCGCGACAACAAATCACCCAAAGCACCCAAACTGAACTGTTACATAGAACAACTTTAACAAAGAATGCTGGATGATGTAGAACTCTAAAGGGGAACCAAACCAAAATGCTAGAAAATGCAAAGTAGGTCTCAAACGGAGAACCAAACTGCTAGATGTGATAGAAGAACTCAAAAAGAGAATCAAACTAAAATGATACAAAAGGGTAGCGGGTCTCAAATTGAGAACCATACTAAACTACCATATCTAGTAGTAGGGGAACCAAACTAACTTGCTAGAATATGGTTAGTAAAAGTCTAACAGAGAACCAAAGTAAAATGCCAGAAAATAGTTTTAGATCTCTAATGAAGAACCAAATTAAAATGCAAGAATATGGGTAGTTGGTCTCTTACAGAGAAACAGACTAAATTCCTAGATGGAGCAGTTGAACTCTAAAGGAGAACCAAGCTAACATGCTAGAGAACGGTGGTAGATTTTAACGGAGAACCAAACGAACATGCTAAAAAATGGGGGTAGATCTTTATCGGAGAACCAAACTTACATGCTAGAAAAATAGCAGATCTCTAACGGTGAACCAAACTTAACTACCTTCTAGAAGATGTAGTGGAAATAACTCAAGAAGACCAAAAGGAAGACCAAACCACAGTTCTAGATAAGGGAAACTAGAACTCCATCAGAGAACACAAACTGCTAGAATAGGCATAGAGGTTTAACACCAAACCTTGCGAACACTGGAAAGGTTGAACCCTAACCATGAAAATGAAAACCCGGAGGAGCAGAGACAAGAACGGCTACTGTTGTGGAACTCCGATGAAAAACCAAACTCCAGGGATGGAAAGAGGTGCTAGAACACCATTCTCGCATTCGTTCGGACGGTGAACCAGTCAGAGGCTGCAGAGTGATTAACAGAACCGTCTGGGCCAGAATCCAGATTCGCCCTAAACTCTACCTCAGAGTCCTCACTGCAGTGGGAAGGTCAATATATTATTCATGCTCTTCATTCATTTATTTGTTTTGTTTAGTTTATCATTTCTTTATTTTAAGCTGGGCCTAAAGCTTGAAAAATAACCCGAACAGGTCCGAGGGTGAACTATTCATCTAAAAATCCCCCCCCCAGCCTGAAACAGGTGAGAAATTGAAGTGCGCATTAAAATAAAGTGGAATAAAAAACTAAATTCAATGAAAATATTATTGTAATAAAGGCCTGAAAATTAATTAAAGGATATCATTAACATTTGCATACGCTTAATTGAATGCAAATAATTAAATGAACATAAAAGGCCTGGGATTAGTCTGAAAAAAAGATTATTTTGCATAAATTATAGGATTTTTCAAGACGTTGTCCTGACCCTGAGAGCCTGAACCATCTACACACACACACACACACACACACACACACACAGGGCAGAGAGAGACTCACTTGGTGTTGGTCGTGTTCCAGTAGATGGACTCGAGGATGATCGCGCGGGTCGCGCTCAGCTCGCACGCGACCACCAGCACGCTGAAGCAGCACCTCCAGAGCAGCGACTCCGCCATGATCACACACTCGCGCGCGCGCGCTCTTGCTGTATCCCAGGCGCAGTATCCCTCACTCCAGGCGCGAGGCAGGAAAAAAAACAGAACAGCAGGGGTAAAAAAAAATAAAAAATAGAAAAAAAGGAGGCAAAAAAGAGCAAGACCACCGGTGGAGCCCTTAAGCGGGGGTCTGGGACAGTTTCATGGCGACACACACTCTCCTGGGGCCAACACACACTCCAGGTGCGCGCACACGCTCTCCGGACAGTCCGTCCGCTCCAGCGCGCGAGCCAGTCTCAGTTCAGAGAAAAAAACAACGGGATGGAATCACACGCACTCACACACACACGCGCAGAAAGCCCGCAGAACAGAGTGTGTGTGTGTGTGTGAGTGTGTGTGTGTGTTAAGTCTCCGTTCGGTCACGAGCTGAAGTACATTTCCATTCCACAGAGGCGCGCGCCGGTCACCTTAAATCCGGGCAGGAGGTCAACAAAAAAAATAGATATTAGAATTAAAATATTAATAGAAATAATTTTTAAAAAATTGCACTAAATCCAAGCGCGCGAGGCTTCTCCTTCACTTCCTTTGGGTCGCTTTTACGCCGCAACACACACCCCGAGTCGCGCGCGCGCACCCAGCCGGAGTATTTTCCTCTTTCTTCTCCTTGGAATTCCCTTTTTCCCCTCGCTTGGATGTTTATATTCCCTTCCAGGCTTTCAGAGCCGCAGACGTTGGTGTTTCGGGAGGGAAAAATCAGAATAAAGGAGTAAAATGTCCAAAAGCTCCGAGCGGCAGAAAGAAAAAAGGAAAACCCAAAAGAAGACAAACTGTAAATGAACGGAATGGAGCGAATAAAAGAAGTGAGATGAAAGTAATGGGAGGGGAAAAAGGATGAATGGGGATGGCGGAGCGGGGCTCAGGTGAGCGCGATCATGAGATCATGAGTGTCAGTCTATGTCTCTCTACCTCCCTCTATCTCTCTCTCCCTCTCTCTCTCCTTCTCTCCGTCTTTCTGTGCGCGGCCGCTGCGGAGTGTGTGAGCGGAGCGGCTCCGCGCAGGAAAAACCCGGGCAGAGGGGCGAGCGGACACGCCCACCGAAAGCGGATTGGACAGGAGAGCTGGGAGGAGGGCGGGGCCCCCGGCGCTGTCCGTCAGGGAGAGAGCGAGCCGAGCGAGAAGATTCAAAACGCCTCGGAGTTCTATATGCCATTATTACGTCATCATCAAAGTCAGCGCGTTCAAAAGAGGAGAAACAACAAACCGGTTTTTTAAAAAACAAACAAATAAAACTTGCGCAACGTTCTAAATTCCATTTCTTTACCATTAATGATTGATTTCGCGCGTCTCGTCTGCTGACTGTGCTGCTCGGTCTGTTTTGCCTTTAAATCTCAGGGTTGCTTTTAATTATTCAGTCATTTATTTGTCTTTTCCTGCTCGGCGCTTCAGAGAGGAGGCAGCGGCGGCGGTGCGGCCGCAGCAGCGCTGAGAGAGGCGGACATTCCGCGGACAACAGCGCCCCCTGCGGGAGGAGAACAAACTGGGGGGGCAACAGAACAGCATGCAAAAAAGTTTATCAACTAAATTGCATTGATAACAAATGTTCGTTCTTTACACTAAATGCGAACAACAAATTCAGAAATGTAGAATAAAGCCACTGTCTTGCTTTTGTTCACAATCAAATGGTGTGTGTGCAAATCAGTTCCACGTGACAATAAAATATTACACATCATCTCATTCAGAGGCGATGCATTATTGTCGCTGTGGAAATCAGAGTGGCTGGATTTCGATCACTCCCTGCAGAGATAACGAAGAGCAAATTCACATTCGCAGGCCGAGGAGAGTGTGAGAGTGTGTGTCAAGGTGTGTAAGTGTGCAGACTAAGTCAACGGCCTGTCCTGAGTGTGTGTATTGGGTGAACGGGGAGGGGGTTAACAGTTATTAAATTAGTTTTAAAGTCAAATTGAGGAGTGCTTAACCCTGGCCTACTTTAATAAAGAACAAAACTGCTATACCAAAAGTGCGATCTAGTCAAATAAGCGACTGTAGCTTGTTTTGTTCGTTTAGAAGGAGGATAATCACACAAATAAACTAAACTAATGAAATAAACTAATAAACTAAACTCTTTTTAATTAATAAAAAAAAACCCAGTAGCCCGATATGCATCATTTAAAACTATAACATCACTCATACTCTAATGCTTCAATGAAATAAAACACAGGGATGCTATAATACTGCAAAACTAATACTAAATTAATGCAATAATAAATCAGTAAATAAAAATACACAGAAATGGATTATATAATAATGTAATTTTATAACACAGTAAAATACTGTAATATTTAGTGACTACAATATGGTAACTGTAAATGTAATGTAAATGGTAATGTAATTTATATGGTAATGTAAATGTAAATGTAAATGTAACACTATAAGACTCTAATACTCCAAGAATACTTTATTAGTGCAATACTACCACACTAAACACTGTAATGAAGTTTATCAAAGTGTTAATAACAAGATAATAACAATGTAATAATGCAAAACTACTATAAGACTAACACTGCAATACTTTAAAACTGATATTGGTAAAATACTACCATTACAACACTTAAATACTCTCAATACCATCGACTGTAATGCTGTAATTAAAACTACAATGCTGTAATCATGCAGTAATGCTCTATGTTGATAGTGATACACTGACTAAAAAACTGCAGACCTGCAGCCACAAGTCAAACACAAAGGAAAAGAGAAAGTCCCGAGCTCCTGCTGCAGGTCCAAATAACGGACGACTGAGAAATAAGACAATGAGAGTGAACGGCACGACAGTAACCTGAGGGGGAAGCAGGCTGCATGAGTGGATCGGGATAAAAAAATTAAAAAAAAAGATTTTAATCACTCTTAAAAAGAAGCCGCTCAGCTTCTTAGAAACTACGCTACAATTTAAAACCAATTCAGCATAATACATTTCCTTTAGTTGTCTCAGGGCCGTAAGGGATCAGTCTCACACCTCTCAAAGGTAAAAAGTGCAGATTGTTATAGCTGAAGTAAATTTTGTTTTTAAAAACTGCACTTTAAACACAGACTTTAAATCAGTCACACTCATTTTTTTTCCTCTCCAGTGTATCAGGAACTACACTTGAATTCAGAGCTGAACCACCGTGAGTCAAGTTCTGCCATCAGTTTGAAAACGTTCCCTACGTTCCTCTCAGAATGAAAGAAAAACGCGCTCATCTGCTTCTTGATCTCCCCGGCTGGTGAATAAACGTCCAGCAGTGTGTGTTCAGGTTCCCTGGGCCATCAGCAACGGACACTTCGGTGAAGTGGGGATGAGAGAATAGAGTGTGATGAAGGGCAGCATAAGGCTACATAAATACAAACTCCCTTCCTGACAGCTGGCCTAGATCTACATTTACTTTGAACTGCTTTTATTATTTGAACAGTTTTGACAAAGATGTTTTTTTTTTTGTTTGTCATGATAGAAATCATTCAAAGTGTCCAAGGAAATCTTGAAAATGCAACATATTTTAAAAGTCAGTTTTACCAAGTCCACTTAGGATTAAATTACTTGCCTTTTTGCGTCCGAATATTTTTGTCCACCACCTTTCTCCAGACCTTAACCTCAGCTTTGTGGTGTTAAAACGTCACAACAGCTAAACAATGGCACCGAGGGTTCGTTTTCTACCATTTTGGCAACAACTGAGCACTACAAAGGCTAAAATATATGCAGTCAGTCAACCTCGACGGTCAGGAAACCCTGCAGCCCCTCGCTGGGCTCATAGACGGGATGCTAAATCCATTACCCTGCATGGGGTGAGTGTAAGTCACATTCTAAACCCTTCTGTTCGGGCCGAGGTGATGAAGTTCACGCGTCGCAATAAACTCCACTGATGGGAGTCGATACACTCCGAGGCCTGCTCATTAAGGCACTCATTATAAAGTGTAAATATCCATTTAGACACATTCACAGGCTGCTGGCGGGACTTCACTTAAAACGAGACGTCCTCGCGAGCTGACCTCGTGAGGCAGCTTGAAAATGACTAACTCAGAACAGGAATCATTAGTTTTTCCAATTTACCCTCCTGTACACGATTCCCAGTCCCGACACGTTTTCCGATCCACATCCATACCACTACGATGCGATTAAATAAACGTTTCTGACTCTTTTACCAACTCAGGAACAGAAGTGCTGACCTAGAATCAGTTTTCTGTGGCAAACGCCATCAAAAACATGGATACATCTGATCTGAGATCAGTCCTTTCCAGCTCTGCTGTTTTCTGAAGTGTTTTGTCACAACTTGTCTGTGTCTGTTGCACTAAATGTGTCTGTTTTAAACCAAATCTATACCACCTTAACGAAGTGCTGGGTGTATTTACGGATCACACTGGCTTCCTAGTTCCAGTGCCAAGTAATGGCGTAAATGATACATGTCTGGGGGTTCCGTTGATGTCCAGAATAAGCCCATGGAAACGGTAATCGACCCAGTCCTTGATAAAATGCTTTAAACAGACTGATGTTAAATGAAGAGATGAGAAAAAGACGAAATGAGATCGTATTCAAAGGGTTTATTAATGAACGGCTCAGTTCCAATTTACAAGACAAAAGGGAGTTGACCACAATAGGATACCTGACTAACACACACACACACACACACACACACACCCTAAGCAATCTTACCTGTGTCTTCTGATCCTATAAAGTACCAAACCTGTATAGCAGACGTTCACGCAGCTCACACTTGCAGTAAAACATTCATCCAACCTATCTAAGCAAACCGTCCCAATGAATCCCTTGGACCGTTACAGTAGTGAGTGAACTGGGCCAAAAGCAACGTTAAAAAAAAAAAAAAAAACGAGATGCAGTGAAAAACAATGTGTGGAGAAGCCATGGAAGAAGCAGCACGGGTCAATGTGGAGCTTAAGACTCCTGCAAAACTGATAACCTACACATACACACGTGCACGCACGCACACACACACACACACACACCTTATTTTATTTTACCACCCCCTCCCCCCACCATCTTTTCTCATTTTACTCCCTCTTGCAGAAATAATTGGATGGCTTCAAGTTGTGTAATTGGAACAAACCGTGCTTAAATCTCCTCCAAAACCCAGCGAGCACCTCAAGTAAATATTAGGGCTTACTATACGCTCTCACACACATCCCCGCATGCTTGTGTGTGTGCATGCAGACGCAAGCCACACACACAAGCGCGCACACACTCACAAGCCCACTCTTCTCTTTGCTTTTACGTTTCTCTAAAAACAAAATGAGGAAGCCCGAAATGATGTGAGGAGGGAGACGCTTTCTATACATCTGTGGCAGAAAGAAGAGAAAAAAAAAAAAAAAAAAGCTGCTAAAACTGAAGGAACCGGCCAGTCCGTGGAGGTGGAAACAAGTTCGGCCTCAAAGTGTGGCAGACTTTTCTTCATCGGGGTCGGGGGGGGGCTTGGAGAAAGGGGGGAGCGGAGGGTTTCCGAACCCAGAGGAGAGGCTGCCGGAGCAGGATTCAATTAAAGATTCCCAGAGACTGACTTCAAAATGAAGTTATCTTCCAGTAGAGAACAGAAAAGAAAGGAAGAGAAGAGAAAGAGATCAGTCCGCTGCTTTGAGTGTGAAGGAGAGGCGGGGACGGGACTTGCCCTTCCCCAGAATGATCTTCTGCTCTTCCTTTTGCTGTTTCTGCCTCTCCTGCTCGAGCTTCACTCTCTCCTCGTGGATCTTGCGCTGCTCCTCCACTATACGCAGCTGATCCTCGGCCTGAGGAACAAACGTTCGAGGTTAAAGTCAGGAACGATTACAGAAATGGAGAAAGACAGAACGTCAGCATTTAAAAATAACAGAATAAGGACACAAACAGGACCTCACGGTGTTTAGTCCATTTCTATTAAACAAAATTACATTTTTTGGTTGTAAATAATATTTCCCAAATTAAAGAATCAATGGGCAAATAAATATATCTAATAATAAAGTAAAACAAAAATTAAATAACAATAATTGCAAGATTACTGACAGCCCTAAATGGAATAAATATTTTTTAAAAGGTTGTAAATATTTGTCCAATAAAAACTAACAAAAAATAATAATTTAATAAATGGGAAAACTGTCGAAAAATCTTTAGGGTTTAAAAAAAAAAAGCCCAAAATATATAAATAAATAGTTGAATGGGCAATAATTGCCCCATCTAAAAAAAAAAAAAACAAACAAAAAAAAAAAAAAAACTGATGCTTTGACTTCTCAACTCAATCTGCATTTTTAGTATTTGCAGTTTTAAATCGATAAAAGCCTGTAGATCCAGATAATGCACAAAACCTGTAATGATCTTTATGTATTACTTTATTTTTATCGTAAGGTTTCAGGGCTGCATCTGCGCATGTGAAACAATTGGGACTAGCTATCCAAAAAAAACAAAAACACACACCACACACAGGTCAGCTTAGGACAGAGCTGCCAACCTTCCCAGAAACATAACTTGTGCCATGTTTGCTGCAGCTGGGTCTCCGCCTGCTGAGTCCAATTCAAATAAACACGACTTAAACAACAGGCTTCAAGGGAGGCCAGACAACTCCCACTTAAAACGGAGCAGGCGAAAAAGCTTTCACAATGACACGGCGCGCTGATAGATATCAGCATCTACGCGCCCGGAGCCAATTAAACATTCTTCCAGTGTTACCCCAAGGCTGTTTCTGCAGTTAAGAGAACAAACTGCGTTATTTCAAAAGGAAAGGTGGCCTTGGGAAAAGACAAAGCGACAAAATCTAGATAAGTTTACTGAAGAGACGTCAGCGAACGAGGGAGTTTATCGTCATCAGAGCCTAAAGCTCATACTGATCACCTACAGCGGGACCTGTGCATTTCAAATCAAACAATTATTCATCCCTTTTAGCCCATCAATCACAGGCTCTACATTTCTATATCTGCAGTTTTCTTTTATCAGGTCCTTGTGATCCATTTTAAACGCTAAACTGTGAATGTCTAATCAACTCTATAGACTCCGAAATCTTCCTCAGTTTCATTTCTATTGCTCTCCCTTTTAGCGTTTTCTTAGAAAAAACCCGATCCTTGTTATTTTTCTGGACAACGCGGAGTACGAAGGTCGCATCAAAACTCAAGCGCTTTACCTTACACATACAAAAAGCCAAAACTCGGAGAATAAAATTATGATTAAAAATCACTGCTGGCAATAACAGCTGAAATTATTCAATTTTAGGTTTTAATTATACACTCACTATCAGTAATTATGCTGAGAGATATGATGGTTCCCCGTGGTGACACTCCTTTAACTCAGCAAAAGAAATTCACTGTTTAAATTATTTAAATACTGCAGCACTTAGAGCAAGGCTACTTTCCCCATTACCAGAAAAATAATACTTTTCTTGAGCTCTCTTCAGTGGAGAGTGTTTTGTGTGTGTGAAACAACCTAAGGTTTAATCCCATAACCTGAAGTCCCAAATAAAGCATTGCCCAAATAAATAAATAAATAAAATCCCTAATAACTTCTAAATGTGTTTGTGTACGATTCATGTTGGGAAACAGTTGGGAAAAATTGGCAGCAAAGCCTCGGATGTTTCTAAAACACGGCCCACAAGAACAGCCCAGGTTTGCTTTGCGCTAAATCACTGAGCCACATTCGTGTCAGTAAACCAAATAAGAGAGGATTTATAGATTTAGTTTTTTTCTCCCAGATTAAACACGTTCAGTTCAACAACATTACCCGCCCGTTAAGGTTCAGACCCGTTCAAAGGCTTTTTGAGGTTCACGAGGGATTTTTCTCCCTTAAAAAGTTTGCGGCTCTACATTAAAAGCGGCGCTCTTCCTTCCGCGATTCCTCTTTGAAAGTCAAAAAGTGAAAGTGACAACCCTCGTCATTGCGAGGTCACAGCACAGCGCACAGTGAACCACAACGAAATTGGACCTCTGCATTTGACCCATGCAATCACGTGCAGCAGTGGGCAGCTATTGAAAGTGCCCGGGGAGCAGTGACGGGGACGGTACCTTGCTCAAGGGTACCTCAGGGCAATCTAGTGGTGAGGGAATCGAACCCACAATCTTCCCATGCAGGCGCAACTCCCTAACCACTAGGCCACCGCTGCCCCTTTGGCTCTTTTTCTTCATCGTAACCATCTAAAAGGAATCTTACCAGTTTAGCCTGAGCTTCGGCGATCTTTCTGTTGTTTTCCTCCAAAATTTTCTCCAGTTCCTCCCTTTTGGATTTCTCTTCCTCCTACAGGGGTGACACGGTGGCACGTTAGGCCGAGCAAAACATTCCCCCGAAAGCAATCAGCAACGTCCACACACGCAGTCCAGTCTCGCACGCAAACACTCCGACACTCGCTCCACAATCCACACAGCGCCAGTTCCACTCACTGCACAGAAGCTCTTTCATCCTCTTTCTCTCACACCGCAAAATTTCACACGCAAATTGGCACAATCTTAGGTAAAATGCAAAGAAATTACCCCCTACGTCTCTCTCCCTTGCATCGAAATGATCAAAACCCTCCCGTGAATTCATGGCTCCAATCATAAAACTTTTAAATGCCTGCAATGTCTTACTCAGACATTCATGAACATACATACAGAAGAGGAATATTAAGACAAACACTGACTAACAAAGACTCATTTGTGTGCAGATGGAAAAAAAAACAAACAAACAAAAAAAAGACAAGCTGATTTTTTTTTTCTTTCTTTTCTAATCTATCTGCATCCAACAACAAGAAATTTCAAAAGAATACAAGAGACATAAAGAGTAAATAAAACAAAGGAGAGATTGAATAGTGGTAGCTCACCAATGCTTGTATACCTACGCCTTTTTCCTTTGACTGTGTACTGTACCTACACAACTGCTGATTAAAGAGGGGGTGAGTATTTACTGCCTGGTCCCGTGTGTGTCCCGTCCTGGACGGCGCTGCACTTCCCCTTTAAAAACTCTGCTCTGAGCTGCTAGCGCAAGCTAGCGCTCTTACACGGCAACATCACATGCAGTATAGCACAGTCCAGCAGATTGAAAACGATGGAGAATGAAGCATGTAAGTCAAACACGTTACCATGTAGGTGAGGGGACATCGCGGGACGTCAGGCTATTACTGTTAAGATGGTGTTAACAACTGCAGGAACACATTCAATCACATTGCGTGTGTTAACTACATCATGCTCTAGTGGACAGTGTCGTGTCAGACTGAGTGTGTGAGGGTGTGTATGGACAGGTGTGGGTGGTCGTGCGGGGCGTGTGCCCGAAAAACCCGGCAGTCCTGAGGAGAAGCAGGTTAGAACACAGAAGTACATTCACAATACTGCACTTTTAACAATGAGATCGGTGTCAAAGAAATAAAAATGTAAAAGAAGGTTAGAAGACAGGAAGAAAACCCAGCGGCTGACCTTAAACATAAATAAACAAATGAAAATGAATAATAAAATATTAGATGAGGACAGATCGGGTCTGGTACAGAGAATTTCCAAAAAGAGAGAAAGTAAAGAGATTCTTTGGCGCATGTTAAAAAAACTGAAACACAGACTGTATGGTCGGACAAGAGAATGCAGGGTTGTGTTAAACCTGAGCCTGGCAAGTCTAAAACTGAGTTGGGAGCATCGCGGCCCATTTCTATGGGCGTTAATGCTGACCCACCACACTTTTGTGTAAGTGTGGGCAAAGGGAGTTAGGACGGCGGTCCAAAAATGTTGATTATTTTATAATCAGCGTGCACAGAAAAATCCCCACCTCAGATTTCAGGCCGGGTCATCGATTTTAATTCAACAGTAAAAACACTTTTTAGTTTTCTATTCATTTAGTTACAAAACAATCGCAAACTTAAATCCAGTGCTGAGCAACTCGACTCGCTTGGTCTGTGAGCTCCTGCTGGTGTGGGTTTAAAAGCTGCTTCATGGTTTAAGGAAAAGGTTTTTTTTTAAGCTTAAATATTAAGAGTTTGTGCCTGGTCTAAAAGCCGATTAAAAAAAAAAATTAAAAAATAAAAAAATCGATGACTCTACCTTTAACTGCTAGTTTGGCACACAAATTAGGCCAAGATCTTGCCAAAACCGGTTTGAAAAAAAAAAACCAAAAAACTAACAAAAAAAAAAAAACACAAAACAAAACGACCATACCATGCAGTTCCTCGATGAGGCTTTATGAAAAATAATCTTTAAAAAAAAAAAAAAAAAAAAAAAAAAAAAAGACAAAAGTGAATGAGAAAAAATAAATAAATAAATAGTACAGAATATCATAATAATGCTGGAAAAAAGACAAAGCCTGACAAAAAGGTCCATTCTTGGTGAAAAGGTCTTTTTTATTTTTTGAGGACAAAATGAAGAGAGATGAAAGACATCGAGAAGAGGGAAAGGCTAGGCAGGGAAAACAGGTGGGAAAACGAAAGAAAATAATCATCTCTCAGCCGTGACAAAACGTTCACGTCGCACACCTTCAAGAGCGATCAGCGCGACCTGGATCTTTTCTGAACCGACACAAAAACAAAAATCTCGGCTTAAAACCCAAACCCCGGGCGTGAGCCGCACCTCTTCTACGCGGCCGCTCTCACTTCCGCCAGTTTTTCTGGCTCTGCTCCTCACTTGTCAGCCTGACTCAAAGGTGTGTACCGATGTGCACGTGCTTTTAATGAGATTACTGGAACTCATTGCTATTAAATCAGCACACACAGATGTAATGGTCATGGAAGAAGATCCCCTCTGCCGTCTAGACAATAACCCGCTGTAAAAACACCAAGAGAACCCATTTGGGGTGATTTATGGGTTTTTACAAGTTGCCTCCCCATCCCATCAGTTTAATACAAGCTTATTCTCCCGCCTTGATCAATCTACGGCCCCTAAACTCAAATCCTCCCCTCTGTCTTGAAGGTGCAAGTGGCGAGTTGTGTCACAGCGGCGAGGTACGTAGGTTGCGGTGGAGTGCCGCTCCGTTGCAAACGACCGAGCGTTACCTCGCGGGCTTTCTGAGCGCTGAGCTCGGCCTGCCTCTGCCTCTCCAGCTCTTGGAGCAGCTGCGCCTCCATGATACGTTTGGCCTCTTCCACGCGCCGCAGGACCTCCCGCTCTATCTCATCCCGCCGCTTCTCCAGTTCCTCCTCCACCCGCCGCGCCACCAGCTCCTCCACCCGCCGCGCCGTCTCCTCCTCGATCAGCCGCTCCTCGATCTCCTGCTGACGACTGGACACGGCCACAAACAGACGATCAGACGCTCAACTGCGGGTCAAAATGCTAAATAACAAAATCTGTCCACAAAATCTAGGTAAATCTAAAAACTATTTCAAAATGAAGCTTGATTTCAGCTCAGGCACCAATGGAATATGACACTCCAGACCTTTCTCCAGCGCCGCTTCTTTTGATTTTTATTGGCAGGGCCTGAGCAGGGGTCACTATAAGCCATGCCCCGGGGTCAGTGACACCCCAACCAAAAACGGCAGATTGCTTTTTTAGCTTCAGATGGTCATCCTGTGGAGCCTGAGGCCAAATCGAGAGTTACTGTGTCTAAAGGCTCTGACTTTTTGTCCCCCTCTTTTACTTCCTGCTCTTTATTGGATTCTCTTTCTACCTCACTTGCTATTTTTTCCCGTCCCTCTCCAGGTTGCATTAGCTGTGCTCACATTCAAGCAGGAGGCCTGAAGGTGCCTGAAGGTACATGAGGGTCATGAAGGTGCGCGTGAGCCAAAGTCTTCTGTGATTAGATTACCAGACACGACATCTGCTTGATAAAGTGTCGACTGATGATGAGACCAGATGAACCGAAAGTTTACAACAACCGAGTTTTTGGGGAAACAGAAGAGCGAGTTTACTTAAAACACCGTTAAAAACTATAGGATCACGAAGAGAAGAAAAAGCTTTTTTTTGTGCAAACTCTTGCGCTTTGTTGTGAGGATTTGATTGGCCTTATTTTTCTACGTGAACACGATGCGCCTCACATCCTAATTTCAGCTCTTCTGTGGAATGTGTTGACTGGGCTGTGTCCCAAACTGCAGTACTTAAGTATTGAACAGCATGCAAAAATACTGCTCAAGAAGAAATGCAAGCATGGAAGTGTGCAAAATGGGGCTGCATCCTAATATAAAAAGCAGTGGGTGAAATGGTGGAAGATCTTGATACTTCAAGACTCACTTTACGAGCACAGATCAGGGCCAGAATGCAGTTTGGGACACAGGCCAAGTACACGCACGCACACTGTACTAACATTCGCAGTGGTTGTTCTATTGCATACTATTGTGTGTGGTAGAATGGGAATTTGGGATGCAGCCCAATTTATTTTTATACCATTTATACATACTATTCAGAGTAGCAGATGCAGTTTGGGACACAGCGCCAAATTCACATCTTTCTGCACTAACATTTCGAATGCTTGTGCACTATAATGAGCTTGTATTACCTGTTATTTGGGACGCAGCCCCTATCTACACACTTCCGGTGTTAAGCAGTTGTGCACTGTACTAGAAGTGGAAGTACAGAAGCGAGTGGACTGGGGCCGCGTCCCAATCTGCGCCCTATCACACTCAATAGGACACCACAGCCTCTGAAATGTAAACACTGAAGTGTAGGGATTGGGACGCAGCACAGTTAACGTTAGCAGGGGACTTGAAGAAATAAGTTTGACTTTTCTGATCCATTAAGTTGTTTTATCAACTGTAGATGAGACAGGTGACTAAATGTGAACTATAACCGGGTAACAGGGGCAGTGGAGCTGATGAAGCGTAGACCCGCAGGCCTGGTTTGGTTAGCATTAGCATTAGCTTTAGCATTAGCATTATCCTGTAGCCGTGTTGAGCCGCTCCTCTCCTTTCCTCTCTTTCACTCACATCCTCCTCTGTCTCTCCATCTCCACTCTCCTCTCCTCCTCCTCTTTTCTCTGTTTCTCGTCCCCGGCGGCCCGTTTGCTGAGAGTCCTTCCGAACATGTCCACCCTCTCGGTGGGAGAGCCCCGCTCCTTGCGCGACCCCGCCGCCGCCGCCGTCGCCGCGGTGTTGGAGCGGGACCGGGAGCGGGACTCTCTCCGGCGGCTCCGCTTGCCCTCTCGCGAGCGGGACCGTTTCTTGCTGCGCGCGCCGTCCCGTGAGCGCGACCGAGAGCGTGAGGTGCCTGGTCCGCCGCTGCGCGCGCGCTTCTTGCTGCGCTTCGTGCGCTTAGAGTGCGACGAGCTGCGGCTCCGCGAGCGCCCCATCCCCTTCACCGCACCGAACGTTCTCCCACCGAGCCTTTAAGCGGTGCACGGAGAGCTCGAGCCCGATTCTTAGGCGATTCCACCGCGGGTTCTCCTCTATTTACGCTCCGCTCCTTCACGGAAACATGGCGCCCGACCAGAGCTGCCACATATCCCATAATAACCTCGCGATCGGCTCCGCTCGGCTTCTTCCGGGTAGCCATGGCAACGGCGACTTCGGCTTCAGAGTGGAAACTCACAGATTTTTGCTTATTTCAATATATTATTGATTTTTTATTATTTATTACTTATTTTATTTAAAGACATTTTTCTTTTTTTTTATTTTACATGTATTTAGATTCAATAATAATAAAATCCAATTATATATAATATACTTATATAATCTGGTATGTAAATGACGTCACTGAGTGGCTCGTTTGCATATTGATTATATGGTAGTAACACAAATGCATGAAAGTGACTATTTGCCATTTTGAAACACAACAAAACACAACCTTTGCCTTTAACCCACACACACCGTGCAGCGGGGAGCAGTTGCATAGGTCCATATATATTTGGACACTGACACAAGTTTTGTTTTTGTTTACTGAAACATATTCAAATTATATTTCTATAATGGACATGGACACAATGTGTAGACTCTCAGCTTTCATTTGATTCAAATTGGATGAAGGGTTTAGGAGTTCCAGCTCCTTAACATGTGCCACCCTCTTTATAAAGGGACCAAAAGTAATTGGACAATTGACTCAAAGGCTATTTTCACTTCCACAGAAGAAATCAGTGGTGGATGATCGCAGAATCATTTCCATGGTGAAGAGAAACCCCTTCACAACGTCCAACCAAGTGAACAACACTCTCCAGGAGGCAGGCGTATCGATATTCGAGTCTACCATTCAGAGAAGACTGCATGAAAGTAAATACAGAGGGTGCACTGCAAGGTGCAGCCACTCATAAGCCTCAAGAATAGAAAGGCTAGATTGGACTTTGCTAAAAACATCTAAAAAAGCCAGCGCAGTTCTGGAAAAACCTTTATTTACCAGTTATTTAATTTGTCCGATTACTTTTGAGCCCCTGAAATGAAGGGATTGTGTTAAAGTGCTTTAGTTCCTCACATTTGTATGCAATCTTTTTGTTCAACGCACTGAATTAAAGTCTGCTCCTCAACTGCATCTGAGTCGTTTCATTTAAAATCCATTGTGATAACGTACAGAACCAACATTAGAAAAAAGTTGTCTCTGTCCAAATATTTATGGACCTAACTGTATATCCAGCCCCCGAGGAGCAGTGACTAGGATAGTACCTTGCTCAAGGGAACCTTGGGGCAACCTAATGGTCCGGATCAGATTATTCGAACCAACAACCTTCTGACTCTGGGGCCAAATTATATATATATATATATATATCCATCCATCCATTTTCTGCCGCATGTCCCAAACGGGGTCGCGGGGGAGTGCTGGTGTCCAACCCAACGCACACAGGGCGAGGACGGGGGACGCACCCTGGACAGGCCCATCACAGTATATATATATATATATATATATATATATAAACATCTATTTAATGATATCTTTAATAATGTGTATTTAAATTCAAATTTAATATTTAAGCAAACTCATTGAGTGGTTTGCTGCAAAATGCAACGTTCGTACGTTAGAGACGTCGGTCAGAACTGTTCACGGGGTGGGAAATGAAACCAGACGTCCAAAAAGTTTCATGCTTTAAAAGCTCCTTTTTAGAAAGTTACATATGAAGTTGAACAAGATTCGTGGATATTTTATACTTTCATTTTGGACAAATATTTGCTTTCAATTGCTGTTCACGAAAGGTGTTTATAGGAGATTTATATAGGTTGCCCTGAGGTACCCTTGAGCAAGGTACTGTTCCCGTCACTGCTCCCCGGGCACTTTCATAGCTGCCTCCTGCTGCACGGTGTGTGTTTGTGCATGGGTTAAATGCAGAGATTCAATTTCATTGTGCTGTGCTGTGCTGTGTGTACTCACAATGAAAAGAATAGTCACTTTCACTTTCACACACACACACACACACACACACACACACACACACACACATATATATATATATAATTTATTTATTACTATTTTCCCAACATCAGCATTTCATATAAACATTCAGAAAACATACCCCTCCCCCTCCCCCTCCCCCTCTTTTTTTTTTAGATTAGCCCTTTTTGTTCATGTTTTATGCGTCAAAGCCATAAAAAGCGATGAAAGCCTTTTTTTCCGTCCACCGCAGTGATGTTGCCCGTCCTGATTTAATCAGCTCTGTTTATAATGTGCAATTTGAGTCGAGTCAGTCAACATTCAAGTGACTCTCGTCTCACACACACCCAGCGCCAGACAAAAAAACCCCTTCTGGACCACCCTGGCCCATTTTGGGCACATGACTGGCATTCTTAGAGTCAGTCTTGCTGTTTAAAAAGCAGCACCGATTTTGGTTTTATTTTAGCATGTTCTCTCATGCAGCTCCTGAAAATAGTCTGCTTTGGAGGAAGATGTAATTGTACATTAATGCCATTGTGTCATGGCTCAGGCCGTTTCTCCGCTGCCCAATCTCAGTAGGGGCCAGCCAGAAAATAAACAGAGATATGAAATATTCCAAAAATAAAAGTACGATAAGCTTATCTTTAAGGGAAGCAACATTTGAGGAACACAGGAAAACAAAAGTGTTCTTGAAATAAGTTACGCAGTGAGGGGAGGAGTGGGAGCAGAAAGTCCCATCAATAGAATTTTTTTTTAACACAAACGAGTGAGAGCCTGGCTGTTTACAGCTCACTCAGTTACACTGAGAAATTCGGCAGATATTTAGCAGATTTGTAAATATGGCAGTTGTTTCAAACCAATGTTTATCAGACTTTCATTTTAACATTTATATTTACAGCATTTGAAAGTGAAGTGAAAGTGACTACCCTTGTCATTGCGAAACGCAGCACAGCACAACACAACGAAATTCAACCTCTGCGTTTCACCCAAACACACACGTGCAGCAGAGGGCAGCTACTGAAAGCGCCCAGGGAGCAGTGACGGGGATGGTACCTTGCTCAAGGGTACTTCAGGGCATCCTACTGGTGAGGGACTTGAACCCACAACATTCTGATCCTGGGGCCTAGTCCCAAAAACCTAGACTAGAATTAAGAGCTAAAATTAAAGTTAAAACTCTACCAGATTACCAGATCAAACATGAACAACTTAACATAACATATATATGTTAAAAAATATGACTTACAAGTTTGGATTTTTTAAAATAAAATTAGTCTTAATTCCATTTTTCCCTTTTTTCCATTATTGTTGCCAAATATATCACATATCAGATACAGGTATTGGTCTAGAGATCCCATATTGATCCCATACTGGTGCAAATAATATACCTCCATAAAGTAAAAAAGGGTGACTTAGCAGAACGCTGGACAGTTTCCTTCCTTTTACTAATTTACTAGCTTACTAGCGAGTTAGCTTGAGTATTAAAAGTACAGCCCCTCTTTCCTGGAGATTCGTTTGTAAAAAGACAAGTAAAAAGCGGGGGAAATGTGAAAGTAGCCCTTTGATTTTCTTAGGGCTCCCAGCTGTGGCCCTTTAGGCCCCCTGCTCGGCACATTTGGCTGTTTGCTCTGCTTTAGCACACCCAGCAATCCCAGTAAGGGGTCGTTAGTGAGCTGATTAGTTTGATCAGGTGTGTTTGGGAAGGAAGAAGAGCTGGGGGGGGATCCAGGACCAGCGTCGGACATCATTTCTTCAGACCGTCTGCGGTCCCGCAGTCCTGGTTTGAAATTTCAGGGCTTTACCATGTGAATTGATGAAAGTGAAAGTGAAAGTGCCTGGTGAAACACAGCCCAGCGCGCGGTGAAACACAACGAAATGCCGCACGCGTGCAGCAGTGAACACCCGTACCCGGGTAGCGGTGATGGGGACGGTACCTTGCTCAAGCCTACCTCAGGGCAAGCCACTCCTGTAGGATTCAGCCCATGATCTTCTATCATGAGAGATTAAGATGGCTGTATGTGTCTTTGTAGACCTTGGTTGGCAATGTTATGATGTAAGTTCATGTAAAAAGATTATATTATGAATCCTTTTGGCCCATTTGGATTGGTCCATTAATCCTGGTGTTCCCACACAATACACAGGCCAGCTGGTGTTTCCAACCAGTAAAACAATGTGAGACAAGTGGAGAAATAATACTACCGCAGCAGTATTTTAAAGTGTTTTTTTTTCTTTTTGCTTTTCCAGACTTTCCACAGTGATGCAGGTTCAGGTTCACTCCCACATCTTGGCTATGCATGATCTCAGCCGGACTGAAAGAACGTCTGCCGCTATCTTTGAGAGGAAGCGCTCGCTGTGCCCAACTCCCAAGCCCGCGCTTTGACTCCTGGAGACGTTTTTAAATCATTCATGAGGTGTGTAGCTAGAGAGGAAGAGAGAGATGTCTTGTTTTTGTTCGCTCCTGCGTGACAGCACAGGAGAGGCCTGTTCCTAAACCTCTTTGATAAATAATGCACAGCCCCTCGCATAAACGCTAGGAGAACGTTGTCAGCCACAGTCGAATCGGGGAGGCGAGCCGGGCCAGAAACACTTCTGAAACTTCTTGTTGTGGAGCGAAAAAGCTCAGCGTAAAGAATCGCTGGGGGTGGGGAGGGGGAGCAATTGTGTTGACAGAAAGCTGATGGAGACCCTTAGGATTGCTTCTGCATCTCCAGGACGTTTTCCTGGCTATTTGAAGTGGGTGATTCTCCCCGCCGTTCATCCGTAGCGTCACCGGGCCATGTGTGCCCGCACAATTATTACAAGGGCTTGCTCGAGAGGCATGCTGGGTTCACACACATTGTTCTGATCCCCATTGTTTAACCTTCAACTCAGCCCGAACAGCACAATTGACGGCAAAGTGATTTAGATGACTTCAGCTCAAGGCAGCGCACTTTCCTCGCTGCAGAAACCCAACCGAAAGGCTTCAAAGTGAGTCAGAGCTCCGAAAACAAAAAGGCCCGGCTTGCTGACACAATACACCCGGGTGCATTTCCCTCCAAATCAACACAAAAAGAGGTTCATCTCCTACACCAGCATTGGGAAGCTAGAAAATATTACTATAAACTGTTGTTTCTGGTACGGTGTGTTTGCCTCATGATGATGAAGATGCAACTACTAACAACAAGACACCTCCGCTGGGACTCCCTGGTGACCTAGTTTACGGTGTTCTAGTGGTTAGGGAGTTGGCCCCAGGATAGGAAGTTCGTGGATTTGAATCCCAGACCAGTAGGTTGCCCTGAGCAAGGTACCGTACCCATCACTGCTCCCCGGGGCACTTTACAGTAGCTGCCCCCTGCTGCACGGCGCGTGCGCTTAAAACACAGAGGTTGAATTTCGTTGCGCCTCACTGTGCGCTATGCTGGGTTTCACAATGACAAGAATAGTCACTTTCACTTTCAAATCGGAAAGTGGTGTGGGTGTATGGGTGGCGGGTGGTCTAGTGGTGGGTACTAGCCTGTGGACCTCTGGATCAAGAGGTCCCCGGTTCAAATCTCACCTCTAGCACTACCACCACTGGGTCCCTGAGCAAGACCCTTAACCCTGAGTGTCTCCAGGGGGGACTGTCCCTGTAATCAGGACATGGACGTCACTCTGGATAAGAGCATCTGCTAAATGCTGTAAATGTAAATGTAAATGTAAATCGCTGGCAATCCTAAACGTAATGCTTAAATTAGAAAAGAGCTGAAAAGAGCTAATCGCACACACAAAAAAGGTCAATACGTTTTATAACTTTTTTCTCATCTTCCTTGTTTTCACTCAGGACAAGCAGCTCAGAAAAGGAGTGAGAGAGAGAACTGGCTGGCAACCCATAATCCAAGTAAAGGTCTGAAGGACTCGGGTACGTCACTCTGGATGCGATCGGCCACAAACGCGAATGTATTTCAGCAGAATTTCTTCAGTGGCCGACTCGTTCCATCTCATTTAAAATGCAAAATCTGGAAAAATGAATTATAATAAGTGAATTTTATCTGCTGCCACAACCATCCATGACTGGGAGTCTAAGAGAGCAGATGACTTCTCACCAGTCACTCGATATATATATTAGTAAACTAATAAGTCTGCAAGCTGAGGAACATCTCCTAGAGGAGGAAATGCTGATGTAACAAACAAATACTTGAGTACTAGAATCATTTAGACCAACCTTACAATAAAAAAATGTAAAAAAGTGAAAGTGACTACCCTCGTCACTGTGAAAGGCAGCGCAGCACAACACAACGAAATTCAGCCTCTGCGTTTCACCCATTCACACACGTGCAGCAGGGGGCAGCTATTGAAAGCCCCCGGGGAGCAGTGATGGGTATGGTACCTTGTTCAAGGATACCTCAGGACAACCTACTGGTGAGGTAATCGAATCTTCCAGGGTGTTCCTCCAGCCTTCGCCCTGGGACAGCCTCCAGCAGGTTCGCATAAGCAGCTCACACTCAGGGATTCTCAAAAACAGGAAATACTTAATTAAACATCTAGCCTACTAGTTACAGTGGTTAACAAAATTATGTGCCCCCCTGGACAACCTGCAGTTTCCTAAGCAAAAAGCAACAACGACGTTTGATTGATTGATTGTTTGACTGGGACGATCAAATCTTTACCTACGACTGTAAATGAATTTCAGTTTGCTTTTGTGCAGGGCTGCATGCGCATTTACTGATTAACCCCATCTCAGAATGGCTCCTTGGCCGTTGCAGGGCTGCTATTATGCTTCTTGGCTTCCAAAGATGAATGTTAACCTCACTTCTGGAGTTAATGAAAAGTGGCTGCACTCTTTCGCCCCTCTTTTGCTCGTTTGATCAAAGGGGGAGCTCCTCTTTTCTCCTGGTTCACCTCAGCTGTCCGAGAGGGGAGAGGCTGCTTAACACACACACCCACACACGCACACACACACACACACACACACACACACCCAGGAGCCCTCGGCCTGCTGCCATTGTCATGCTGATATCCCAGAGGCCACAACACAAAGAGCCATTGAGGAGAGGAAGAGAGAGAGAATGGGGGAAGGAGGGAATGCTCTTGAGAGGAGTTTCTTTAACCCCCTCAGGCAGTGTGTGTGTGTGTGTGTGTGTGTGTGTGTGTGTGTGTGTGTGTGTGTGTGTGTGTGTGTGTGTGTGGAGGAGGGTCAGATATAGCTGTAGTCTTAGGGAGCAGTGAACTGGTCATGCTTCCAAAAGTCTCCTAGGGATGGAGGTTGAAGTTTGACTCAGTGTGTGTGTGTGCGTAGGTGTGTTTGTGTGTGTGTGTGTGTGGGTGTGTGTGTGTGTGTGTGTGCGTATGTGTCTAATACATGATTATGTAATATGATGGCATATATTTGTATTAGAATTGAAACTCTGGGTTTGTAGTTATTTTGTCCACATTTTAATAAAAGATGTTTGGAAACAATAAGATGATATAAAGTATAAATGTCGCGCTGTTCTAATCTAAATACAATCAGGTTATCTGTCTGAAGACTTCATTTGCATTTTAGACGTTGGCGTGATGATCCAAAGCTCTTCACATTCATTTTTTGTGGTTTTTCTGTTTCTTTAAGAAATAATCTGTTGCAGTTGTTGCTCCATCATCCATCCTTTTATTCACTTTCCCTTTCAGATTTTGGGAAAAACAAGCACACCAGCTTCCCAACATTATCAGCTCAGAAGCACTCGGTCACGTGATTTTCACGTCCAGGTTTGCGCTCTTTCAAAGAAAGTGAAGTTACTCAATTATTGCAAGAAAAATAAAACGCTAAAATGCGGCTAATTTGTTTCCATTTTTAGAGCTACATCAAAGTGCACTGTTCATTAAATCTGGAAAAAAATCTTCAGGATTAAATTTGAGGTTTGTGCAATTAAGTGCCATTGGTTTTGTCAATCATTTAATCATTTTAACACACTTATTTGGAGCCATATCGCATTTGAACGGTTAAAAAAACGGCTTTTAAAGTTTGGACCAAGTTGACCTATATACTAAACTCTAAAGTGCACAACAAATAAAGCAATCGGCTCATATTGCCACCTTGTGCACCTTTCTCAAGTGTGTGTGTGTGTGTGTGTGTGTGTGTGTGTGTGTGTGCGTGCAATCCGGCTCAGCTTTCGTAGCGGGTGTGCGGACCACTGGCCAAGACGAAAGGTTAGAGGTCATTTTTGAACTATTGAATTGAGCAGAAAGGTGATCCAACACTGCCTCCTTTTTTAGATGCGACACACTCACTCCCTCTATCTATCTATCTATTTATCTATCCGTCCATCTCTCCTTTTCTCTGGTTTCTGTCTTTTCTTTCAGCAGAGCAAGGAGATCTCCTGGTGGGGCCATACACCATCACACAAAGGTGCAGGGAGGCCTTCTTGGGCAATCCGGGGACAACAGAGGCCTCTACTCGTGTACTCACACGCACACACGCGCACACACACACACACACCCACACACACACACACACACACACACACACACACACACACACACACACATTCTATAGCTAATATAGCACTTCACAATGTAGAGAAGTTAGTAACGTCCATTTGTTTGCTCACGCAGACGTATATATATATATAGATATAAATACACACACAAATATCTGCACTTTCTACTCTTTCATCTTTCATTACAGACTCCTCCCTTTAGTCTTGATGTATTTGAGGGAAATCCACCATCATTTTTATCCTCCATCACCTTCCCAACATCAAGACCTGTTTGAGCCTAAATGGACAAAAACGCACAGATAAGACGACGTCTCTGTGTGTGTCCCCATGCAGGACAGAAGTGAGAGAGAGGACAGGCAGAGTGGGCGGTGGAGTTCAGGGTGTGTGGAGTGTGTGTCCGTGATGGAGAACTAGTAGAGACGGTGATGAAAGTGAAGCGGTGAAGTTCATGTGGATTATTTTCAGTAGATTGTTTTTATTGGAGTTGAAGTTCGAGGCTTTAATAGTCTTTAATTCTATTAATATGGAGTGAGATTCAGTTCACTTTCACACAGACAGACGCTCCAGACGTCCTTCAGAGGAGACACGTCTCACTTTTCTCGGAGTAAAGCAGTGGAGTCAGTGCTTTTAGTTTTACCAGAGTTGTTTTTACACAAGTGTCTGTATGATGTAAGTAAAGGAGGGCTCATTTACATACTGCAGACTTTTGCAATCCCAGAGTTGCACTGCAAACACACACACACACACACACACACACACACACACACACACACACACACACACACACACAGACGCAGGTTTGTCCGACAGAGAGTCACTGTGGTGTACTGTAGCTGTTTTGTCTGTCAGTACACTGCCATGATCACTGTCTCTGTGTTTGTGAGATGCAGAGAGAGGCATTCCTTCCTTTCATTCCTCCGTTCCTGTAGTGTAGGCAGAATGAAAAGATAGGGAGAAATTCTTTCCTCTTTCATCCTTCACTCGTTCACGTTTCCTTTTCAACTCTCTGAAGGTTTTTTTTCTAAACACTGGGGTTTTGCTGTCATTTTAGCACAGCAAATTTTCTCTGCGTGTGTGTGGTTGTGTGTGTGTGTGTGTGTGTGGTTGTGTGTGTGTGTGTGTGGGATGTGTAACAGAATGATTCTATGCTGTTCCTTTTTTTAACAAGCCAGTGAATTATGGTATTCACAATTTCACTACAATTCACTTTGATTCCTTTCTTTGACAGACAGTTCAGTGAATTGTGAAAGTTTTAATGACACCAAATTTGGCTCATTTGGCTCATTTCTTTAATTAGTGATTCAGTAAATGATGAAGTTTCCAGTTTTTTTCTCCAAAATTATGTCGTTTTTATAATCAGAGAATCAGTGACTCCGGTCTCCAATTTCAACAAATGTCTATGCAGTCCAACTCGGTTCAGTTCGGTCCAGTTTGGTCCAGTTCAGTTCAGTTCAGTTCAGTTCAGTTCGGTCCAGTTCAGTTCAGTTCAGTTCAGTTCAGTCCAGTTCGGTCCAGTTCGGTTCAGTTCAGTTCAGTTCAGTTCAGTTCGGTCCAGTTCAGTTCAGTACAGTTCAGTTCAGTCCAGTTCGGTCCAGTTCGGTTCAGTTCGGTTCAGTTCAGTTCGGTCCAGTTCAGTTCAGTTCAGTTCAGTTCAGTCCATTTCGGTTCAGTTCGGTTCAGTTCAGTTCAGTTCAGTTCAGTTCGGTCCAGTTCAGTTCAGTTCAGTTCAGTTCAGTTCAGTTCATTTCAGTTCAGTTCGGTCCAGTTCAGTTCAGTTCAGTTCAGTTCAGTTCAGTCCAGTTTGGTCCAGTTCGGTCCAGTTCGGTCCAGTTCAGTTCAGTTCAGTTCGGTTCAGTTCAGTTCAGTTCGGTCCAGTTCGGTTCAGTTCAGTTCAGTTCAGTTCAGTTCAGTTCAGGTTCAGTTCAGTTCAGTTCAGTTCGGTCCAGTTCGGTTCAGTTCAGTTCAGTTCAGTTCAGTCCAGTTCGGTTCAGTTTGGTTCAGTTCAGTTCAGTCCAGTTCAGTCCAGTTCGGTTCAGTTTGGTTCAGTCCAGTCCAGTTCAGTTCAGTTCAGTTTAGTCCAGTTTGGTCCAGTTTGGTCCAGTTTGGTTCAGTTCAATTCAATTAATTAACAAAAAGGCAAATACATCAGTTTTCACCAACATCACAGTGCCTTTGATTCGATGATTCAGTGATTCATGGAATCTAATATTTAAATGTAATGGGCAGCACATTTAGACTGAGGACCACCGTAATCCCACCGAAGCCTAACGTAATCAGAATAACGTTTATCACCCACATATAAATCAAATTAGTGCTGAGATTAGGAGGGGGGTGATCGAAGCATGACTATTAGTGTGTGTGTGTGTGTGTGTGTGTGTGTGTGTGTGTGTGTGTGTATGTGTGTGTGTGTGTGTCTATGGATCTGTATGATAACAGGGTGTGAAGGTGACACAAAAGGTGACAGATTAGAGGGCAATGGTGAAGGTTCTCAGTGTGTGTGTGTGTGTGTGTGTTTATGTGTGTGTGTGAGGGCTAATGCTCCATGCCACTCTAGCACATCAAAAGGTGACACCCCACCACTTCACCATTTAGTATGTGACTGACACACACACACACACACACTACATGCCTTTACAGAGCTGTCACACACGACACCTTGGTTTACTATCAAGATTGAAGTTCAGTGTCACTTACACTATACACACACACACACACACACATATACACACACATACACACACACACACACACACACAAAACACCATTATTTAGTCCAGTCTAGTTTGATCTGATTTGGTTCAATTCAAATCAACTCAATTCAATTCAATTCAATTCTTTAACAGCACAGGCTGAAGCGTTATGATCCATCAAACATCCCAGTTCAACCTGATCCTATTGGTTCTGTTCAGATTTAGCGCAAGAGGGATTTTTGTTGCAGTGGAATCACATTTACCCTAAAAAACGCTGAGAATTTCCGCGTGAACGAGGGCATTTTTCGATATTATCGTTGCTTATAACTGATTCTATTGTTTAATAAACTGTGCAGTTGAATCACCACTTTCAGACGCGTTTTTACCCCACTAACGTGTGTGTCTCATGTCCTGCAGAGGAAAAAAGCCTGAGAAACTGGCTTCAGGAAAAGGGACACATATATCAAAGGCTCCTTACTCTCTCTCTCTCTTTCTCTCTCCATCATTACCTCCCTACGTGAGACCCTAACAATGGCCGTTTCCTGACGTGGAGACTTGAGACAGTGAGTCGCTCTCAGAGAGTGAATGATCATGGGAGAGGGAGTGTGTGTGTGTGTGTGTGTGTGCATGTGTAAGTGTGTGTGGGAAAGTGTGAGAGTGCGTTTCCAAAGGATTTGTGAAATTCAGGCCTCAAGGCTTACATCACCTGCATGTGTGTGTGTGTGTGTGTGTGTGTGTGTCTTTATGTGAAACACAATGGACACAATGCATTAAAGAATGACGTCCTCACATATGGTGAAGTGTATTAAGTGCCGTGGCTGCTTAGAGCAAACGGGCGCCTCTAAATCCGCCTTTGTTGACTCAATCATCTCACTGGTGATCCATTCACCTCCCCTTTAACTCATTAAAAATCTGTCCCCTGAGTGGTCTGTGTCCCCCTGAGTAGTCTGTGTCCCCCTGAGTGGTCTGTGTCCCCCTGAGTGGTCTGTGTCCCCCTGAGTGGTGTGTGTCCCCCTGAGTAGTCTGTGTCCCCCTGAGTGGTCTGTGTCCGCCTGGGTCCTCCTTCTTTAAGGACATGTGATAGATAGATAGATAAATTGATAGACAGATAGATAGATCGATAGACAGATAGACAGACAGAGACAGATAGATAGATAGACAGATAGATAGATAGATAGATAGACAGACAGACAGACAGAGACAGATAGATAGATAGATAGATAGATAGATAGATAGATAGATAGATAGATAGATAGATAGATAGATGGATATACAGACAGACAGATAATTGATAAGATGAAAGAAAGATGATTGATAGACAGATAGATAGACAGATAGTCTGTGTCCCTCTGAGTGGTCTGTGTCTGCCTGGGTCCTCCTTCTTTTAGATAGATAGACAGACAGACAGACAGACAGACAGACAGATAAATAGACATACAGACAGACAGACAGATAGTTAGATAGATAGATAGATAGAGAGACAGACAAACAGACAGACAGACAGACAGACAGACAGACAGACAGATAGATGGACAGATAGATAGATAGACAGATAGATAGATAGATAGATAGATAGACAGACAGACAGATAGATAGGCAGACAGACAGACAGACAGATAGATAGATAGATAGACAGACAGATAGATAGATAGATAGATAGACAGACAGACAGACAGAAAGATAGATAGACAGACAGACAGATAGATAGATAGATAGATAGACAGACAGATAGATAGATAGATAGACAGTTTAATATGCACACGCTTTTCAACACTCAACAACAAGCGAAGACGTCGGCCAAATTTGGAATGTGAGCCAGTACAGCCAGAAATCCACATTCATTATTATTTTTAATGTAAAGCTTGCCATGGCAACCGCTCGTATAAAAGAAGAGATCATGGAGGGGTCGACGTACAGCATTCACTGAATAAATCAGAAAAAAATCTTTGTTTGCAGCTGCTACAATGATGGGTCAAACTCTTTCAGATGTCTTTTGCGTTCCTCTCTAACCCGAGGGGGTCAAGCCTTTCCGACCCACCCCGACAGCCCCCTGCACACACACGTGCCTTTAAAATCCATCAGTGACGTCCGGCTCACTGTAAGATGTGATTGATTCATTATATCCATCACCCGGTCTGTCTACGGCACAGTGTGACACTAACCTCAGTTTCCACTCCTTTTCATTTGTATGTGTGTGTGTAAGTGTGAGTGTGTGTGTGTGTGTGTGTGTGTGTGTGTGTGTGTGTGTGTGTGTGTGTGTGTGTGTGCGCGTGTCATTAAATGGTCTTTTGTTTCACCCCTCATCCATCTAAATGACACTCACATTATCAAAGGCCTAAAACTGGCTTCACCATGTGTGTGTGTGTGTGTGTGTGTGTGTGTGTGTGTGTGTGTGTGTGTATTCGTACTATACTATAAAATATAAAGAGTCTGGAGGCAGTTTCTCAAAATCCATTAAAAAAACATATTATTATTTATTCTCTCAAACTTCATCTACTTTAATGATTGCTAACTAAAATAAGTACTACTTCTAATTCCAACAGACATCAGGACGAGGTTATGGATGTGATTTTACCTTCGCTATCGGGACGTGTACGATTTCATTAAGTCAAGTCGAGTAAGTTTTATTTGCAAAACCATTTTTACAACTGTCATTGTCACAAAGCAGCTTTACAGAGTCTGTTTCTGATCCCTGGTGAGGGACAGAGACAAAACTCCCGAAAACTGGAGGAAGAAACTTCAGGAGGAACCAAGACTGGAAAGGGGAACGTGTCCTCCTCTGGTCAATGGATTTTAGCGAAAGATAATCTAAATTATTACCTTCTTACCAGGAAACTTTACAAAGATACGTCCCAACATTGAATCGAAGGTAACGTAGGGAAATCTTGATCATTTGGCCCTTCTTCATTGGTCTATTCCTCATGAAATGTTCACACGGTTTAAGGAGTAGCTGCAAATTAGCTCAACGTATGAAAAGCGTATATGGAGATACAAGGTTTTGCTCCATAGGAATGAATGCCACAGTGGGCTGCAATGTTTCTTCACGGGGTGTTTGTAAGTAAGGGTGGTGCGTGTGTGTAGGAGTGGTTGTATCTGTAGTGTAAAGTCCTGCTTTGTCTTGTCCTGATAGTCTGGAGGTCAGGGTGATGGGAGCTGATATCAAGCCAATCTGGAGATATCTTGCCTGGGCTTTAGCTGCTCTTAGACAGGCTGGAGGTTAAAAAAAGGACAGCAAAATCTCCTCTTATCACTTTATTGTTAAAGCAAGTCCCTCATCCCAAACGCTAAGGGGGCTAGAAGTGTAGGGAGGGCAGTAGGGAGCTACTATCGTTACGCAGATGAAGCCACGGTGGCCGATCCTTGCTTTCATTCATCGCTCGCCACGGTAGCATTTGTGGATCAAGCCTTTAAAAGGCCTGCTTTACGCCACAGGCTTGTAAGCTTGAGATAAGGAATGATTGAGGATTCAGGGCTAATCGCATTGAAAACCTTAAGCCAAATCTCATTCTGAAGATCCTGATGCCAATCACCCACATTATAGATCGGGATCTCATTCAGATCAGGTTAAGGAAGGGGAATACAACTCCGGGAGTTCTTCCGAGTTTGATTAGTTTGCCAAAAAGCCTTAAGATTCTCAAGTGGGCCGCATAGCTTAGCCCACTAGCATTGTTCATTTTTAAAGAGAGCAGTATGTCTGATTACGGCGTAATGGTTCCTTCACGCTGAGAAGGTTCTGGGTTCAATACCCAGCTAGCAGGTTCTATCTGTGTAGTTTCTTCCCATGTCTGCCACGGTTTTGTCCCACAGATGCCTATCAGGTGGGTTGGAGATGTTAAATTGACCCCTTGTGTGTTGTCTTGCATTGAACCTGTCCAGGATGTTTCTCCACCTTTTGGTTAAATGCATCCTTTGTTTTAGCCCATATACCAGTGCTGGTTGTGGTACCTTGCTCTAGGGTACCTCAGGGCAACCTACTAACTTCTCCAACACTTCTTACTTACTGCTTGAAGGTTCAGACGTAGATCACTGTGTGGATTAACCAACAGAAAACTATCAAAGAGACTGGACTGAAAATGAGAGACAACAACACTGTCCTTCAGGAAGATCTGGAGAACTGTTCCTCATAAAAACACCGCATAAAGACGCAGTTAGGCAGACATCAGACCTTTGAGGTTCATCATTTTAAGTCAGGAGTGAAACAAAAGTGAAAAGAAAAGCACTCTTTCATCACAGTTCACAGGCTGAGTGTGAGTTTAAGCCATTCGGGTCCAATTAGAAACATCAGTCCTGACATTTCAATTAAACTCTTAATAATTTAAAGGACTTTATCCGTCTTATCCTCTTGTCTCCTTGAAGCTTCGTTACAATCGGGGCGTTTAGATTAAGATAAACAGATTAATTGATGGATACATTTGACCTGCATAGCTCTCCCTCTCTTTGAAGGATAAGCAATCACGTCATCGTTCGCCGTCCGGTTTCATTTTAATAATGAGAAGCTGCTGTTATATTTATAAATGAGGATCCAGTGTACTATACACAGTGTCACTTTACTGTAGGGAGGTGTGACACTAAAGTCTTAGTCTTAGTCTTAATGACAGGTCACACAAATCGTCCTTAACACGTTTAAAGGCTTCATCCAAGAAATTCCCATTTTATTAAGCCTTAATTAATTAATGCGTTCAGTGGTAATTAAAAGCTTATGTTGGTATCATGTAGTATCACAATATAGTAACATATATATTTATAGGGGTGTATGTGTGTGTGTGTGTGTGTGTGTGTGTGTGTGTTTATAGTGTAAGTGTAAAACACTGAACTTCCATCTTGATAGTAAATCATGGTGTCGTGTGTGACAGCTCTGTAAAGGCATGTAGTGTGTGTGTGTGTGTGTGTGTGTGTGTCAGTCACATACTAAATGGTGAAGTGGTGGGGTGTCACCTTTTGACATGCTAGAGTGGCATGGAGCATTAGCACTC
Organism: Hepsetus odoe; assembly: GCA_017165825.1. Taxonomy (NCBI): domain Eukaryota; kingdom Metazoa; phylum Chordata; class Actinopteri; order Characiformes; family Hepsetidae; genus Hepsetus; species Hepsetus odoe. The sequence goes on along the minus strand of CM029369.1, from coordinate 28,410,485 downwards.
ACTCACACACACACACACACACACACACACACTGAGAACCTTCACCATTGCCCTCTAATCTGTCACCTTTTGTGTCACCTTCACACCCTGTTATCATACAGATCCATAGACACACACACACACACACACACACACTAATAGTCATGCTTCGATCACCCCCCTCCTAATCTCAGCACTAACTTGATTTATATGTGGGTGATAAACGTTTGGCTCAAACTGGGATTGTGTGTGTGCATTTATTTTGATTACATCAGGCTTCGGTGGGATTACGGTGGTCCTCAGTCTAAATGTGCTGCCCATTTCTCCAGGTTTAATCGAATCTTGGCTTACGAGGGTCGTGAGTTCGAATCCCGGACCAGACGGTTACCCTGGCAAGGTACCGTCCCCATCATTGCTCCCTGGGCACTGTAAATAGCTGTGGGTTTAATCCAGAGCATGCGTTTCGTTGAGCTTCACTGTGTGCTGCGGTGTGATTCACAATGACAAACAGTCACTTTCACTTCACTTTACATCAGATTTTCTCAGCTCTTTCTGAGACTCCCACCGCATGTAGACATGATTCGGGCCAAGAAAACTGGACACATCTCTTTTTTTTATTTCATTTATTTTTTCTTAGGCTGCAGCTCTTTCTGTTTGTTTAAACCTCGCTCACCTTGAACCCCAGCCAGACTCAGACATCACGGGCATCGCTCCAGCGCTGTTTATAGAACAGACAGAGGAACTGATACACACTCAAACACACGCACACACCCAAGTGCACGGCTTACATGCACACCCGGCCACAAACAAACACAAAAGGGTGCGTACGCTCACACACACCCACAGACTTGTACATGCACGTGCACACACACTCTGCACAGGTTAGTGATTGTGTTGTGCTGTAAACATTTTACCGTCATTTGAACACTTTTACTCAATGATGTTCTTGAAATGAGAATTTGAGCATTTATCAGTTTTGTTGCTTTAAGACAAAAAGTCATAAAGCTGCACTTTGCACAAGCCTTTATGCCGACTGATTTAAACCTACATTTTTGGGGCAGCAGGGGTCTAGTGGTGAGGGAGTTGCCCCGGATCAGAAGGTTGTGGGTTCGATTCAGTCACCAGTAGGTTGTCCTGAGGTACCCTTGAGCAAGGTATCATCCCCATCACTGCTCCCCGGCCCCTTCAAAAGCTGCCCCATGCAGCATGTGTGTGTATGGGTGAAACACAGAGGCTGAATTTCGTTGTGTTGTGCTGTGCTGCGTTTCACAATGATGAGGGTTGTCACTTTCACTTTCACTTCTAAAAATATCATACATCGTTTTCAAGATCTCTCTTTTTCCAGTTTCACTCCAGAAAATATGACGCCAGTTTCCCTCTTTCGGCTGCTCCCGTTTAGGGGTCGCCACAGCGGATTATTTGTCCCCATTTCTTCCGGTCCTCTGCCTTTTCCTCCTTCAAACCGACCCCCTGCATGTCCTCTCTCACCACATCCATAAACCTCCTCTTTGGTCTTCCTCTTCTCCTCTTTCCTGGCAGCTCCATGTTCAACATCCTCCTCCCGATATAATCCCCGTCTCTCCTCTGGACATGTCCAAACCAGCACAGTCTCACTTCTCTATCCTTGTCTCCAAGACAACCAACCTGAGCTAATCCTCTAATATACTCGTTTCTAATCCTGTCCATCCTCGTCACACCCAACGAACATCTCAGCATCTTTAACTCTGACACCTCCAGCTCCGCCTCCTGTCTTTTCGTCAGTGCCACCGTCTCTAACCCGTACAACATAGCTGGTCTCATTACTATCCTGTAAACCTTCCCTTTAAAAAAAAGTGAAAAAAGTGAAAGTGACTACCCTTGTCATTGTGAAACGCTGCACAGCACAACACAACAAAATTCAACCTCTGCGTTTCACCCATACACACACGTGCATCAGGGGGCAGCTATTGAAAGTGCCCAGGGAGCAGTGACGGGGACAGTGCCAGCTTAAGGGTACCTCAGGGCAACCCACTGGAATCGAACCCACAATCTTCCGATCAGGGGCAACTCCCTAACCACTAGGCCAGCACTGCTGGTACCCGTCCGACACAAATAAAGTTTGACGCCGATACCAGAGTGAATTCAGTAAATAAGTAATCAGATATTATTTCCAGAAATTGTATTTCTTCTACGATCACAGTATATCAGCTCCTTCAAAATGTAGTCCCTTCCTGATTTGTATCTGATTATTACGAATATTCTCTCTGCTTATTAAAATAAAGAATAAAACGTTCTCATTTAAATCCACTTCCTGGTAATAAAACCTCCAAATCGGAAGAAAACTCTATATATTGCACTTCTTCTATGAAATAAAAGTCCCTCTTTGCTTAAAAGAGAATAAAATCAGCTCAAAACACTGAATAAAACACAGTTTTTTTTACACATATCTTGAAAAGGCTAGGATTTGTTTACAGCATGTCAGTTTAAAAGATTAATGCGCCAAAAAAAGAAAAAAAAAAACGGATCCAGAATTCAAATTCAATTAAACTGACATCGAAAGTTTACACTGAAGGTTTTTTAACTTCTCCTGTAAAGTGACTTTTTGAAAAATTATTTCGCAAAATGTAGTTTCTTTAGTGATCTTTTTGCATTCATTCCTCCATTCCTCATACTTTAGGTTCACGAATCATATTTATTTATAACTGACATCTTGTCCCACCATGTTTGGAGGCTCCACACCTCCCTCTTTCCCAGATCAATGATCACCTTCTCGAGGTCTGAAGACTTTTGGACAGTGCCGTGAGTGAAGGCTCGTCCATCAGATAAGAGCAGCGTCCCTCAGTGGGTGCAGGTACGAGACCCTGGTGGTGTGTATAAATAGACTGATAAGGGGGCTATTATTTTGGTCACTCTGACAGCGAACACCTTTACACCTTTCCTCTCCGACCCCAGAGACTCCCACTGCGTAGGTGGCAGAGGAGTGACAACAGCTGGTGTGTGTGTGTCCATGTGTCCCCCAGTGCTGATCTCAGCTTGACCCTGATTTAACCCCCCACACACACTCTCGCTTCCCTTCTCCGACGGTAACTCCTGGGGAATGGTCACACCCCGGCATTCCCACAACCTTGCAAAGATAACACTCCTGTCTCAAACACACACACACACACAAACACCTGCTCAACCTGACGGATCACACTAAATTGCGGGGCTATCCACCCACACACAAAACAATTCAACCAATTATAGTAAAACAGAGTGAGAGAGAGAGAGAGAGAGAGAGAGAGAGAGAGAGAGAGAGATGTGATATTGCTGCAAAAGGCAAGAGTGTCATCTCTGTTACACTCCACTGAAGACCAATTAGCATAATTTGCATATGCAAATATGATAACGATAATGATCATTAATGGATGATACACTGAAGCTCAGCAGGCTCTTCAAAAAGCCCATCTGGATAAACATGGACACACACACACACACACACACACACACACGCATGCACGCACACACACACACAAACACACACCTACGACACCAGTGGTCGAATGTGATCACTGCCATCTGCTCTTGTCAATCAAGGTAACTAAGATATGCAAAATAAAGAGATGGCCACACACACACACAGACAAACACAGACACACACACACACACACACACACACACACACGGATCCTGATCAAACAGTGCTTCGCTCAGGGGATGAACGATGACCTCTATACGGTTCCACACTTCAGTTTCTCATTATAATAACATTGCAGTTACTAAATAATTCATTGGTTACCGAATGAAGACTTTAATCCCAGAAACATGAACATCCACATCTAATGGGACATGAGATGTGAAGACGATTGAAAAGAAACATTCCTCTAATCAAAAATGATATGAAACATTAACTAATACGGCATGGAATTCAGGATTGAAGAAGGAGTCAGTTCATGAAACGGCTGTTTAATGCGTTTAAATCCATTGATTACTTTATTGCAGTTAGAAAGAATATTCTATAACAGACCCTTCTCAAGAGTTAAGACTTTTAGCAACTCTATAGTAGTTTTCAAATATTTTATAACATCTTTGGCCATTTAGATGTTTTAATTTTAAAGGCTCAATCAACAAAATGGATTTTAACAGTAAAAATAAAGAAATACTTTATAATCACCACTGAATTGTTTGAAATAATCACTACAAAGCACTGATCACTTCATTAAAGTGATCAGTGTGAGTGATCACTTGTTTCAAATTAACGAAACTACTCAACAATTTCTAATAAACACTTCTTATTATTATTATCATTATTATTATTTTTATTACATTTTTCTTTGAACCAAACTATCTGCTAAATGATTACATAAAAATGTTACCCAATATTTCATAGCATTTATCGAATAGCCTTAACACTAAAAACAGAATATTATCCCTGCTGTGTAAAAACTGAAAACTAAAAGTAGATAAAGATAAGAAACGGAAACTCAACTTTTCTGAATTTTTGAGAAAGAAAACTGGGCTGTGGGTCTGGAGGTCAGACAGGTTTCAGATTTTTGATGAAACCATTGCTCACGATGGCACTGACAGATCGGGAAAGAGTCAGAATCAAACAGATTTTGTCCTGCACACACACACACACACACACACACACACACACACACACATGGCATATGACAGCATATCCTGCCTTTCTGCTCGGTCTGTGTCCATGATATTAATAGAGAAGCAAGAGTGCTGCCGTAATCACTCATGCACACACACACACACACACACACACACACACACACACACACACACTCGAAGGTGATCAAACACACAGCTGGTAAACAGCCTGTGTTAAACACATTAGTTAAATTTAGCAGAGACAATTGCCTCCTGTCAGAGTGAAGAGAATGACGCTGTACAGTTACTTTCCCAGCCGTTTCTCCCACCCAGTATAACGGAAATCTAACTGGAGGAAGTAAGTAAGAAAAGCAGATTTCTTTATTCCATCCAGGTAAGCTGAAGGTAAAACAGTGTAATGGACCTCAAAGGTACAATACAGTCTTATTGAGCTCTAAAACTGAGTTTTAAATGTAAAGTATATTCCCAAGAGGAGACGTAAATAATGTTTTAATAAATCGTCCACGTGGACGGAAATGTAATTGCGTTAGAGTTTGGTCAGTTTATGCAGCAGGTGACCAAAAATCCAAAAGAGTCTCAAAAGTCAAACCTCAGCTTTTACAGATTAGCTGATGTGGCTGAATGTTCACACACACACACACACACACACACACACACACACACACACACACACACACATACGCACACACACACACAGCTCTGCTTTCCCAGGCATTAGTACCGTTGGGCGTAATGGTCATTGTTTACAGCTCCTTTGTGACCCTTCGGTGGGAATCCCTCTCCAAACGTAAAAGAGGAAAAAACGACAGGAAGAGAGAGAGAAACACACTGTCACAGCGTCCGACCATCTTCGGGTCAACGTTCTATTTTCAAACACTGGAAACAGGCCAGAGAGAGAGAGAGAGAGAGAGAGAGAGAGAGAGAGAGAGAGAGAGAGGAGGAACTGCTAGAAAAGAAGATGCTGTTGAACTGGCAAAGATAAGCAGTAAAAGAAAGATATAATGAAAAATAAAAAAGAAGAGTAAAAGCAGGAAAGTAGGAAAGAATAGAATAAAATGTAATGAATTACTTTAATTACTTCAAATTAAAACAAATAAAGAACAATTGTATAATAACAATGTAATACATATTTTAGTCATTTAGTAAACAAATGATAGAAACGATTAAAAAATAAATACAAGGATAAAAGAAAAAGAACAAAGACGTGCAAAACCAAAAGAAGCAAGAAAAAAAGAAAAAGTGGAAAAAAAGCAAGACATTTAGCAATAAAAAAGGAACTCCAGACAAAGTCAGACAATAAGAAAAACAGAATGTGAATAATAAGTAATAGAAAGAAAAGAAAAAAAAGAACATGATAAAGAAGAGTTAGATCTCAATCTGTAGGTAAAAGTTTAATTTGATTAAATTAAAATTACATTTAAACTATAGAGTACACACGCATGCATACACACACACACACACACACACACACACGTATGCACTCAGACAGGGAGCTCTTCTGAAAGAACAATAGACACACATTTAGCATGCTGTGGGAAAAAAAAAATCACCTGAACACACACACACACACACACACACACACACACACACACACACACATATACACCCACACACAGTGTCCACTTCCTCCCCACCCTGCTCACCCAACGGTCCACAAAACAGATTTAAACTAACCACTGATCTGAGACCAGCTTTATTCAACCTCCATCATCCATTGTCGACCCAAACGCGCCGTAAACACTGTTCTCGGATCAGATCGAAGGACTGATGTGTTAGTGAATGTGAAGCACTGATGTGTTAGTGAAAGTTCTCTTATTGTAGCTCTCATTAAACTCCATTCCAGCTCTACAGGGATGTCAGATGCAGCTCAGTTTCTTTTTGTCAGATGTCAGATTAATTTCTGAGGGATGGTCCTGATGTCCAGGCCAATGATTCTGGTTGCTGCTGTGTTGTCCTCGAAAAAGGAATTAACAGTTTTGCACCTCAAAGAATACTTTTTCCCTCTAAACGGCCAAAACAATAGAGTGAAATGAGATCAATCAAATTGTATAGAATGGTTGTCATGGTCACCAAAGATCAATCAGTGGGTAAAGAGGAGCTGCTTTACTTTGATAAATAACATTAAGGGATTGTTTCTGGATCAGTTTTTCGTTAGTCTCCTCTCTGTTTATTTCAGTGGGACTGTTGTGACGATATGGCCAGCTTGAAACGCTCCCGCGTGTGTGTGTGTATCAGGAAAGTCGCGTGCTAAAATAGTCCAGCCTTTGTGTCTTTGAGGAAATCATACAAAAGGATGGGCCTGAGAACACACAGAAGACAGAACACATACACACACACACACACACACACACACCCACCCACCCACACACACACACACACACACACACACACACACACACACACACACACACACACACACACACTTCTAACAGTGACTTCAATGTGAACTCTTTTCTGGATTTTAGTGCCATAACATCTGCCATCATGCCATAACCCACACTCTCTCTCTCTCTCTCTCTCTCTCTCTCTCTCTCTCTCTCTCTCTCTCTCTCTCTCTTCCCCTGTTCTCTTTCTCTCCTCTTCTTTTCTTCCTCCCACTCTTCTTCCATTCCTCTCTCTCTGTCCCACTATTCTCAACTTCTGTGACTCACATCCCCACTGTGATGTCACCATCTGTAGTGCAGGACCTGTCTGCCACTGTGTGTGTGTGTGTGTGTGCATGTGTGTGTGCGTCTGTGTGTGTGTGTGTGTGTGTGTGTGTGTGTGTGTGTGAGTGTGTGTGTGTGCCATCTGTCCTCTCTGCAGTGAGTTGCTTGATGCTGTTAGACAGACTCCCAGTGAGTCCATCACACTAGCAGTTCCATGCCACACACACACACACACACACACACACACACACACACACACACACACACACACACACACACACACACACACACCCACAAACAATGGCAAACCATTATGTGTTCCGTCGTGTAGTCTGTCCACTAAACCCCTATGGATAATATTACATTTCCCTTCTCAGTTTTCATGTACAAGATCCATTAAGCCTGATGGTCATGTTCCAATTGATTACTCCGAACATATGCTCACACAGTCTTCACCTCTTTAACACTGAAAAGCAGATATTTTACATTTTAACAGATTTTTATGAGCTACTTGAGTAGATTTAATGAAAGAAATGCGAACAAATATTTTTGGGCTCCAGGCTGCATAGCCTTTAAAGATACAAAGTTCTAGATGAAAGGATTCCAACCACTCAGCGTTCAGCATCAGCAGTAAATGAATCACTTGATCATCTGGAATCATCTGCACCTGTTTCTTCACTGCTTCATGTCTTAAGTTAGACGCTTTGTTCTGCTTGAAGGTTCAGACGTAGATCACTGTGTGGATTAACCAACACAAAACTATCAAACTGCTCAGGTACAGAGACTGGACTGAACATGAGAGACAACAACACTGTCCTTCAGGAAGATCTGGAGAACTGCTCAGGTACAGAGACTGGACTGAAAATGAGAGACAACAACACTGTCCTTCAGGAAGATCTGGAGAACTGCTCAGGTTCAGAGACTGGACTGAAAATGAGAGACAATAACACTGTCCTTCAGGAAGTGTGATACTCTGGGCAATGATCTGCTGGGAAACCAGATGATATTATACTGTTTAATTAAACTTTCATGACGCTGTTGTAGACATGCCCTGAGGCTTCAGCTCCTCCTACTTCATGCATTAATCCATGCACTGTTCATTTCATAGGACAGTTAGGAGTTGAAAGACACCCCTACATTTAGACACCCCGCACATAGTAGTAACTAATAATTGTGGTCCATTTTGTTTGGATTTCTGCATTTCTGAACAATTTTTTATCGTCAGTTCCCCTCGAGTGTTCAAGGAAGCCATATTTTTCTCACTCTGATAGAATCTGTCAGTGACATTTAGATACACATTCCTTTTTTTATGTTTAGTTTATACCATTCTGCCTCTGGCAGCTCTCAGACAGCTTGGCAGTTGGGCAACCTTCTCACTTTCTTTTATCTTTTTACAGCCAAAGAATCCCAGAAAGAATGAACAGCGGCTACAAACTTCAGTTCAGACTGATCCCAGTTTTAAGCAGAGCAACTGGACCTCGATGGGTGGGCACTTCACCATTTCCCATTTTCCCCAGGAGGCCCATAGGTCTCTGCAGAACAAAAGGTAGGAGAGTCTTTCAGTCTCCCAGTCAGAATTAAGAGTGCGAAAATGTACAGCCAAATTAGTGTTCTTCAACAATCTAATCAGAGTTTAGTAGCTGTTGCCTTAACCTCATTTGACACTTATTTTCCTGTAATATGTCAAGCCAAGTCAAGTTTATTTATAAAGTCTTTTACAACTGTTGTCACAAAACAGCTTTACAGAATCCGGTCCGAGGATCTTGGGTAAGCCGAGGGCAACGGAGGCAGAACTCCCCAAAACAGGAGGAAGGAACTTTGGGAGGAACCAAGACCCAAAAAGGGAACCCATCCTCCGTTGGCCGACACCAGAAACAAAAAAGAAAAGAAAGAAATAGAAAGTGCATTTCATAATTAATCAATTAGGATATATGCCTGCTTTTCCAAATCAAGTGACCAAACTGTAACACTGTCAGCATTGTTTGGGAACACAGCCTAAGGGGATCATTTTTGAGCCTTTTGTCTATTGTTTTTGTGTCATTGGGTGCCTGAGCACCTTCTGTTTTCTGCGTCCTGCACAACCGTCCATTGTGCAGAGCGCCCTGAGATTTAGAAGTTCAAATCAGATCAAGTAAGTCATGTCAGTGGTTGAGAAGAAGGCAACCCTTCAGTTCGCTCCACAATGAAAAGCAGAATGTTTTTTTTTTTCTCATTTTGGTTGCTGCACCACACTTCCTAATGAATAGTAAATCACTTTCTAAAAGGATGATTGCCAGACCATGCCCATAAATCAAAATCCCAGCCAGCTGGCCTGGTTGACAGACAGTGATGATGCTACTGTTGCTTAGAAACAGTAGCCAAACGCTGCAGACCAAAAACGTAAGGCGAAAAATCCAGAAAATAAGGGCAGTGCTTTGCAAATCATGTGTTTTGATGCCACATATAGAGCAATGGAATGGTCTAGATTCTCCTGGGGCCCTTGTGTTTGAAGCAAATTTAAAATTTTAACCCAATTTTATCTCCCACCAGCTTCTTCCAATGATGCCACCAACACGGGTCACATTAAAACCAGAAACTGCCTCTTTTGAAGCTTCTGCCAGCACAATATAATTGCATAGTTAACACATCTGGAAGAGCAGGGGGGAGAGCCATCCTATTTACGAAACCATGTAGCAGTGGGCAGCCATATCCAACACCCAGGGAGCAGTGTTGGGGACAGTACATTGCTCAAGGGTAGCTCAGGGCAACCTTCTGGGATTTGAACCCATAAGCTTGTGATCCTGATGCCTAGTAGCTAAACACTAGACCAACACTGCAACATGTGCAGTGGGATAGGCTCCAGTACTGCCAGCAACCCTATTCAAGATAAAAGCTTAACAGAGTGAGTGAGTGACTAATGAATGAGTGCAGGAAGGAAACCAACCATATCCAGCACCCAGGGAGCAGTGATGGGGACGGCATCTTGCTCAAAGGTACCCCAGGGCAACCTATTGGTCCTGGATTCAGACCCATGATCTTCAAATCCTGGGGCCTAGTTCCTAAACAACTAATGGGCCTCCAAATGAGAAGCTCAACTGGAAAAAACTATGAAACGACTGTTTGCTCCAGTCAGTATTACTTGTACCTGCTTCAATCAATAAGTCTGCCATTTCTGCAATAAATAAGTAATACTTTAAGAATGGGACTGCTTCAGTTTGGAGGTAAATAAGTATTGCATAAGCTGAAACATCCTGCTTGGTTGAAACAGGAATCAAAGTAAAGGAGAACTTATTCCATGGCTTTAAATGGCAAAGCCAATTACCACATAAGACACAGAACATTTAGTCCTGCTCTCTTTTCTCCATCCATGAACGACTTCAAACACTGACTCCAAACATTAAGCTGAGCACTTTATTTCTTTTTGGTTGTGTGGCCCAGTTTCTGGCAGGACGCAAACGAAATATCATCATTTTCTTGCATCATAAATCTGAATCAACCGTCTCCAATGGCAACTGACCATTTCTGTAGCATCTTGCATCTGAGAATAAACATGTCACCCCACTGTTATTCCACGGTCTACTTTGGGTTTTGGTCAGTTCTTGAGCTGACCCTTTTTGACTGTTGGTAGTTACGTTCCTTACTATGAGTCATTGCTTTATCAGTGCAATAACACCTTAAACTTGTTTTCCTTTCTGTGATCTGTCATGTATGCACAGCGTATGATGTATTGCACAAGAACAGACCCTCGTTAATAACTCAGATGGTTTAAAACAACATCCAAAAACCCTGCCTTGCACCCTCCGTCTAGACTGTGCCATATCGTCTCTCTTTGCTTTCTCGCCTGCGCTGAGGTCTTGTCTCGCACATTCAGGCTCTCATTAATCTAAATCCTTTGTTTAATGAGCCTTTACAAAGGGGTGACTGTGAAGGCCATGACAAAATCCGAGGTGCTGACTGACATGGCCCAATGGAGACTCATCTAATCTCCCTGGGGTAAGCTACCAACACGTGGGACCTTCCAGAAGCTGTTCAGTAGTAATGGATCAGAATGAGCCTTCTTGGTTTGAAAACTGCAGAAAATAAAAAAAAGATTCTAAAAGACACAGAAAAATGTGGCAAAGATGGGATTAGATTTCATAACCTCTCAACCAACGCAGCCAACAATAAGGGTAGCATGTTCACAGGTGCATTACTCAGGAGCCTCCAACTTGGAGGTAAACACCAAAATCTAGAGTCTTTAAGTGCATTTCCATTTCCTGCTTACTTGTTTTACCAGCCAGGATGACCATCATGAGGGAATTTTGCTCAAGCGTCCTCCTGACCTAAGATCACCTGCTCATTCTACGACTGCTAACTATAGACTCTATTGGTCAGTTGTTAAAGCCTGAAACAGTCCATTTTGTGTCCAAAGAGCCAAACTTTCTTGTATTTTAATGTATTATTGAGGAACAGTTCTCCAGATCTTCCTGAAGGACAGTGTGAATCCACACAGTGATCTACGTCTGAACCTTCAAGCAGAACAAAGCATCTAACTTAAGACATGAAGTGGTGAAGAACCAGGTGCAGATGATTCCAGATGATCAGGCGATTTGTTTGCTGCTGATGCCGAGTTGTTGGAACCCCTTTATCTCGAACCTTGTATCTTAAGGCACTTGATCAGCATGGAGAACTCAAACATTTGATCACATTTCTTTTATTGAATCTACTCAGTCTGGCAAGCTACACTAGACAGGTAAAAAGAAAATAGTATTTTTGCACTATTCCCCGGCAAGATATAAAGAAATGAGAGGCATCTTCATACTTTTTCATCCCTCCCTATGTATTTTCCTCCAGCTTTAGCTAATTTTCTCTGCCTCTGTCACCCCTATCTTGCTCAGCAGAGGCTCAGAACCAGATTCCATAAAGCTGCTTTGCGTTTTCAGTCTTTCAAAGCACTTTCGAAATTAATTTGAATTGACTTGAACTCCTCCTGCTTGAACTAAGCTGCTCTGGTGGCGGTTGGGTTTGTTGTCAGTAGATCCTACAAATGACTTGATTATTTTTTGATGGCAGCCTGGGAGAGAAAGAGTAAAAGGTGTTTTCTTGGAAGTCACTGGCGATTGTTGTCTGGCGGACTGAATGTAATTGGCGAGTCCGAAGTTGATCTTGTAATATCCCGTTCCTCTTCCGGAGGCTTGATGACTAAATGGAACTTTTGTCTGACCTTGCCGTCCTTCTCAGCCACCACAGTCCATGGGAACGGCCGAGCTCTGTGTTTATGTGTGGCTGTGTATTTAGCACATCAGTGCACTTCATGCATGTCATGCAAAGGTAAGAGAAGCACAGTTGTACCTTGAATATTGAGCAGAGCGCAAGAGCATTTCATGCAGAAAAAAATGAAAAGACCCCATAAAGAGAGCAATGCAAACATGTGTGTGTGTATTCCAATCTCCATATATGGCAGGCAGCATTAAGCCCTGAGCTCCAACGTGTGGGAAGCGGTGTTTTCTCAGTGTTAGCCTTCATTACCGCAGGCGGAAGTGCTAATGGCTGTTTGGACAGCAAGAGGGTCCGGGGTCCAGGGGGCTTTTTATTGTTTCCCTTCGCTGATCCCGTCTGGCCTGCGGGGTCAGAAGCACGGCTGCCCTAAGCCAAATGCCAGGCACCACAAATAAGCGCTGTACCCATCATCCTCAGCGCTTGATTCATGCTCCTCAATGGGCTAAATGCAACATAACTGGCATAAACTGCTTTGCCCTCAGTGTGAAGTAGCTCTTGAACACAGCATGGGCTCCCAACAAGATGTCTGAATCTGCAGGCCCTGGTGAGAAGTAACCATGAAAAACGAGGGAGTTTGCTTTCTCACGCATGTATTATGACCCTCAGCTTTAATAACTTCTGAAAGTCTACTTTTTCTTGCAGGCAGAGCGTTTAATTAGGAAGGAACGCCTCGGGCGGCCACTGCGCCGAAGAAAGGCACCAAGTCTAATGATGAAGGACTTGTTTTAGACAAGCTGACACAGCCAAGCATGGCCACATACATCACAAATTATTTCCTACCCAACCATTACACTGCCGAGTCTAAACAGTGGGAATGAAACGCAAACTGCACTGAAGAGACAAAAAAACATGTGCTTATGAACACTGACACACTTACACAGTTCCTGGAAATTTGGATTGATCCGGTACTGGTAAAACAACAGCACTGCTCAATCACAAATGATCAGACGAATGCAAAACTCCTTCTTTTCCAATCAGAAGTGGCTACGTACATCATATTCCCACCTTGCCTTTTATAAACAACTGTTTAAGTGCCAAATTCCCAGTATCCAAATTTTGAAATGCTCACATGTATGCAATATGTCATATAAATACTATTAGTAGATACCATTACAGTCCAATCTGATAAAAACCATGGTGTATCCCATAATCCCAGTATCCCTGTTGGTCAGAGGTGGACTGGAAATGCAAAATGGTGTGAGTGTGTTTGTCTGTGTCTCTGCCCTGCGATGGACTGGCGGCCTGTCCAGGGTGTGTCCCTGCCTGTCTTCCTGTGAGCGCTGGGATAGACTCACCAATGCACCAATGCAACCCTAACCAGGACAAGCAGCTCAGAAAAGGAGCGAGTGGCAGATTGAGAGTATCGTACGAATACCATACTCCTTCTATTCCAACTGGAAATGATCATGCGTATCCCACACTTCCCACCATTTCAATCATGAACTCATATTTATATGCCTCACTTTCAATATCCCAGGGGCAGCAAGGTACCACCCCCATCCCTGTTCCCCGGGCGCTGGATATAGCTGCCCACTACTACACGGTGTGTGTGGGTTAAAAGCAGAAGATGCATTTCATTGCGGTTCACTGTGTGCTGTGCTGTCTCACGAAGACAAATAGTCACTTTCACTTCACTAAATGATCGTGCACGTCACTATTAATCCAATTCGAAATGATTCTTCCAGCTAGTCCAATCGAAATCACCTGCAGCCTGCAACGTGTTGTTTCGTGTATTAACATTTTGGTCTTGTCAACGTCGCTCAAAAGTGTGACTGACAAAGACCTCTTAAAACAACACAGGCTGAAGAGAGTAATATGATCTACCTGCGGATTTGGTTAGAGTCTGACTGTTTATTTATTTTTGGGGTAATTTCTCCCCCTGACCTTATTTAAGAGGGGTATAAGAGTCATAATAAAACCCGGATTAGGGAGCTTTAGACTTCACAGAGATGCTCGAGTTCAGGCTTGTGCTCCAGGCTGGTTTGGCTTCCACTAGAGTCGTCCATTCTCCGGTGAACAGGAACAGATGTTTACGCTTACGGAGAATATCGTGTTAGCAACACTGTGGGAACCTGCAATAGTGGATCAAACGTGTACCCATGCAAATTCACAAATTTCCTTCTGGACAATGCTAATTACTTAATGAAATTAATGCCAATGCCATATGTTTATCTGGTGAATCTACATTTTTGAGGTTACACCACAACCGCCTTGAAGGATATTTGGCTAAAGAACATCGACTATTTGTCTCAGCATGGACGGCATGGACAGATGAACTGTCTTCTGCTCCTCTGAATTTGAAACTCTGGAACTGTTTCTTAGTGTTATCTAGAATTCTTCAAAGGTCCCATATCTTTTAAGAAAATCCACATTTGTAATCACTTTTTAAAGAATTAGAGTGCAAGTGAAAGTGATTATTTGCTATTGGGAACACGCAGCACGCAGTGAACCACAACAAAATACCTCCTCTGTATTTAACCCACACACCGTGCAGCAGGGGGCAAGCATATCCCGGGGAGCAATGATGGGGATGCTACCTTACTCAGGGGTACCTCAGGGCAACCTACTGGTCCGGGATACAAACCCATGACCTTCTGATCCTGGGGTTTAGTCCTTAAACTTTAGGCCACTACTGACTTAACGGTTAAGGACAAAAAATTTGTCCTTTTATATAGTTTACAGTCCTGCGCGAAAGACAAAAGCCATCACTCATTTCTTTGCATTTTAAATAAGACAATGAGCAAAGTGATTCATTGTCATGGTAACACACATGAAAATCCCATCCAAAACACAGCCTGAACTCTCGTAGACCAGCTCGTTTCTTTAAGTCAACTTGAGGAACAGTTCTCCAGGCTTCTCGAAGGACGTTCCAAAGCTCTTCTTTGGACGTCGGCTGCCTTTTGTTTCTCGCTCTCTGTGGAGATGATCCCACACTGCCTCCGAAACTGCTCAGGTACTGAAAATGAGAGATGGAAACTTTGTCCTTCAACAAGATCTGGAGAACTGTCCCTCAACAATACTTTAAAAATATAAGAACGTCTCTTTGGAAGCAAAATATGAAGAAATGAGGAGATCAAGACACGGGGCTGAGCAGTGCCACCACTCCTCCCTTTCTCTAAAGCAGGGCGGCTGTGCTGCTGCAAAAGACTGAAAGTAGTTCTGTTTATGTTTAGAAGGCTTAAAGGTTCCTCACACACCCTTGTTAATGCAGTAACATAAAACACTGTCACTGTGTGTGTGTGTGTGTGTGTGTGTGTGTGTGTGTGTGTGTGTGTGTGTGTGTGTGTGTGTGTGTGATTGTGTTCCTAAAGACCCAGGCCCAGAGGCCCAGACTGAATGCTATTGAGGTGTAAATAGACACATTGCAATTTTATTGCACTCCTTTATGGAGTCTCTCTCTCTCTCTGTCTCTCTCTCTCTCTCTCTCTCTCTCTCTCGCTCTCTCTCTCTCTCTTCCTCTCCCCCTCCCCATCTCACTGGGTGGTTCAGGAAAACATCTGGAGGTTACAATGGCCTAGGACAAAGTCCCCTGTCCTTTTCTTTGTGGACACATGCCACACACACACACACACACACAAATACACATGCACACACACAAACAGAGTGTGGTCTCTCACAGTTTGTGCAGCGATGACATCATCAGTCACTGTCACAGCGCTCTAGTTGTTAATAAAGCAGCAGTCGCTGTCAGTCTCATTACATCATCAACATGGGACAAGCGTGCCACCAGCAGATGCTCAGAGCAACGGGGAGTTTCTGGCAGCTGGGACAACACAAATACACATACACACACACACACACACACACACACACACACACACACACACACACACACACAGAGGTGGGGGGGGGGTCCTTCCATATAATTTTGGACCATTCGGTTGCAATTTTGACACTATATAAAAAGCAACTGATATTTTCCTTCTTTCACTCACTCACTCTGTTAACCTCACTCTGAGTAGGGTTGTGGGCGGTACTGGAGCCTTTCCCAACGCACATGGTGGTAGTATAGTGGTGGCCTAGGGACTAGGCCCCAGGATCGAAAGCCTTAGGTTTCAAATCCTGGACCAGTAGGTTGCCCTGAGGTACCCATTGAGCAAGATACCATCCCCAGCACTCAGTGCATTTCATTGTGTTACACTGTGTGCTGTGTTTTAGAAATAGTCACTTTCACTTCACTTTCATTGAGTGAAGACAAGAGAAACACAGGTTGCCAGTCCATTGGCGTTACCAGAGTTGTCCTAACTCTTTTTCTGCCTCTGAAATAGTTTTAGCCCTGCCATCTCTTACATCTGATAGAAACCCACTGGTTAAAATGCTTTTCTCATTTAGTCATTGATTTTCTTCATGGAAAAAGGTCCTAACTTCATCAGGAACCCTGTGATGGGGAAGCTAGAGGTGGGATTTGAACATGTGACTTCTTGGTCCATAGGCGAGTATCCTAACACTAGACCAGCATCACCCCATCTGATGTTAGGACCATGAGTCCAGCTCCTGAAGTCCTAGTTAATAAGATTATCTGTAATGAAAGATTCTACCATTTATTATCTGCAGAGTTTAAACATGACATCATTGAGCAAACTATATAAGCTGCGTTTATGGCCAAAGTTTTAGTTGTCCCAAGCAGATGCTACAATAATCTCTTTAAAATTAAGAAATGAACTGCTTTAGCACTGCTGACGGTTGGCTGAGCTCGGAGGCGAGAACCGCATTTGGATTTCCTTTCATTTCCTTCGATTTGTCCTTAACAGGGGCCATAAATAAAGCACGGATAGGTCCAATTGGTCCACAGTTGTTGTGATATGTGGTTAGGGAGTCCATATTTGTAGATGAAAGATGAAGGAGATATGAAGTGTCACTCACGTCTGACCTTTGTGTTTCAAAGTATGTGTGATTCCTCACTGCTGCCCCCCAGGGAGTCTGGAGGAGAGAATTCACTGCTCTCAATTTCCTCGCTCCCTTCTTCTCTCTCTTACTCCTTTGCCCGACTGGCTAAGCGAGATGGATGGTAGCGATTAGCAGGGCTCACACAGGAAGAACCTCTATCACCGCGGCCATAGCCGGCGGCCATCTTCAACAGCCTTTAACAGTGTCGGAGGGTTACCGTGCTGAGAGAGAGAGAAAGAAAGAGAATGGCTCAATTTATGCTTGCTGTGGTAGCAGAGTGGTAACAGTTGCCCCCACGGGGCAATTCCTGGCCTCCAATAGGAGCCGCACATACAAACTACATACCCGATGGACATCGCACATGGATTTTCAGCATCTGCTTTGGAAAACATGACAACGCTCTTAATAGCATCAGGCTCCGGGGTGACCAGAACAGGAAGAGAGGCTCTTTTCCAGCCCTGAGTGTTTCCTACTTGATGAAACCCGTTTCATTAGATTAGCGAGGAAGAGCCTCGTGCTTAGAGGCTCTGTTTAAAGTCGGAATTTTTTGCAGAAAATCCTATTTCATGCTCGTATGGAGGCCCGCTAACAGCGATGACTCGTCTCTTGTGCAGGGTTCACGCTGTCTTGTGTACCTTTATGATCTTTATAAACTGGCGGACATTTTTCTTTAACATTAATATAAGGCTACATGGCACTTATGACAGCTACATTAACGTTTGCAAAAATGTATCCTGATGCTGAAAGGCTTGTAGCAGCAAGTTTTAATGACTGTCTGTGAAAGTTCATGTCATTTGTCGTAAACGGTTTATGCAGATGTCATGCAGCCTTGTGAACATCCTGCAGTAAAGCCACATTTGTGTACAGTCAGAAAATCAACAAAGCATGCCATAAAATAGAGTTCACACGTTAACGTTCATTCCCCAGTCAACATGGTCCGTATGGTCTGTATAAATAAATTATATTTATATTGCTTAGATTTCTATTTTTGATGTTGATTGGTCATCATTCCATTGAATTTAGCGAACCCACAGAGGAAAACAATTGGTTTTAAAGAAAATAAACATCCGTTTTCAGTTTGACCTATTTCGTTTGCAGCAGTTTAGCCAGACCCACTCGTACTGAAGCTATAAGTCAAGTTTAAGTCCAGCCACAAAACAGGGAATCAGAGCTGACCTCATGTCTGTCAGAACTGAGCTCATGTCTTGTTTTAAAGGCAAAGCACCAAACACAGCCTGCTCTACGGGATGAAGGGAGGCTGGAACATGGCCATGAAAAACAAGGCCATTTTGGTTGTTTGTTTTGGTTTCTTGTATCAAAAACCACACAGATGTCCGACACCGGCCTCCGGAGGAAAAATGAAAGCATAAGAAAAGAAGGATATGGATGTTTAATATCTTTAAAAACAATTGTTTATGTCTATGGCTTTGGCTAGATGTCATGGAACTGGGATCGATCGATATCAAAAATAGAAACCTGATCAATATAAACATATTTTATAGAACCGCTCACTGGGAGAGCCTCCAGGACCTTCTTGATCCTGATAAGGTTAGATATTGGATGGATGGATGGATGGATGGATAGATGGATGGTTGGTAGATGGATGAGTGGTGGATGGATGGATGGATGGATGGATGGTGGATGGATGGTGGTGGATGGATGGATGGATGGATGGATTGATGTGTGGATGGATGAATGGCAGAGGGATGGATGGATGGATGGATGGATGGATGGATGGTGGATGGTGGATGGTGGATGGATGGATGGTGGATGGATGGCTGGATGGATGGATGGATGGATGATGGATGGATGGATGGTGGATAGATGGATGGATGGATGGATGAATGGATGGATGGATGGATGGTGGATGGTGGATATATACCTCTCTCTCTCTTTCTGTCTGTCGCCCAGTATGTTATGCCTTGGTGACCTTTCCTAACCTCTGTAATGTCATGTTGACCTTTTCTAACATTCCCTACAAATTTGCTCCAGATCTTCTCACAGGTTCCTCGGTGAGAGGCATCACTGCAGAATGATGTCAGTAACCGAGCTGCTGATCTGAAGCGAGGAATGAGAACGAGTGTGTAAGTATAGGTGAAGTAATATCACATTGTTTTCAATGTTAATGTGATATTAAAGCGATCCAGTGGCCTGAAGGGGACGTGGCCTTTCGGGACAGTTTGTCCTCTATTGTTTCTCTGTGGCTGCTCTTTGTGTGCAATTACTAAATTTATAGGGGGTTTTCGCTGACATTCAGCCGCAGCTAAAAACGACTATATACAGTCATGTGCAAAAGTCTGAACACCCAATGATAACAGTTTACTGCAGGACAGGATTCATAAGTGTGTATGAAAACTAAATATTTTATGAACACAAATCTACTGTTTAAAGGTTCATTCTGACAAGCATCCCATGAAGCAGGCTTTCCCTTCTAAACGTCCATGTAGGTTTGTGTTGTCATGACAACGATGTCATAAAACACCGCGTTCAGCAAATTTGCTTAAAGACCAGGGTTGCCAAAAACTTTTGATGCATTTGTAGTCCAACATTTTTATGCAATTTTATTGACGCTTCTATTATTATTCATATTATTATAATTATTAAACACATGATGGATTACTTTCTGTACCTTCTTTAGACCATTTTCTAACCCTACTCCAACCTTAGTCCAACCTAACTTGCTCCAACCTAACCTCCAATATTTGGACGATGTGGACAAGTTCTTTGGGTAAAAAATAGATCCAATTAAACATAAAAGATAAATTACAGGTTTCTGCATGATTTTAAAATGCAATAACGTTTTGGTGTTTTTTTTAATAATTTTAAATGCTGGTTCTAACTCTGCATCAATAAATCCTCATGATTAGGCCACTACTTCAAATCAGGAGAGCATGCAGTCAAATATGTCTATTTTACTCAAACAAACTAGAAAGAAAACACGGATAAATGCTTTGAGACGCCTTTGAAAAAGATATTTTTTCAGTCCTTTTATGACCTTAAATGCCCCTTTGGGAACCTGGGTCAATCCCACAACTCACATTTGCTCCGTGTGTGTGTGTGTGTGTGTGTGTGTCTAGACACACACTTAACCAAATTGTGTCCGCCTCCATTTATTGCTCTGTATACACCGTCACTAGTCCAGCGCTGTTTGTATGTTCCTGCCTCTCCTGTCACTCCTGATTAAGTTTATTTGTCCTGTTCTGAATCAAAAACACATCTGGTTTCCTCGCTGCTCCTCATGCTCGGCCGTTTCGACGGTCAGTGCGGGAACAGCGGTTCACGTCAGCGTCCATTGTTCTAATGGGAAAATAGCACCTAAATGAACCTCTTGCCATCATTTCCTCCACGAAACGTAGCCAGACTTCAGCTTGCTTCGGAAGGAGGTTGGTGAGTCTGCGAGTGAATCTCGGGAGAGGTCTGTGCCAATTTACAAAACAGCGAGCCATTACCTTTACCGGTGGCTTAGCGGTTAGGGAGTTTGCCCCTGATCGGAAGATTGCGGGTTCGATTCCCTCACCAGTAGGTTGCCCTGAGGTACCCTTGAGCATGGTACTGTGCTCATCACTGCTCCCCGGGCACATTCAATAGCTGCCCCCTGCTGCATGTGTGTGTGTGGGTGAAACGCAGAGGTTGAATTTCATTGTGTTGTGCTGTGCTGCGTTTCATAATGACAAGGGTAGTCACTTTCACTTTCACTCTTCACTTTAAAGCTCCCAAGCTGTCACGTAGTAGCTGCCCATTTAAGTTCATGTGTCCATAAGAAAGGCGGAGGACACGGCTGGCATAATTGTGCAAGTTCGCGATTTACAAAAAATCCACCCACATTTTATCACTTTATATTAAACCGAAATCGTGCCGAGGTGGGTTAAGTGAAAGTGAAAGTGACAATTTGTCGTTGTGCAGCACAGCACGGAATGCAACCTTTGCTTTTAAGCCACACAGCGGTGGCCTAGTGGTTAGGGCGCTGGCCACATGATCGGAGGATTGGGGGTTCGAACCCCTTCCCAATAGGTTGCCCTGAGGTACCCTTGAGCAAGGTGCCGTCCCCGTCACGCTCCTGCGATGGGCTGGCGACCTGTGCGTCCCCCTGTGCTTTCAGCAGAGGGCAGCTGTATCCAGCACCCAGGGAGCAGTGATGGGGGATGGTACCATGCTCAAGGGTACTACTCCTGGGATTTGAACCCACGAGCTTCTGATCCTGATGCCTAGTACCTAAACACTAGACCACCGCTGCAACATGCGCACTGGGATAAGCTTCAGTACCACCCGCAACCCTATTCAGGATAAAGGGCTAACAGAGTGAGATAGTGACTAAGTGACCGAGTGAAGTGACAGCCGTATTCAGCACCCAGGAACAGTGATGGGGACAGCACCTTGCTTAAAGGTACCTCAGGGAAACCTACTGGTCTAGGGTTCAAACTCACAACCTTCCAGTTAAAGAGTTTTGTCCATAAACACTATTCAAAAGAAAAATCCATAAGATCCAGATTTGTCATTTAAATCTGCTCATTGCCGGGAAACGGAGGCAGATTCACCTTTTCACTACCGAATGTTTTGAAGGAGAACAGTAAAGTGGAAAGCATGGAGTTTAGACGGGGTGCACGTAGTCAGTCCACCTTAAAAAGGCAGTGTCAGCCGTCACATTCCCAGGCCTGCAGGCTTTGACTAATTTTAGCAATTGGAGATGGTAATAGAAATATACAAAGAAAATTAATGTCTTCCGAAACCAACATGGCGACCAGTTTAACACGCAAACTATACTGCAAGTGTGCGCAACTTAAGTACAATCCCATGATGCCTGTTTCCTCATTATTCTAATAAAACCAGCCTAACATTAGGGAACAGACCAGCTCTTTAGAGACTGTGTAGCTCTTTGTCCAGCATGTAATTCCCTGTAATCACGAAATAAAACGAACAACCTATTGATTCCAAAGCAGCTGCCCATTGACTCTTTTCTCGCCTCAGGACTGGAAAACATGTCTGAATTATAGTGTGTCTGAATCAGATACAGCAGATATTAGAGTGAAAACATCTTGAGGACAACTTTGGAAGCTTTGGAAAATGCTTTTAATAATATATATATAGACATTTAAGTAATGATCTGTGTCCCCAATCTGTGACCCCTTTCAAAACCAACACTCCTGCAATTCTTCCACCTCTTTTCATTGCCCCCCCCCCACCCACCCCCTTATGACCCATCCAACCTATGACTCGAAGTGGTGCAAAAGATTACAAAGAGCGCAATGAAGGAGAAGAAGGAGGAGAAGGAAAACACAGAGATGAATATCTCAAAGTCCTGTGTCAATTAAATGGCTTTGTAGGCTGAGATGGCGTGAAAGGCAGGGAGGCGGTGGGGTCACCGGATTGATTGACATCTAGAAGTTAATCCCCCTATCAATGGTTCCTAGAGAGGAGTGAAGACACGTTAAGAGCCAGAGATCATTAGTCTGTTTCACATGCAGACCCCTAAAGGCCGCCGTGTTTAACTGCACAAAGACTCGGCGGCTTCATTATTTCACACGGCCAGGAAGGAGGACGGAGAATGGAAATTAAGCATCTTTAAGTTGCTATGGAAACCTTAAAGCTATACCTACATTTTCTCAGTATAATAATTAGTAATCTGAGCCACTTATTCTAAACACAAGCGCTCATGGGGCAGAAAGAGGAGAGACACCCTCAGTCCTCAGCTTCATCTTCACCATCTTAAAGTGTATGGTGGAGAAAGCCTGGGCTGAAGGTAAAAGCGACTGATAAAGTGAAAGTGACTACTTGTCACACAGTGAACCACAATCAGCTTGCTGAATAGAAAGAAAGAAAGAAAGAAAGAAGGAAAGAAAGAAGGAAGGAGATGTACAGTGAGAGAGAGTGAGAGACAGAATGTGAAAAAGCAAAAAAGAAACAAATGGGGAGATTGAGAGACAGAGAGAGAGGGAGAGAGATAGAGAGTGAAAGTGAGAGAGTGAAAGACAGAATGTCAAAAAAAAGAAAGAAAGACTGATGAGGTAGAGAGGAAAAGAGAGAGATAGCAGTGATATCTAGCACCCCGTAGAGCAGTGATGGGGACAGTACCTTGCTCAAGAGTACCTTAGAGCAACCTGGGGATCTGGGACTCAAACCATCATCCTTCCGATTCCGGGGCCAAATCTCTAAACACTAGAGCACCGCTGCCCCCTGAAGTGACCTAATGATGAAATATTTTAGCTCATGATTTAAACCTCAGATCTTCACTGATCTGTAAGATTTCTACATCATTCCAATTTCCAAAGTGTTCAGCAGTAAACGAATCACTTGATCATCTGGAATCATCTGTACCTGCTTCGTGTCTTCAGTTAGTCGCTTTGTTCTGCTTGAAGGTTCAGACGTAGATCACTGTGTGGATTAACCAACACAGAACTATCAAACTGCTCAGGTACAGAGACTGGAGTGAAAATGAGAGACAACAACACTGTCCTTCAGGAAGATCTGGAGGATCACTCAGGTACAGAGACCATACTGAAATATTTAGATTTATTTAACTAAGTTAGAAAGATGGAAAAGTGAAAGTGACTATTTGTCAGTGTGAGGACACAGCTCCGAACAGCTCAATGCTTCGTTCTATTTTTACCCATCACACCCTCAGCAGCGCACAGTGCATCCACACATTCATCACCCGGGAAGCAGTGATGGGAACTGTACATTGCTTGAGGATACCTCAGGGAAACCTACTGTTCCGGGACTCAAGCCCACAACCTCCTGATTACAGGGCCACTACACCACTAAAGGGGAACCGTGTTGGGCACTGGTTCTCCAGGCCTGAAGGATCAATGATCTAAATGTTAATTGATGGAAATATTGTTAATTGGTGTAAAAGGATGGAAGTGGCTGCTCTCCTCTTTCCTCCATCCAGCTTTCATAGCTTTCACTCTCTGGGAGGGGAGCGGGGGTTGGTGCTGTCCATTACAGAAGACAGAGACCCCTCGCAGGGTAAAGGCCGCAGCAGCAGGGGAGCTGGACGCCCGGTTGTTACCGCAGTGCCCTTGTTGTCCAGAAGGCCTTTATTAGCAGCGCAGACAGCGGTAAGAGCTAATGAGGCTCCTTCGGTTAATATTTTAACACTTTCCAGGCATGTGGCAGCATGTGGCCCAGAGGATGATGAACAGCGATGGAGAGAAGGAGAATGGATGAGGTTCATGTACAGAAAAAGGGACAACATTTTAAAAGACAGACTGTGGCTTATGGGAGGAAACATCACAACCCATTATATATACATTTGAAATATTTTATCATAAATGAATATTAATATTAATGAAATTCCTAATTTTACTAAATTTCAGCGCAAAAAAATGCAAAATATAAATATGAAAAGATCTGTGTCAAATCGAATTTTGCAGTCTGTGGATAAAAGCACCAAATAAATGAAAAAATGTAATGCGTGCATAAAAAAATGAAAAAGGTCGCATCTGCGTTTTTAGGGCAATAATAAAAGCAGTTTTCATCAGAATAAAAAAAAAAACAAAAACAAAATGAAAGTGGGGTTTAAATGGAGCTGAGTTTGTCCACTTCATCAACGAAACAGTCCTTTTCAAAAATCTGTGCACCCCATCAATGACTTTTTCTCACTGTAAACAAGCACACGTCCCATTCTACGCACTATAACTTATAACTTTTATTTGTAGCAGAAAATGTAGCATAAATAGTGACCTGTGCAAAAGTGATGGCACAATTCATGTGCCACGTGACCCTGTATGGGATAAGCAGCTCGGAAAACGGACGAATATATGGATGGACGGGTGGATCGATGTTTTCCAGCTTCCAAAAATCGTGAAAATTGTGCATAAAATTTGCAAAACTAATGCAATATTTGAGTTTGCTTTTCTAAAACTTTAATGAATAAGTAATTCTGGGACAGCTCAGTTAAGGGAACAGTCAAATAGGTCTACTATTTATCAATGAAAGGGAGAAATTGGAGGCAAAAGGGAGACAAAAAGCCCCCTGACAATAACATTAGTGCCCAGAGCACTGGTCTATTGTGCTGACCATCTTTTAAAACAAACAGGAAAGAAACTGACAGAGAGGGAAGCACAAAAGAATGAAAGACAGGTATCTTCCTTTCCATCTGTGGTGGGATTAGAGGCTGGCCTGGGTCGCTGGAGGCTCCGTCACCCATCGGGCTGTGCAGCCACTCGCTGGTGTGGAACATCGCTCACGAAGACGAAAACACAAAACCTATTCAGGCTCACTGGACTGCACCGAGAGCGCCGACAAAACGCAGGAGAACAGAGGAAAAAACCCTGAACGAAAGCAGAGGCCATTCCTTTTATTTCCTCTTTGACTCATTTCAAGGAAACGCAGAGAATCTGTTTGGCTATTTATGTGAATTACAGCATCAGTCAAACCCTCAGGCCTAATTAATAAAGATTGTTTTAATGGATATTTGTACATTTTAAAGAAACAATAAAGCCATCACACTATCAAATTACTCAGGGACTAGAAACGTCTCTTTTATTTTTATCTAATTACTTATTTTATTTTATACACACTTTAGTGTTTCCTCTAGCAGTTTGTGGTCAGATTATATTTGGTGATTTTTTTTCCTTCAAATGAAAATATATTAACATTTTTTTTAGCATTAACTGAAAAAAAGTTCATTATATTTAAAGCAATTTAATTCTATTTTTAATGTATTTATTTGTATTTTTTTTATAATTACGAACGCAATATATTTTTTCATGAAGTTTTAATTTTGTGAAACAAAAAATAAGGAAGAGCCATCACCTCTTGCACAGGCCAAAAATTATTATTGATGTTTTAAATAAAAAAAAAAAAAATTACATGATGAAATTACATGGTACTTTTTTACCTGGAGGGTGTTAATTTACAAATAAACAATAACGGTGTGTGTGCATATGGGCTGCTGTTAGCTGCAGCACTGCAGTACGGTACAGAGAGCCTGTAGTTTAAGAGAGTAAACTGAGATGTTAAAAATATTTCAGTAAAAACTGAAGCTCCATGAAGCCAGAAGATGCTGGGATGCCCATCCCATGATATATATTAAATAATTAAGCTCCTATGAATGAAATACCAATGCATTTTCCAAAAATTCAGATTAAATGCTAAAAAAAAGCATGGAGTGAGTGATATATTTATCTCGTATGGATATCCATGTGCATGTAAATGGTTTGCTATTTTATGCAGAAGAGCAAAAATAACAAAACAGATTGCAAGCAGTTGCTCCGACCCAGTGTTCTTCTCACGGCAGCCCAGGGCAGCTGATTTGTTGCTGATTTGACTGATCCTGAATCAGGCAACATCAGTGGCTGCAGGAGAAACGTCTGAGAAAGCTGTTCTCTTCACACCACGTCACTAAATGTCATGAATTTTCCGACAAGAAGACATTCTTGCTTCTTTATCTTTATTATTAAGAATGACTGATGATGGTTTTAAGATGCCAAAAATGCAAAAAGACATAAAAAACCAGTAGCACAATTAATGTTAGGAACCGTTTTAGCCTCCGTTTCCATGGAAACGTAGCAGCATTTAATTATTTGAGGTTATTAGCTTGGAAAAATAATATCGGCATTGGACGGATTTCAGGATTTATCAATATTTCAAACATTTTTCAAAATTTTCCAGGTAGATGAAGCAATATCTGCTCTTTTTGAAGATTCATGTTATCAGTCACGTCGATATCTACCTGAAAATTCAGATGTTGGCACAGTTTCGGGGTTTACTCTGTTTTATATTGTAATCTAAAGTGAAATGTAGTGACCTGTCATTGTGAAACACAGCACAGCACACAGCACAACACGCACCGTGCGGCAGGGGGCAGCTATTGAAAGCGCCCGGGGAGCAGCGATGGGGACGGTACCTTGCTCAAGGGTTCCACAGGGCTACTGGTCTGGGATTTGAACCCATGGCCTTCCAGTCCTGGGTCCTAGTCCCTAAACACCAGGCCACACACTAATCTACGGGATTTAACAGGAGATCGTACCAACAGATAAATCGTCAGTGTTAAGTCTGCCGGTCAGACGACGGGGAGTGAACAGTGAGTTGAAACACTCCCAGTCTTGACCTCCGCTGATGGAGGGACAGGAATAGCCTCATTAGGACTAAAATGTTTCTCTCTGGCTCCCTCCTTCTCTGCTCTGAAATCCATCCCTCTGTTTCATGTTCTTCACTTTTGTCCTCTTCTGTCACAACACCGTTAAAAACTGTGAGCGCACGGCCTCATGGGAACAGCGACCTGTTACCTGCACTAAAAGCTTTCCTTTCAGGTAAATCTGTGTGTGTGTGTGTGTGTGTGTGTGTGTGTGTTAACCTTTGACAGCGGCAGGTATCAGATGCATTAACACTTGCTCCCTTCCGGCGAATGTTTGAAAACAGCCGGAGAGAAAGAGAGAGAGAGAGAGGGAGGGAGAGAGAGAGACAGAGAGAGAGACAGAGTGAGAGACACTTTGGCCAAAGAGCTTTTCTTTCTTCCCTCGTTCAAAGAGGCTGCTAAAGGGCTCTGAAACCTGAGACTGCTTGTGGACGGAGACACACGTCTCTAGGTGGGACAGATGTTGCCTCTCTACCCCGTCATTTGATTTATTTTAAAACAGTGCATTTCGATCAGATGGAAATCCTCAAAAAACCGACTGCTTCGGTCTCTAAATGGAAAACTAAAAATTGCATTTTTCGCACTAAATTTCTTTTTATTTACACGCATTTATGGTGCATGTTTAAAGGCCTCGTTTTAAGTTCAGCTGTGTAACCGGGCAGCTAAACGCGCCAAAATGTGTCTCCTCTGTTTGAATTGCAGCTAAAAAATTCACCAAAACAGGGAAGAAACTGCAGCCTCGTCCTCCCGTTCGGATACAGAGATTTTAAAAGCAGAGACACTGATGTTGAAAGTGATTTATATTTATATTGAACATTTAAAGTCTGATAGTGAGCGTGTCTCTATCTATCTATCTATCTATCTATCTATCTATCTATCTATCTATCTATCTATCTATCTATCTATCTGTCTTTAGTTCTGTCAATCCTCATCACACCACTGAAACTCTTTCTTTGTCTCACTATCCCTCTTTCTCTTTTTGTATCATTCACTCTCTGGCCTTGTGTCTCTCTTCTTTTTTCTTCCTATTCTTTTTCTGCGTCTCTTGTTTTCTTTCACTTTACGTTACTTTATCCATCGTTCAAAAATATATCAATGGAAAAAGTTACAGTTAAATAGGGTTATCATTTTATGGCCCAAACTCTCTCCCTCTCTCTCTCTCTCTCTCTCTCTCTCTCTCTTTCTCTCGCTGTAATGAGCATGTTTCTCAGCTTTCTATCAGATTGTGTTTCTAAAGAGAGCGAGAGAGAGAGAGAGAGAGAGAGAGAGAGAGAGAGAGGATCTGATTGAGAGACGGTGAGGGCTCGAGGCCTCAATAGGGAAGAAAAGGAGGAATAAAGAAAGAGAGAAAGAGCAGAAAGAGAGGAGTGTGTTAGAATGGCTGTAGCTGTAGGGGGGCGGCCCTCTCTCCCTTCTCTCCTCACCCCGGGACTTCCCTCTCTTTCTGTCTTTCACTCCCTCCTTTCTCTCTGTCCGCGGCCTGCTGGCCTTTGGGATTTAAATGTGCTCCTCATTAGTTCAGAGAGGAGGTCCTGGGCCGATTCTGTCCCCCGTCCCGGATCCGGGGGGTCCGAATTAGAGACTGAAAGAAGCTGCAGAATAACGAGTATCTTTCTCAGAGGTGTGCTGATCTCTCTCACACGTTCTTTCCCACCCATCCCTTTTCTAACCCCCGAAAAAAGCTCTGACTTTCTTTCGTTCCTTCTTTCTTTCTTGCTTGCTTTCTGCTTTATTCTGATGCCCCTCTAAAGCTCTTTGCATCACCCGTATTGTACACACACACACACACACATTCCCAAACAACTAACAAGGTTCTCCTATCTAGAACCTCTCTGTTCTGCTTTGTTTGGAAGAAAAATTTCTTTGATTTCTATTTAACAAACCGATGACATCCCAACACTCTCTCACTCTCTCCTTTTCTCTCGTTTCTTTCTCTCCCTTTTCTCGCTCCCTTTACCTCTCTCTTATTCCCTCGCTCCCCCCTTCTCCTTTTTCTATTCTCCCCTTCGCTTCCTCTCACTCTCTTTCTGTCTCATTTCTTACCTATTTCTAAAATCTCTGCATCTCTCTTTCTCTCATTTTCTTCCTCTTTATCGTTTTGTGTTTTCCCTCCGTCTCTTTCTCTCTTTCTTCTGTGTCTATCTGTCTGTTGTCATTTTTCTTTCTTTCTTTTCCATTCACTTCCTTTTAGTACCTCTTTTATCTCACTGTATCTCTACCATCTCTGCCTTTCTGTTTTTCTTCCTTCCTCTCTCTCTCTCTCTCTCTCTCTCTCTCTCTCCCTTTTTCTGTTTATTTCTTCTTTTCAAATCAAGTCAGTTTTATTTATGTTGCTCACAAAGCAGCTTTGCAGAATCCGGTCCGAGCCCCGAGTGAGTGAGCTGAGGGCGGCAGAGGCAGAACTCCCTCAAAGTGGAGGAAGAAAGCTTGGGAGGAACCAAGACTCTAAAGAGGAACCCGTCCTCCTCTGTTCGACACCGGATAATCAAAAAAGAGAAGGAAAAAAAAGTGCATTTCACAAACGAATAGATTTAGTGATGCGTCCCGGTAAAGTATGAGTCACTATAAAAGAGTCCGTTAGACTCTGTAACAGGAAGTTCAATTAGCCAATCGTGGTGGCTCTGTTTGAGTGGGCGGAGCTTTTGTTGATCTTGGTTTGTGGCAGCAGCTCCTGCAGATGATCCAGAATGATGTAGCTGATCTGGAGTTCAGGGGAGGAGAGGAGTCTGACGATGGTGGACTAGCTGGTCTGTGGTTCAGAAACATCGTGGTAATTGAAGTACTTGGGAGCCATTTCTTTCCAGGACATGCATAAACTGTCCACCGTACAGATGGAGGACAGCCGTCCATCTCAAACTGAGAGAGAGAAATGAGATCTGTGTTGAACTCACAGTGTGCAGAACATGAGGTTCTAGAGTGCAGAACTGTGACCCCGGCAAACTCGCTATCACAGCCTGACTAAAAAGGACAGAACCGAGGGTTTTACAGACACGAGACACCCTGAGACACGGGCGTCCCCCCACACCACCGTCAACAAACCTGAGTGATGGCGTGCGAGCAGTGGGCTGGGAGCACCAGCATCCCAGTTTACTGTAGTTCTCTGTACCATCAAGCCCTGGATCTGCACCTTTAACTAACAGGAAGATTAATTGAGTGATTACTAATAATTGATAAGTGAAAAAAAGTGAAAGTGACAACCCTTGTCATTGTGAGGTCACAGCACAGCAAGCGTGAACCACAATGAAATTGGACCTCTGCATTTAACCCATGCACACAAACACCGTGCAGCAGTGGGCAGCTATTGAAAGCGCCCGGGGAGCAGTGACAGGGA
>CM029369.1:28362243-28377243 GCA_017165825.1 Hepsetus odoe | reverse complement strand
CTTCACTCTCCTCCATTCATCCCTCCTTTTTTGTTCCTCTTTTTCTCTCTCTAATGGGGATGACGAGGTCTAATCCAGGATCAGCCGACCCTTTTCAATTTTTTTTCCTCCATGGCTTTTTCTCTTTTATTCATTCTTATTCTCTCCTTTCTCCTCCAGCCTTCCTCCTCATGTTCTCCTCGTTCTCTGTAGCCTTCTTCTTGTTTTATCACTCGCCGTATTTATAACTGGGCAGATGATGTGGATCACGAGAGGAAGAAAAAGGGATTGAAGGTCGGAAAGAACAAAAGCCAGAGAGATGAAAGTGAAAGCGATAGAAGGAGAGGAGAGATGATCAGAGAGAGGATAAGTGAGAAAGAGTGAGAGATAGAGAGAGAGAGAGAGAGTGAGATGGACAGATCATGAGAGGGAGAGAGAGAGAGAGATAGAGAGAGAGAGAGAGAGTGAGATGGACAGATCATGAGAGGGAGAGAGAGAGAGAGATGGACAGATCATGAGATGGAGAGAGAGAGACTGGTAAGATGGAGAGAAAAGGGATTGAGGTTGAGACAAATAGATCTGAGTGATAAACAGAAAAAGCGGGAAGGGAAAGAAGGAGAGGAGGAGAGGAGAGGAGAGAGGAGAGAGAGAGAGAGAGAGAGAGAGAAGCTCGCCAGCTCTGTGTTTTGTTTGTCCAGTATGATGAAGTGGGGCTCTATCTGAAGGGCCTCCTGCCTCCTGTTATTAAACTCTCACTCAGTTATTATTCTCACGTTTAGAATCCCAGTGAAAACAATTCTCCCCCCCCCCCTTTCTCTCCCCTCTAATTCTCTTTCTCTCTCTTCTCGTTCGTGAGGGAGGTCTGTGCAGACCCTGCCAGAGGGGTAGAGGAAAAGAAACAGACAGATCAGATGCATCAAATCCTCAACAGATGTTTCAAGATTGTGCAAAAAAGAAGTCAGATCGATGTGATTCGTCCACTGATTTTAAAGAGCCTGTATCATAAAAACAACTCTGAACCTTTTTGTGATGTCACACCCTCTGGACTGTCCATAATTACATATATTTAACCAGGTTGTTTTAATAAGCTGTTTTGTAATTGGATGCACTAACTGTTGGACAGAATCCCAACAGAGAAACAAAGCCCTGAGGAGGAGACGGGGGATTCATTCAGTTGGACGCGTCTCTGTCTCTGCGGAGGGAACGCCTTTTGCAGCGAACATTCATCAAAGATAAGCTGTAAGTTTTTAATTGTAATATTAGTTTTTTCTTTTTCTACATCGTTCTGATGCAGTTAGGGTCCTTGATGAGCTACGGGCTGCCGTTTGGGACACAGCCATACTCTTTACTACTTTGACACTGAAGAGCTTCCTGTCCTTCATTTCCGAAGTGGCAGCATCATTGAGCCGTCCACACCGAAAACACACACAGCTGTCTGTCCTTCCGTAAACGTCCATCGTGACGGCAATGTAAAGGGAGGGATCCGCCACAAGATATATGCAGATTGACTGAGACACTGTGCTGGGTGCTGCATGGGGACAGATTGTCTCCTATCCTATCTGTAGATCAGTGATCTATATATGAGTTTAGAACCGAGCTAAAGTTGAAACAAGACAACCAATCACGAACAGCGAGAAGGTTCTGGGTTCGTATGTTCTTTCGGGGGCAACGGTGGTCTAGTACTTAAGGACTAGCTCTCAGAACCGGAAGATTGTGGTTTTGAATCCCAGACTGGAAGGTTGCCAGAAATGTGCTTGCGCAAGGTACCGTCCCCATCCCTGCACCCCTGCTGCATAGTGTGTGCGTTAAAAGCAGAGGTTGCATTTCGTTGTGGCTCACTGTGTGTTGTGTTACACAATGGCAACTAGTCACTTTCACTTTTCTGTGTCCACCTCAGTCTCCTCCAGGTCCTCCGGTTTCCTCCCACAGTCCAAAGACCTGCAGGTGACAGACTGGAAGATGCTAAACTGCCCCAAGGTGTAACAGGAATGGCCTTTGATGAACCAGTCCAGGATGTTTCTCTGTCTTTTGCCCTGTGAGTCCCGGGACAGACCCCAGCAGGCCCTGCAACCCTGGTTTAAACAAATATTGGGTACAAATTTCAAGGAAACGAATGAAAAATCCCAAATATAGCCCATTTTTTCAGGGTTCCAGATTAGCCATTAGGTAGTTCAGTCTGGGTCCCTGTTTTAACAACACAAGTCATCTCAAATAACCAATGTGACCAGGGAAGCCTGCTTCTGACCACAGTCAAGTCGTGAGGCGGAATGCTTATTCTTCATTCCCTTCGCTGCAAGCTTTTTGGAATTTCTGATACATATTTATGTGAAGTGTGAATAGGCCATGCTCATAAAAACAGCCACTGTTTACAGTTGCCTTTCTCTTCTGCTGTAAAGTTTACGCTGGCAGATTGTCATTGCTGATAGAGGGGGAAAGGCCTCCGGTGTTAATCACCGTACTGAGTGAACCACGGGACTGAAACACCATGGACGGTCAGGACAAAGTAAGAAGTGGTCGGTGTGTTTAAAACGTAACAATATTGTTCAGAGCGAAAGTCCAGCTGCCATCCAAACAGAGGGGCAGATAAGAGGGTATTTGTTCATTAAATAAATTGCTGCTATAAATATTTGGTAGGCAGCGACCCTGAATGTCCATTATGTCCACAGAAATGGAATCTCATGAGTAAGCGCTGTGGGTTTGAACAAAGGAGCAGGGTTCGAAGCACTGAGGTCTATCAATAGGGTCCTATACCAATTATTTAACGAGTTTAAATTAAATCTGAAGATATTTTTTAAAGAAAATATAAAGCCCTGAGACAAGATCAGCATCTTTATTGTGCATTTTTAACGACTGATGGGCCACCTTGTTGGGTAGAAACTAGGCCACAGGATCGGAAGGTCATGGGTTTGAAGCCTGGAGCAAGGTACCGTGCCCATGACTGCTCCCTAGGTGCTGGATATGACTGCCTACTGCTAAACGATGTGTGTGATTCAAATACAGAGGATGCATTTCCTTCACAGTGATTCTGTGTGTGCTGTGTTTCACAATGCCTGTAGTCACTTTCACTTTCACCTGAATAAAATGTCCTCCGTCCCAGCTGGTGGTGAATTAAACCATGTGGAATTGACCTAAAACTGAAGCCTGAGCCTACTTCAGACATTAAAGGCTTTGGTCTTTAGAGAACCTCCAGCATAAAAATATGTGTAAATCTCAGTAGTTACTGAAAACAACACCTTATATGGAAGTATCATAGGTGTGTTGTGACAATCAAGGCCTACTGAGCTTTGTTTGGGGCTCCTACACTCACTGAAAATGTCCAGGGGGGTCTCAAGGTCCCCTCAAGGTACACCTTCAATACCTTCAGTTTCAGAACATGATTCCATATTAAAACAAATATAAGATACAAAACTGGACCTCAAGGACCATGTAAGGGACATTTACACCCTTTGTACCTTTGCTTCCATCTCACACTGCTTCTGGATGAGAAGCTGCTCAGGTACAGTGACTGTACTGAAAATGAGACAAAAACTTGTCCTTCAGGGAAGATCTGAGAAATGCTCAAGATGATTAGCTTTGGCTTTATGTTGATAGGTTGTAGCTACAGTTAAAAACGCTAGTACCTGTGGGAAGTGTCATTTTTCACCAATTAAAGAGCCAAATGTATGAAATGGGACACGATCCAACCACTTAACCCACATGAAGCGTTTTTACTAGAATGTTCACATTTGTTGCCAAATGATGAATAAAGTATGTTCATTTATTACTAACATTTCAACATAAAGAAAACTGGCCAGATTATCGACTGAGTCGACACATTCTTGCTCCCTCCCTTTCAACACACACCCCCAGACACACACCCACACACACACACACACACACACACACACACACACCTATACACACACACACACACACGCACGCACACTTCCCAGTTAAGGGCCAGGTGGGCCAGTTTACCTCAAACTAGCCACATGAACCCTGTGTTTTTGTATGAACCCAACACTCCCCCACACACTAAAGAGATAACCCCCCCCACACACACTCACACACACACTCACACACACACACACCCACACACACACACCCACACACCCACACACACACACACACACACACACACACACACACACACACACACACACAGCCTAAAGGTCGTCCTATCTTGGTTCAAGGCCCTAACCATTTTTTTGAGCTTTGGTTTGACAAAATGAATTATTTCCCAGTTAATTCATATTTTCACTCTCCAATCAAACGTTAGAAAAAGAAACAAACAAACAAACACATAAATAAATGTACTCTTAGGTCTTAAATGCTTGAAAATACAATGTAATGCATCTATATTTCCAATAATTATAATAATTTCAAATGAAAGCAAATCTAAATCTATCTATCTATCTATCTATCTATCTATCTATCCTTCCATGTCTTCCTCTCTGCCCGGCTCTCTTGTCATTCCTCTCATTCCTGTGATTAGCGGTGCAGTGTGTTTCTCACAGTGGGACAGGCGCAGTCCAACACTGCTCTGTCTCCTACACTCGTTTTTCTCATTCCCACCTTCATTTAGACCCCGGCTGGGAGGGAGAGGGGGCTGAAAGACAGGATTCCACATGTTCAGCTCTTTTCTTTTCCCACACACACACACACACACTGGTGAAGCCGCATTCCAACCTTCATTGTTGGGAAAGGGACGGTCAGGAGGTTTAATGATGGAGGGAGGGTAACGACACTTTATTCTTTTGTAAAGAATGAGGGAGGGGATATTGTAACATGGTTTATAGTATGGGATTACTTCACTAAAAGAGGTGTGAGGGGCTTATTGTGCACAAACACACACACACACACACACACACACACACACACACACACATACATCTTGATATTCCAGATTTGTTCATAAAGTTCAATAATTAGCAAACAACAAACGCCCCCCGGCTTTAAATGGTATAAGCCAAGTTTATGGAAATACTACTCTCGAATTCTGACTCTGACCTCGCTCTTTCTGGTTCTTTCAGCTAAAAAAAAAAGTTACATTTGTGGTAAAAACTTTGCATTTCTTTGTGAGGACCAGGAAAAATCCTCCACTTTCCAGTATTCCTGTCATTTTGGGGACCTCGGGTCCCCACAAACACACAAACTGATAGACTTAAAAACCTAATGGGACAACAACACATTAAATATAATTATTACTTTATTTATAACATAAGCTCAGTACTGTGCAAATGTTTGAGGCAGGTGTGGAAAAAATGCTGTAAACAAAGAACGTTTAGAAATATCATTAATGATTGTTTATTTTGATCAATTTACAAAATGCAAAAGTGAGCTAACAAAGAAAAATCTAAATCAGGATCAATATTTGCGTTTCTACCTTGCCTTCAAAGCATTTGTTCTTCTAGGCACACTTGCACAAAGTCAGGGATTCTGTAGGATTATAGTCAGTGTCTGATCAACCAGCTTTACCAAACAGGTACTGATGATCATCAATGTGACACGGAGGCTGAAACACAATCATGTTCGGAACAACCGATCAGCCGAAGTTCCTTCAAAACTGTGTGCGAAGTGCTCAGTAAAGAACCGATGCTGCTTGAAGGCAAAGGTCAGCACCAAATACGATCTCGATTTAGACTTCTTTGTTCATTCACCGCATTTTGCTGATTGATGAAAATAAATGATAAACACTTCCATTTCTGAAAGCATTCTTTGTTTACAGCATTTTTTCTTTCCACACCTGCCTAAAACTTTCTTTGCACAGTACTGTCTGTTCTTGCCTGGTAAAACTGGGGTTTGTAAGCTGTTTTGTCAAATTTCATTTATGTTCTTTAATTTTTCTTCCTACATTTTAAAAGTTGTCATTGTTATTGGCATATGATGTCATAAAATGTCATGACAGGATACGTCCATTATTTTAACAGTGTTGTTACCATTGCTGGGAACTGCAACAATAGTTGTTGCGTAAATCACGACGTTATTACCAGATTATAACTTTATTTTTCCCATTTAAATACTTAATTGTCTCGATAACAACGCTGTCAGGACAATTAATGACTGCTTATCACATCTGTCCTGACATGTTATAAGGGTTAAATCCATGTTAGTAACAGGGTTAACATAAACCCTTACCGTGTCTTTCTAATCCTAATTCCAATTTTAACATCTGTTACCATGGCAACCAAAAATAAATAGTTTAGAAGATAACGCATGGCATTTCACTGAGCTTTACAGAGTCTGGGTAATTCTAGCACTTCTGTAGGGGAGCCACACACACACACACACACACCTACACACACACACACATACACACACACACACACACACACACACACACCTGGTCAGGTATTATTACAAAGGAAAGACACTCAAGTAAATGCACACACACGGAGTCGCCAGGTGTAAAACTCAATCCTACCATTTCAGATAAGAGGTTTCACAGAGTTTCAGTGGGCAAACAAAACCCCTCACAGCACACACACACACAAACACACACACACACACACACACAATGTAACTCCACTGTTGCAGCACAGCTCCTTTCTTACTTTCTCACAAATCAAGATAAAAAAGAAAATTTTTTCTCTAACTTCTGTCCAACATGCCTGAATACACACACACACACATACACACACACACACAACTCTTTCTGTTGTGTGGATGTCTTGTGTTTTGTGATAAAGTTTTGGAGTCTGGTTTTATGATTGACCTCATTTGTCTACACACACACTTCACACACACACACACACACACATTACTTCACCTTTATGTGAAGCATAACTTCCCCTGCTACAGACACATATAGTACACTAGCATATACTTCTTTTCTTACACACACACACACACACACACACACAGACTCGCACACACACACACACACACATACACACACACACACACACACACACTGACACTCTTCACAGGTTTGTGTTTGCTGATAAGGGAAAGGAATGTTTTTAATACAGGTTGTGTGTGTGTGTGTGTGGTGTGTGTGTGTGTGTGTGTGTGTGTGTGTGTGGTGTGTGTGTGTGTGTGTAACTCTAATGCATTACAAACTATATCCGGTTTCCTGGTGAAGGGTCCCTAATGCAGGGCCCCGCTGGGGGCCAAGTGGAGAATAACAAACAGACTTCTGACACACACACACACACACACACATACAAACACTGAATTCACATGCTACACCTTGAAATATTAATCTAAACCAAACTGACCTGACTACTGACCTCAGTTCAGTCGAGTTCTGAGATCAGCTCTCAACTAACTGACCGACTTGAGTCGAGGCTGCTTTGAGACCCCAGTAGAAACAAACACTTCAGAAACACTTCAGAGAATTCCTCAAGATATTCAGCTTTTTAAACTTGACAGGACAGGACACAATAAAAATGATCCCTGAGATTAAATTGTTTACAAAACACAATAAAAAAAGTCCTGAATATAAAGAGCATGAACACGAAAAGAAAACTTCTGCGAACAACTTCGCTAGAGACTCTTCATCTTCTTCTGCTCCTGTTTAAGGGTCACAGCGGATCATCCATCTCCATTTCTTCCGGTCCTCTGCATCTTCCTCTTTCAATCCGACCCCCTGCATGTCCTCTCTCTCTCACTACGTACATAAGTCTCCTCTTTGGTCTTCCTCTTCTCCTCTTTCCTGGCAGCTCCATCCTCAACATCCTCCTCCCGATATAATCCTCGTCTCTCCTCTGGACATGTCTAAACCTTCCCTTTTACTCTAGCTGGTACCAGTCTGCCTGCACTTCTCTTCCACACTCGCCGTTAGTAGAATATAAAAATTTCCTGAAGGTTATTGTCTCTCATTTTCAGTCCAGTCTCTGTACCTGAGCAGTTCTCCAGATCTTCCTGAAGGACAGTGTTGTTGTCTTCTCATTTTCAGTCCAGTTCTGTACCTGAGCAGTTCTCCAGATCTTCCTGAAGGACAGTGTTGTTGTTCTCATTTCAGTCCAGTCTCTGTACCTGAGCAAGTTCTCCAGATCTTCCTGAAGGACAGTGTTGTTGTCTCTCATTTTCAGTCCAGTCTCTGTACCTGAGCAGTTTGTTAGTTTTGTGTTGGTTAATCCACTCTTACCCCTTTTCCACTACATTGGTGCCGGTGCCAGGTGCCGGTTCTGGTGCTTGACCAGGGAACCAGCCAGAACCAACCGAGAACCGTCCGCATTTACACTAGACAGGAGCTCAGCGGGAGCCGCGTGACATGTCCCAGGCCACGCCCACTCAACAGAAACAAACATGGCCGGAGTGTTTGCGTTGCTGGTTGTTCTCCAGACTTGGAGGATTTATTTCAGGATCCAAAGGCAGCTTATTCAGCATGTTATTACCGTTGAAAGAGATCAACATAGACCATGGTTATGTGCAAGACGAAATCACGAAATGAGTTCTTCCCTGATTTCAAACACTTTCTTCCTCTTCTCCCAGTGTTCTCCAGTTTGTGTTGGAATCTCGTGCACGCCAATATTGCTAAAAGAGCTTACCCCGCGCCCACGTTAATGGACTTTGCCTCGGCCGCTTCTAAAGCTACCTATAAATTACCACCGCTTGGTGATGTCACGGGTTCTCACTACTAGACTAGCTAAGCTTTGGTGCCAAAATTGGGAACCGGCATGAAACCGGCACAGGAACCAGAGCAGTGGAAAAGGGGCAACAGTGATCTACGTCTGAACCTTCTAGCAGAACAAAGCATTTACCCATTTTGCAATTAGAAATATCACCATGTGTCTCAAAACTTTTGGACAGCACCCATAAAGCTGAGTACATGAACATCAGTAAAGGCTTGTTCCAGCAATCCTCAGTTGTCATAAAAGATAATTAAAGTCACTAAAAGTCCGTTTTAAAGTCAGTTCACCTTAGAATTGGTAGAATCTATAAAATGAATATGTAGGCTTGTGCCTGTTATCATTATATCCTCTTCCACCTAACACCGATTTTTGTGATTAGAATCTGCCCTTTTGATCGAACTTGTCTTCTTTAATGATCTACGACAGAAACTACGGAACAAACTAATCAGGAACCTTACGAGATACGAGAACCCAATTTCCATTCTATCATTCAACAAAGTGTTTATCATTCGGCTGCTGTTTAACTTCCACTTTCAATGCCAGTTCCTTCGGTATCTGGCGGGATATGTTATCACTGTCCACTAAGCGCGGCCAGACAATCGGAGAAGTGAACGATTCAATAGGGTCCAGGATCCTGGTCGTAGAGTAAAGGCGATCAATAGATGGTCAATATGGCTCTGCTGAGATTCAGTGATACTACTTAACCGGACTGGGGTTGGCTGATATCGGAGACAATGCTATCAGTGTGTGTGTTTGAAGAAAGAGCATGACACACACACATGCACACACACTACCACATACTATGAGGCCCAACCCAGTCTGTGGTTATGCATCATCAAAGAGTGAAGCTAGCCCAAGCTCAGAGATAGACTGGTGTAAAACATCACAGAACATAAAAAAAAATAATAATTTTATTAGCAGAAAGAAATGCAGCACATAGAGCACATATAGCAGACTGATGCTCAAGGAAGTGTTTGGGATAGATAGATAGATAGATAGATAGATAGATAGAGAGATAGATAGATAGATAGATAGACAGACTTTCCAAAGTTAAAATAAATAAAAACAAATAAATAAATATAAATATAAATAAATAAAATTAAAAGAATAATCATGTTATAAAACTACAGCAGACATAATACATAAAAAGTTCAAATAAATAGCTACACAATTTTTTTATTTTCTTTAGATGAATTATTAGTTCATTTTATTTTAATATAATTAAAATGACATTCAATGTATTCAAATTAAAATCGAGTTTAAAGAAGAATTCATGTCCAAATTTAATGTCGAAATTCATTTTGGACTAAAAGTCCAAACAAAGATATTATCTAAAATCTAAAATGACTAAAATATTTAAAATTGATTTCAATTAATTTTTTTTAAACATAATCTTGTAAAATTAATTATGTGAAATTAATTTGTTTTAAGTTTTAAAAGGAGTCCAGGAGATATATTGCATAGAGTTGTCTACAAAAAAGTTCAAATATATTTCCAAAAAAGTTCAAATTAATGCAAGTTA
Organism: Hepsetus odoe; assembly: GCA_017165825.1. Lineage (NCBI taxonomy): Eukaryota > Metazoa > Chordata > Actinopteri > Characiformes > Hepsetidae > Hepsetus > Hepsetus odoe. The sequence continues at coordinate 28,367,184 of CM029369.1, read as the reverse complement.
TCTAAAAAAAACAAAATTATATCTACAATTAATTTCTAATAAATCCAAAATGTCAGTCCGTAAAGTAAACTGTTACAAATAAAAAAATATTTTTTCAACAATATCTATAATTTAAAAATATTTGAACTGTTGAACAAAACAAGCGATACTGAAAGTTAGCTAACTAACTCACATTTTTTAAATTACATTATTTAATTATTTATTTGAAGATTTGAGATTTACAGCCTGATGGTTTTTGGAATGAAAGATATTTTTTCTTCTGCTGTCCTGCTATTAGTTGTACATTTAGCTGGAAGGTGCAGCTTGAGTGAAAGGGAATGTCCCGTCTGCAGCTGTGTAACTGATACTGTTGTTAGCCTGTCACTGTCCCGTTTGGGGAGGGGGGACGGCTCCTGCTGGTGTTCTTTAGGACACAGGTGGGGTCTTCATGCTGACCCTCCCCCTCCTCCCTCGTACACACCTGGTCAGGCTGTTTATTTCTTCCTCCCTAAAAAGGCCTGTGGCTTCAGTTCTTATCCAGGACAGGTAAGCATTTGACCTTTAGGGCAGTCTGACAATGGGATCACTTAAGCCCCCGCTCACGCCTGCACGACATAAAAAGCACCCTTAATCTGGGCAATGCAGGTGAAACTGTAACAAACGTTACATAAAAGAATTAAAGAAACGGTCCAGTAATGCAGTTTGGCTCTCTTTAAAACTACCTACTTTTTTAGGTAGTCTCATGCATCGAGAGTTCTAGCTACGAGGTACATGGAGCCATTAAAAACTAGAAATAATCAATCACCCGAAGCACTACAGTCATTTGCATTAAAATAGCCTCACCTGCCTAATCAAACCTGTCCAGCTCTGTTTTCAGCGCGAAACATCTTCTCCATGTGGTTTAAGAGTCCTACACATCTCCATATCTCCATGTCCTCCATATCTACAGGTCTGCTCCACCGAAAGACTAGATCTAGATGCACGTTTAGAGATGTGTGTTTTGGGTGACTATTGAGTTCTAGGCAACATTGATTTTGTAGCTCTAGTATTAGTTTGAAACTAAAGACGCTAAATCTGGACACCAAACATGGACGTCTTAGATAATCAGCTAGACCTTCCTCTACAGTTGGTCTTCAGACTTCTAAAAACAGAATGAGTTACAGGTTTACTGCAGAATTTAAGGTTAAAGTTAGAACTGGTGTTAGGTGTTGAGGTTCAGAGCGAATCAGAGTGAAGTGTTGAGCGGTCTCTGTTTGAGACTAGGTTCCGGGATCGATGGTCATGGGTTCGAATCCCGGACTGTAGGTTGTGCTGAGGCACCCTTGAGCCAAGTACTGTCCCCATCACTGCTCCTCGAGTGTTGGACATGGCTCACCGTTGCACGGTGTGTGCGGGTTAAATACAGAAGATGCATTTCAGGGCTGTGTTCCCAATAAAAAAGTCAAGTCAGCCTGCCCTAATGTAGACGAGTTTAGAGCAGGTTGAGATACTTTTCATGTATTTTGATGGATTTTGGTCTCGGCTAGGAACCCACAGTAGACGTGTTCGCAGGATACCCGACCAGTGGGCTCAAAGAGCAAGAACCGAACTCCCATGATTGGCCAGTACCACTTCTTTCCTGACCGCCCCGTCCAATGGGAGTCTTCGTAAAGCACTTTCTCTCTTTCTCAAGTGAGCCTGCATTCAAACACCTACTTCTGTCCTCACACACACACACACACACACACACACACACACACACACACACACACACACACACACACACTACTCTCTTTCCTCTCATATGTTTCATGCAAAAATGCCACCCTGGTTTCCTCTGGAAGACAGCACTGCTCGTCGGTCACGTATGACCAGCTTTGCTTTGACTGAGCGCACACTAGAAAGTTCTCTCACGACCGTCTTCCAGGCAAACAGGCAGAAACAGATTGTCTGTTCGGTCAGAATGTCGCGACGACGGTACAGATTCACCATACGCTTACTGTCACTTCACCATTTTCTTCAAAGGGCCCGAAGTCTACATTTCTACACTTTCCATTCGGAGCAGAGGGACCCTTTAAAAGATTAGGCAGATATTGTGTGATTTAATACCGTCCTGCGGGAAGGATCTTTCATTGAAGACGTTCTTTTCATTTCAAAGATGTCGATTCACATTAGAAAGTCAACTTGGATGATACACTCTATACATTTGCTTTGCTTAATGTTTTTATTGCTTAAGGAACTTAGGTTGGAAATGTTATCTATGATTATTCTGAAGTCTAGCAATACTAATCATCTTGATCATCTTGGAATCATCTGCCCTGGTTCTTCACCTTTCCATGTCTTGGGTTAGACGGCTTCCTGTTCTGTTTGAAGGTTCAGATTTAGATCACTGTGTGGATTAACAACACAGAACTATCAAACTGCTCTGTGTACAGACTGGACTGGAAATATGAGAGACAACACTGTCCCTTCAGGAAGATCTGAGAACTGCTCAGGTACAGAGACTGACTGGAAATGAGACAACAACACTGTCCTTCAGGAAGATCTGGAGAACTGCTCAGGCACAGAGACTGGACTGAACATGAGAGACAACACCACTGTCCTCCAGGAAGATCTGGAGAACTGCTCAGGTACAGAGACTGACCGGAAATACAGTACACAACACTGTCTCAGAAGATCTGGAGAACTGCTCAGGTACAGAGATCAATCAACATGAGAGACAACACCACTGTCTCCAGGAAGAGATTCAGAGAACTGCCTGTGCACAGAGACTGGACTGAAGATGAGAGACAACAACACTGTCCTCCAGGAAGATCTGGAGAAGTGTTCCTCAACAATATATTGCACCACAATCGCAATTCTCTCTCTCTCTCTCTCTGTCTCTCTCGGTTCATGAGAACATGGCAGGAGTGTGACTTTGTTTGCTTGCTCCCAGAGCTAATAGAAGTGAAGGGTAAAAACAGAGAGCAAGAGTGTGTCTGTGTTCAAAAGGAAAGGTCAAAGGTCAGGCCTGAGGGGGTCGGGGGGCAGGAGGTTTGAACCCCAACCTCCAAGACCCTGCTGTCACACTCCACATCTAATAGAGAAACCTCGGCCACTTTAATGGAGTCTCCTGCAACAGCGTGCACGCGAGCGCGTGTGTGTGTGTGTGTGTGTGTGTGTGTGTGTGTGAGAGAGAGAGAGAGAGAGAGAGAGAGAAAGACAGACAAAGGGAAGGAGAAAAAGTGTAAATACATAGGTGTGAAAGTGAAGTTGATAGAACAGCTGGAAGGATATTAAGACTACACACACACACACACACACACACACACACACACACACACACACACACACACACACAGATGAAAAACCTTTGAAGCTCTTATTATGAAGAACACTACCATCCTCATGGAGCGAAACGGGAAGGAATGCATGTCTTATGACTGAGTGGGACAAACAGAGGGACAGAGTGTCTCCCACAGCGCTGGCGCCCTCTTGTGGATGAAGAACACATTCCAAACAACACCACTAACCTGCTGCCCCACTGAGGCCTCTAAAATCACAGACAAGAACCTGGCTAAATACATGTGCACATACACAGTGATCTAGAACCTCGTACTGCACTACCTCTTTACAAAGAACACATTCAAATAAAGCCTTCTGCTCAAAAGAGTTAGGTGGTAGGTAGGTAGGTAGTGTTAGGTAGTGTAGGCAGGTGTGTGTGTGTGCTTAATTCTGTGTTGGCCGTTTCTCACGCTGGGCTCCATAGTCATGTCTCTGTTCACTGTGAGCTCAGTTTCCTGCCATTGAAATAACTGCACTCAGCCCCCTTCCCCAGTGCCTTATCACACACACACACACACACACACACACACACACACACACACACACACACACACACATACACACAAACACACACACAAACACACGTAGACACACACACACACAAACACACCTCACACACACAGAGACACACACACTACACACACACACAGACACACACACTCACACACAGACACACACACACACTCACACACACACACACACACACACACACACACACAGACACACTACACACAGACACACACACTACACACACACAGACACACACACACTCACACACACAGGCCACACACTGCACACACACACACAGACACACACTCACTACACACAGACACACACACACACACACACACACACACACACACACACACATACACACATATTCACAATCACACACACAATACCTCACATGGCCCATGCACAATCACTACACACACACACACACTCTACTCTGCTATGTAATACTAATTACACACACACAAACACACATCTTATTCAAACACACACACATACACACACACACTCACACTCACTACATGCACACTAATCACACACAAATACAATCATTCAAAATACACATACATACACACACATATGACACACATTGGCATTATTACACACTCTACTACACATTATTACACAGACACACATACACTTACACATTACATCTACAATTACTTCATACACAATTTCACATATGCACACTTCAATCACATTACAAACATTCTAAACACACGCACACACATTGTAATAATACACGACACACACACACACACAAACACACACAGTATATACATACAAATGACAAACAAAAATGTAAACTCTAAATATTTATAAAAACATCTCTTTCTTTCTCTCTCTCACCCTTCCTCTCTGTGTCTCTGTCTCTCTCTCTCTCTCTCTCTCTCTCTCTCCCTTCCTCTCTGAGTCTCTTGCCTCTCTCTCTCTCTCTCTCTCTCTCTCTCTCTCTCTCTCCCTTCCTCTCTGAGCTCCCCTCTCTCTCTCTCTCTCTCCCCTTCCCTCTCTCTCTCTCTCTCTCTCTCTCTCTCTCTCCCTTCCTCTCTGAGTCTCTCTCTCTCCCTCTCTCTCTCTCTCCCTCCCTCTCTCCCTCTCTCTCTCTCCCTTCCTCTCTGTGTTCCTCTCTCTCTCTCTCTCTCTCTC
>CM029369.1:28227243-28357243 GCA_017165825.1 Hepsetus odoe | reverse complement strand
GTGACGGGGATAGTACCTTGCTCAAGGGTACCTCAGGGTAACCTACTGGTCTGGGATTCAAAACCACGACCTCCTGATCCTGGGGCCTTGTCCCTAACCACTAGGCTACTAACCACTGCCACATTAGTAAATAAAGTCAAATCCTTGGTCTAAGAAAAGATCATGCACTGTAAAGTCTTCCATCTCTTCATCCATCTACAGTGGTGCCTTGACTTGCGAGTTTAATTTATCCCATCACGGAGCTTGTAACTCAAATGACTTGTATGTCAAATCAATTTTCCCCATTGAAATGAACTGAAATGCCATTAATCTGTTCCGGAACCGCATTTTTTTTGTTAATAAATAAAGAATATTGTATGAAAGCACAATACAATAGAATGTACTGCAATAAACTGGTTTTATTAAGTATAATGAACAGCAATTGCCTTGGAGATCTGACGACTTACAGATCGTGACCAAGTTGGAGGAGAAAGGCGGAACTGAATCTTATTGGCTGATTTTTGCCCGTTTCACCACACTTTCCTCATTTTCACGAGCGGGTTTTCCATAAAAACCTGTCCCATGTGCTCTGTTTCAGGTGCAGATTGTAGAAGTGCTGCGCACTGTGCCAAGTCGACTGCACGCGCACCTTGGTCAAGTTTTCAATCGCTTCTTTCTTTCTCAATGCACAGCATCCGCTTCTTCTTCTCAGCGCTGTCCTTCGCACTCTTTCTTCAGTCACGTGGTTGGAAAAACAATGTTTTGCAAAATAACTGCAGCACAAATGCTGATGCTTCCACTGCGAGCGAACCGCTTAAAGTGAACGAGTGAGACACGGGATGCTGGGCGGAAGTTGTTCACTGCGCCATCTAGCGGCGGGTCTCTGAAGCTGGCTCGTAACCCGAATTGTAGCTTAAACTCAAAAAATTTAAACTCGTATTCTGAAAAACTCGTTAGTCTGGACACTCGTAAGTCAAGGTACCACTGCCTTTCTCGCTTTTCCACAGTAAGCTGGAGCTATCCAACATATTGTCCTACAAAACATTTACATTTCTCAGTTAACAGTGATGGAAATTTAAGACCCAACAAAAGAGGAGGTGACAGCCACTCTTAGTTATAGGTAATCAGGGCTTTGTGAAAAAAAACTACAAAACATGAGAGGAAGCAGACAACACCACAGAGTGTTGAGAATCCGAAAGCTCACGGGAACCCTTCTGTGGTCTCTGATGCTGTTTCCTGTAGCGACATGAGGGGAGAAAGTATTTTTAACGTGAGATATGAGCTCCACGTTGTGAACCCAGTCCTTATTTGGATGTTCTCACGTTCAGAATCTCTTGCAGCTTCTTTTCAGCTTGGCTCTTCTGTGGCATCAAAGGGTTCTTTTTAAAAGTCCAGATGAGCAAGAATCTCTTATTTCATAAGATCATGTTTGGCACGATGTTGTATGTGAAAATAAAAGCCGTGCGGCATATCAGAAGTGGACTGAAAATGGGACTGATCTTAATCCACCATGTGGTTTTCTATTCAGGCTGTACGATCAAATCACCTCCGTGCTGCCAACTGCTTTCGCCAGCCTTGGTTAGATCATAATGACCCCAACACTGAACCACTGCTCCTTCTCAACTGCAAAGGCCAAACTCTCAGCTGCAAAGGCCAAACTACTGTCGTCTAGTGAGCGTAGGTACAGGGCCCAGGAAGTGGTGAAGGCAAAAGTCTCTGTGTCTGCAGTCAGAATTACAGGCAGTGAAAAGTTTGCGTTCACCACGTGAGGCAATCGCACTTCCTCTAAACTGAGACACCGACATACACACACACTAGTTTTCCCTCCCTCCATGTTCAAGTGAGGGATTAAGTAAAAGTCGAACAGGGTGTTTTAATCGGTCGAGGGTCAGGTAAGAGCTTTTTATTCCTTTCTGGCAGTAGCCTTTCGAGTGACGTGGCAAGCACTAAAAAGTTGAATGAGGGAAGACGGAGAAATGGTGCGTTTTCAGAAGATGTCAAGTTAAACTGACCTGGGATGGAGGGCCTCTTTAGGTCTGGATTGATAAAATACAACCATAGCATGTCCAAAACGACTCAATTTGCCAGCAGTCTTTGAGTGGGAGGGTGATTATCAGTGTTAACAAGCCAGTAATAATTGCTCATTTCTAACTTATGCAGCTAAAATCAGGATAAATGGAACATTTTTCAAATGCCATCAAGGTGGAGCTGCTTAAAACCGCTTACTACTAACGATCAAGAAAGAATTATGTGAACTAGGGGCATGGGAAGCCAGCTGATATGTACGTTACGATTTATTAAAGCTTCATAAGGGCACATTAACACATCTGCTGTTGTAAAACTGACATAAATGTGCTCTGAACAGCTTTTTCCTCAATAAATGTGTTATTACTATATAATAAAGTAGTTATAAGCAGCAAGTTTTTAGCACTGTCTAGATTCAGAAGGCTTAATAACAGCGATGCCTTTGTCACATTAGATACAGCTTAATAAAGGAGTAATTATCCAGGTTATGACCAATAAATGCTGCGTTTAGCTTCCAAAAGATCATTTGATAGCTTTAAAATGTTCCGACGTATTTAATAAAATTCAAAATATTAGACGAATGTAGCTTGTAAAGAGTGCAAATGAATAGAGAAAGAGAATAAGCATTGTATGTATAAAATTTTAGCCCAGCTAAAATTTGTTGGTATATAATAACGTAACATTTTTCTGTAGTAATGAATTACATATAGTTGGTATAACATAATGAGATTTCCAAAAAAAAAAAAAACCAGTAAAAACAGTAATCCCCAGATTAAGTTTGAAAAATGTATAATTACCATATAATTACATTGTTAAAGAGGCAGCATTACCTCTTCCTGTCCTATCTGTGCACTTTCAGTTCAAACGACACCCCAAACAATCGAAACAATAGAACATAGATCAACTTTATTCATAGTGACTTTTGTAATATTCATTTTTATGTTTTTAAATAGTGATTTATGGATAAAGGCATTTTTGTATTAAAGGCAAATGAGAATATTTAATATTTCTTCTTGGACTTTTGTAGTATGCTGTGTATTTTTTAAATACTCTTAAATCTTCACATTAGTTTACTTTATTATGTTACAATTTACAGCTCAGAATTCATTAAGTAATCAGATCCAACCCTGCCTGACTTGATGCCTAAAATATTTAAAAATCCGACAGAAATCAAACTGATTTATTTCATAGGCTTGTAGGATCACAAGCAGAAAACTAACTGTCCAACATTATGGCCTAAAAGATCTTAAACAGAAAAAAAGGCTGTTTACATGGGCTGCCACTTGGTTTCCGTTGGCACTTTTTCTCTTTTTCTAGCGGCTTATTTATTTCCTGTTGTTTCAAATACTGAGCGTTACCATAGAGCTGCATGGCAGGACAAGTGTGTAGGTGCAGAATTTGGGGGTTCCTCTCATTTTGAGCAGCTGTGCTTAAGAAGCTCCGTGAAGGTCTGGAAACAGATTTGATTTGAGTCTTTAAAACAGCTGGAGAAGAAACTCTTGGGCTCCGGTGGCGAGAAGTTTTTTTTATTTTTTTTATCAGATATAGCAAAATTGCAGAAATGAGAAGTAGTAAAAGGGGCAGTGGTGGCCTAGCGGTTAGGGCATTGGCCACGTGATTGGAGGATCAGGGGTTCGAACCCCTTCCCAATAGGTTGCCCTGAGGTACCCTTGAGCAAGGTGCCGTCCCCGTCCCGCTCCTCCCTGCGATGGGCTGGCGACCTGTCCAGGGTGCGTCCCCCGTCCTCACCCTGTGTGCGCTGGGTTGGACTCCAGCACTCCCCCGGGACCCCATTTGGGACAAGCAGCAGATGATGGATGGATGGAGAAGTAGTAAATTGACTTTAACGGTCCTCAGAACAATGGAAATGTTTGACTTTCATGCATCACTATGAATTTATTTGTCTGTTATGTTAGCTTCTTATGCTAAATAAGGCCACAGGGGATGCTGGCTACTATTCCAACCAAAAAACAATGGATGGGTTGCCAGCAAATTGCAGAGGAGACACACTTACAAACACACTTTACACCCACATGGCATTTAAGCAGATCCCACCTGGCATGCAGGCCTTTGGACTGTTGGACAAAACCAGAGCTCAGGACATCCAAACACAGACAGGACCCTTTGCTGCCATATTCATATTCTCTAGTGTGATGGAGCTCTTCCCTGTAATTGTCACAAAGCAGCTTTCCAGGATCAGGGTCTGAGCATGCCAAAGGCGACAGATGCAAAACTGGAGAAACCTTGAGAGGAACCGAACCCCAGTAGGAAACCCATCCTCCTCTAGTCGGCACCGGGAAATCAAGAAGGGAAATCAAGTGAAGAAATATTACAGGTTAAAGACAGGAGCACTGATGGGCGGTACTGTCTGTGGTCAGCAGTCCATTAACGTTTGTAATTAGGAGTCCATTAAAAGGTTTTAATCTGGTAGAAGCAGCTGTTTGTGTGGGAGTCAGTGTAGCTTTCATTAGCCTTGGTTAGTGGTTAAAGTGTCGTCTGTAATTATCCAATTTCAGTGACCTCGCTCATGCTCTTTCAATCCAATGAAATGCTAGCAATGTTCAAACATCTGCTGAAGTCTCCCCAAAACAATTCAGGTGGTTAGGGCAGAAAAGGGGGGAACTTCCCATTATTGAAAGTGAAATTTCTTGCACTGGCTTTTTATCTAAACACACTGGTGGTGAACACTCACACCAGGAAGAGTGGGTAGCCAAGGGAGCAGTGTTGTGGCTCAAGGCACCCTAATGGTCCAGGCCTCAAACCCAAGTTTGAGTCTGTAAGCAGGGAAATTGTCCTCTGCATTTAATCCATCCGACCCACACCAGCAGTGAAGCCACACACTGGGAGCACTGGGCTTAAACATGTACACCATGTTAGGTATCTTGCCCAAGAGCACTTCAGCCGTAGATGAAGGAATGTTCCCATTCTTCATCTAAAACCAACCCAGTCCCAAAAAAATGAAGAATTAACACAGCAAAGAAGACCATTGAAAAACAAAGGTTTGACATGTTTTCTAATTAAAGGCAACATGAAAAACTGAATCATCACCATTTGTCATTAACATCAGTAGAAATTGTCCTAAAGTTTACAGACATCTTGTGGAAAACATACATTACCCCACCTCCCCAGCTGAAAAGCAATCCCAAAAATCAGGCCTTCATACAAAAAGCAAGCTTTACAGTAACATTCAGGAGATCTTCTGGTTCTAGTTGACCATCATCAAACGCAAGCTTTGTGATGTTTTTGGTCATGCTAGTGGAGGGTGATCCATGAGTGTAAATGTATTGCATCAAATCTGTGGCGCAAAAGAGCTGATGTTGCAATGTGATGCAAGGCTTCCTACAGGAAGCTGTGTTGACGCTGAAAGCGAATGACAGTAAAAAGCAAGCTAAGGCCCAGTGTTCTACCTTTTCTCCACATTTATGAGACTTCTTGGAAGGGTGATCTACACTATGTAGACAAAAGTATTGGGACACTCTTCTTACTCTTCTTACTTCTTACTCATTGCATTCAGGCATTTAAACCACACCCATTGCCTCTGGCATATAAAACCAATCACCCGGCTGTGTAGTCAGGTTTACAAGCATTTGAAAAAGAGTGACTTGTTCTGAAGAGCACATTCAATTCAAACTTGGTCATAAAATGTCACTTTTGTCATAAGCCAGTTCATGAAATTTCTACCCTGTTAGATGATATTCCATAGTCTGCTTTAAGTGGTATTATTGTGGAAGACTTACTAACTGCTGAGCTGCAAGCTTCCTGTGGTATTACCCTCACTCTCTCACTCATTCACCTTCTGAGCCACTTGTCCTCATTAGGGTTGCTGGGGATCTCAGCTCACACGGGGTGAGGTGTCGGGGACACAACCAAGACAGGTCGCCGGTCCATCGCAGGGCAAACACACACTTAGGGGGCAATTTATCATCTCCAATCCACCTGATGTGCAGGTTTTTGGATGGTGGGAGGAAACCAGAGCTCCTGAAGCAAGCTCACACAGATATGGGGAGAAGCGATGAACAGGGGAATAGGGGAATAGGGGCAGCGGTTAAGGAGTTGCCCTGGATTGGAAGATTGTGGGGTTGATTCCTTCACCAGTTGGTTGCCCTGAGGTACCCTTGAGCAAGGTACCATCCCCTTCGCTGCTCCCTGGGCACTTTCAATAGCTGCCCCCTGCTGCACGTGTGTGTATGGGTGAAACGCAGAGGTTGAATTTCGTTGCGTTGTGCTGTGCTGCATTTCACAATGACAAGGGTTGTCACTTTCACTTTTTTATCAACGTGTCCATTCCACACAGACATGACAGGGATTGTCCCACCCAGGGATCGAACCCAGGATCTTCTTGCTGTGGGCTGACAATGCTAGGAGCTTTATGGAGTAAGTTTCAACGGCAGCTGGATGCAAGCCTCACATCACCAGGTGCAATGTCTGTGTAGAGGTGTAGAGGTGTAAAGCGGTGCAGAGGTGTAAAGAGATGTAAAGAGGTGTAAAGCAGTGCAGAGGTGTAAAGAGATGTAGAGGTGTAAAGCATGTTGACACTGACAGTATGATGGCTGAATCTGGGTTTGTTGGATGCCAGGAGAACATTACCTTCCTGACTGCACTGTGCCAACCGTAAAGTATGGTAATGTTAAAGGGATGTTTTTCAGGGTCTGGACTAGTGAAGAGAAGTCTGAAAGCTTCACCAAGGTATTTTGGAGAACTCTTTTTGTTTCCAACATCGGGGGTATAGCCCAGTGGTGACCTAGTGGTTAGGGAGTTGGCCACAGGATCAGAAGGGCATTGGTTCAAATCCCAGATCAGTAGGTTGCCCTGAGGTACCCTTGAGCAAGGTACTATCCCTGTCACTGCTTCCCGGTCGCTTTCAGTGTGTGGGTAAAATGCAGAGGTGTCATTTTGTTGTGGTTCACAGTGTGCTATGCTGTGTTCTCACAGTGACAAGAATAGTCATTCAGAAAAAGAATTCAGAATAATTCAAGAATAGATTCAGATTTGACTTGATAAGATTCAGTTCCATAGATACTGACCAGCATCGACTACTGGTTGGTATATAACGAATATAAGTCGGCCTTCCTTACTAGACTTTCAGAATCACAGACTTTGGTGGAGTATAAACTGTATAAAAGGTCCAAGAATAAGGTGCCATATGTGGTTATAAGAGGGTGAAGCCACAGCTAAAGAGGCAGACTTTCATATTCTAATCTTCTTCATCTTCTAATGCTGTCAGTGATCCCACTGTCGATGATACACTGTATACCTCCAAAAGAAGTAGAATTTAATATCAGGGTGAAAGTGAAACACACAGCACACAGTGAACCACAATGAAATGCATTCTCTACATTTAACCAACACATCATGCAGCAGTGGGCAGCCATTTCCACTGCCTGGGGAACAGTGACAGGACCTTGCTCAAGGGTACCTCAGGACAACCTCCTGATCCAGGATTTGAACCCAATACTTTCCGATCCTTGTCCGCTAGGCCATCCATGGTTACCTGAAGAGTAACTCTTAACCCCAGGTAGCTTCAGGTATCCCCGTATCATTAATCTGTCTGGATAAGAGCATATGCTAAAGGCTGCAGATACGATCCACACATTGCAAAGACTTTGGTGGACATGTTCCCCTTGTTCTAAACCAAAAGCTCAGGAGAAGTGTGGGATCTAAACTGAAGAGTGTGGGAGGCAGCATTTCCAATTAAACCCAACTGTCAGAAAACCTAAGACTTCTGCTTTGAGGCATGTGACCAAATTAGAGAACTAGCAATGCTAGGTAATGATACTTTTCTTGGGGTTCATGAAAAGAGCCTCCCCTTTTGGGCAGAAGTAGTTAATAATATACAGAATGTGATCAAGGTGAATATTTCCATCATGCCAGAGATACCTGGAAGATCTACTCCTTTGGCCAAACACTCCAGTATGAAGAGCTATTTTAATTATACTCTGCCTTTGAAAGTGGGTCATGGGGTCATTTCATGAAGACGTAAACACTGAGGCAACTCTTGGCTTAGCCTCACGTTTTACTGATTGGAGACCAAAGGAAAACGGGTTGGATCTTGAAACTGATCCAATTAGCTCAGCCTTTGCTGTTGACAGTGTAGACACAGCACATGCCTCACCCTGGATGCTGTACAGTATACTAATATCATAAACTGAATGCAGTATACAGTATAAACTGTTACAATATACCTTACACAATACACACTATACTATTTTGCCATTCACAGCCATTAAGTATTGGATCGAGATTGGAAACACCCGGAACTTTAATGCAAAATGTTCATCGCTGACTTTTTGCAAGCCAGCATATCTAACCCTGGGAATATATAGGAAGTTATAATCTGGTATATGCACTAAAAGACATCCTTTAACTGCATAAAAATGTATTTAATGTGATGAAGCTTCTCAAATTTTAATCTGTGGGCTTTATTTTGTCCTTTTAGGTGGGCAAGAGATCACAAGTTATGTTTAAATTAATGTTCAAGTGCATATTAGATCATTTTTGAATGGAGATTCGAATGCAAATGTGAGCAGATAAACAGTCTACACACTGAAAGGTCCATGCGCTAGACTTAAGAGCTTGTTGAAATGGCCTTCTGTCTTAAACAAAGGCCAAAACTGCTGCTGGATGCCCCACCTCCATCATGCCGGCGGACACAAGTTTGTGTAAGCATAACACACTCTGTGGTAAATGGTCTAAACCAAGCATGTTGAGCTGCGTAATGATGGCAAAACTCGAACTGTTTTTAGATACAATTACATAGATAGAGTGCTTATTTAATTCACAAGCTAGCAAACACCCCCTTGGCTTGGAGGCATCATGTGCAAGGGCCAGCTTTGGTTGGTTGATTAATTAGATAGTTGACTGGAAGAATGGTGGTTTAGTTGGTTGGATGGTTGGTTGATTGCTTGGTTGGGTGGTTGATTGGATGGTTCAACGGTTGATTGGATGGTTGGTTGGAGAAATAGTGGGTTGGTTGGAGGGATGGTATGTTGGTGGATTTTTTGGTAGGTTGGTTGTTGGTTGACTGATTTGTTGGTCGGCTGGTTGGGTGCATGGATGGATGGATGGATGGATGAATAGATGGTTGGGAAAGTGCTGCCAGTATTCATGCTAACTCACTTTGAAAGTGTTGTTACATCCCCTTCAACAAAGTTCTCAGCTTGGAGGCAATGTGTGAAAGGCCAGCGAATACCATTAAGGGGAAGAACTAGCTAGCATGCTAAAGATGATGCATTCTAGAAGAAAAAGTAAAGACTGTAGATGCCACTTCCTTCTCTATGGTAAGATTACGGGATGAAACATGACATTAAACATGGACAAAATAAGAAACATGGGCCCAAAAATGGACAGAGTTTACACGACTGTAAATGTCTCAAATAATATTCTCAGAGATTGATTGTTTGGTTGGCTGGTTGTGTGTCTGAAAGGATGGATGGATGAATGGAAGGATGGGAAAGAGTTTGTTACCTTTATATCAACAAAGTCCAAATATGATCAGTGGTGAAGGGATGAGGCTGAGTTCAGGAAGCCAACCCGACTTTTAACAACAAAGTTTCTTAAAGGGTTTTTGGTTTGAACATGCATACAGAAAGAAATTGCCGTTCAAACATTCAAAGAAAATCTGAAATATGTAGAGAATTAAAATAGGAAGTAGAAGTGCAGTTAAAGCACATGTACAGTGTCAAGAGTAAAAAGCCTCAAGTTTTGCATAAAACTATTTATAAAGCTGCAAGATGTAAACCACTTTCAGAATAAACAGCATCCTGTTGTCTCTGTTCGACAGATTGTATCCGTGGGATGCTTTTGAATTTTTATTGATGTGCTTGATAAACGTTCCTTAACAATACCTGCTAATTTGGTGATTTTAAAACGTAAAGGGAAAAATAAAATATAAAATGTACAATCATTTTTGCTCTGGGCTCTTTAAATGCCCATTTTAAAATGTTAGAACCAGTGACTGTGAATTGTAAAAATGTGGTGTTGCGTATTTACTTTCACTTCCATCACAGTAAGAGCCGATGTTTGGTTTCTGTTGGCTGGTAAAAAATACTGATGGTGAATTTTTGAAACAGATAAAGAAATACTGTAAAAGCTGCATGTAGGTATGTAAACGTGCTACAAATGTTACAAGTTACAAAATAGAATTTACGCTGTGCTATAAAAAAATGTCAATCATAAGAGCTCAGGGTTAAAAATGAGAAACTTTCCAAACTTTCCAAACTCTTACAGCTTCATCTTATTAAAACCCGCCCAAGACTCTATTAGAAACAGCCGTTCTGTTCTTTATTTTAAATATGAATATGAACAGCTGCACACCGTGATTCACACATTTTCTTCAAACTAAACCACGTACGTAATTTAGTAGCAGTAGTAGTAATATAATTCCTCATAAACATAATAATAATATAAACAAACAAACAAATAGATCAACAGATAGATAGATAGATAGATAGATAGATAGATAGATAGAAACATAGATAGATAGATAGATAGAAACATAGATAGATAGACAGACAGACAGACAGATAGATAGACAGATAGACAGATAGAAACAGATAGATAGATAGACAGTTAGATAGATAGATAGAAACAGATAGAAACAGATAGACAGATAGATACATAGTGAAAGTGAAAGTGACAACCCTTTAGAAATTTAACCCATGCACACTCAACACCGTGCAGCAGTGGGCAGCTATTGAAAGCGCCCGGGGAGCAGTGACGGGGACGGTACCTTGCTCAAGGGTACCTCAGGGCAACCCACTGTGGAGGGAATCGAACCCACAATCTTCCGATGGAGGGCCAACTCCCTAACCACTAGGCCACCGCTGCCCTAGATAGATAGATAGATAGATAGATAGATAGATAGATAGATAGATAGATAGATAGATAGATAAATAGATAGAAGTCACGAGGTTAGCAGTTTTGCCAGGGCAGTTATAAACATTACAAAGATACAAACTGAAAATGTAATTTCCTGATCTATGAAATAATCAGTAGAAAAAAGGTCCTGAAATCGTCCTTAATTGAATCTTGTTAATTAAATGTAAAGGCACATAACGTAACATAACTGCTACTTTGTGTTTTGTTTGAATTTTCTAACTTTGTTCTAACTGCCGTTCAATGGCTGATCAGATCTATTTGCACCACCCGCAGCACCGCAGTCATGCAGAACGTGTCAAAGCAGCCTGCTTTGGTGCTTCCTCCTCCTGTAGCCATAAGGATCAAAAGCTCTACAGCCAGCAGTGGAGAACGGCTGAGTCAGACCAAATCTATGGTCATACCAGACCTCGACACACCACCAAAACCAGTGAGCTCTCTTTCTCTCTCTCTACACACACACACACACACACACACGCACACAGACCGTGACCAAGTTCTTCTCTTCATGGCTTTCACTTATGGCAAGAGTAAAGTGAAGTGATAGTGACTATCAGCCCTTGCGAAACACAGCAAACAGTGAACCACAATGAAATACATCCTCTGTATGGGAGCCCACAAACACAGCAGCAGTGAGCAGCCATCTCCAGCACTCTGCATCTTCTTCTTTCACACCGTCCCCCGGCATGTCCTCTCACACCACATCCAAATCTCCTTTCTGTCCTTCCTCTTTTCCTCTTTCCTGGCCTCATCCTCATCATCCTCCTCCCGATATAATCCTCATCTCTCCCCTGGACATCAAACCAACACAGTCTTGCTTCTCTAACTTTGTCTCCAAACCGTCCAACCTGAGCTGTCCCTCTAATATCACATAGCAAAGACTTCAAACCCCCTAAATCTCAGTCTGAGCTGACGTCTCTAGATGTTTTGGAAAAACTAGTCTGATCCACGGATTCTCCACCTCACAGCTTACAAGGCTTACGTGTTTGAACGCAAGCGGGCCCTACTCTTGGTGCAACCCTAAAGCCCGTCCAATAAAAATGTTTTATTCACTCCAGGTTTAAACAAATAAATGATGGATCTTCTGTAAAAAGTAAGTCAGGAGCTGATTCAGAACATTTTGAGTCCCAAAACTGACTCGATCCAGTTCGAGTCTAAGTAGGCTTCATGTCATCATGCAGGAACCATCATGCGATCTGTAGACCTTGTTTATCTTGGGGGGCTGAACTGAAGCTCCTCGCTGTGTTTAAAGCCCTGCATGAGAACTTCCTGCTTCTCTGCTGATTCAGAAGGAAACACCAGGTCAGGATGCTACACAGAAGACAGCAGTAGAGGGCAGGCTAGCACTGTTTATCAGACCTTCGAGAAGCTCATGAGACCAGTCCTGACTAACTCAGTGTAGATGAAATAAAACCAGCCCCGCAGAGCTGCATGCACGTCAACGGAGAAGACAATTAATAAACTGAATACACTAATAAATATCATCAACCAGAATTAATGCAAACTTTTCATGCAAATATTCCTGTTTGTAATCAAAGAATTATGGTCAAGAAACATTTTCATTAGAATGCAATGGAAATATCATTCCTCTCTTGCTGTACGGCCTTTTAAAACAAATGGAAAAGTAAGAGATAAAAGATTATTTTTGATCACCGAAGACCTTCTTCTTCTTTTTTTACTATTTAATTATCGTTTTTTTATTAGTTTTTAAAGGCTAAACAATAAGATATGAACTGTTTATCCAGTGCACTGTAATGGGGAAAAAAAAGCTTCCATTAAAACCACGAATATTTAAACGAGCCACTCGTGTTTATGCAAATGTATGTATATTTCCTGGGAAAAAAAAGTGCATTCTGCGAATATTGTGTTGACATTGTCTGTTGTACTAAAGAGGGAAATATATCTATGTTTGAATCACAGGCAATGAATGTGATTCTGACTCAGATTAAACAGTTTTGGGATGAGTATGAGCCCCATGGGACGTTGGGTCCAGCAGGGGGCAGTGTTAGGCCGAATAATGAAATAATTGTTACACGGGTGATATTGTTGACACCCAATATTTAAATCAATAAAAAAAATCAATAAATATATATATATATACATACAAAGTCTCTATTGAACACCTACTGCCTGAATTTAGTGACTGAAACTGAATTTAAAATACTGGATAAAAAATTCAATATATTGTTCAACAAAAACAGAAACTGAACACTCAACTGCTAAAAAAAGAAAATTTAAAGGATGCATTTTGTGTATTTATATGTATAAAATGTTTGAAAAATATATTCCAATGTGAAGGTGTTTGTGTGATACACTGGGACACGTATCGATTCAACACAATTATTTTTCTTTAGATAAATCGACATCGAAGGAACCAGTCACAGCACAACGTTGTCCAAGGATTACAGGTGTGTGTGTGTGTGTGTGTGTGTGTGTGTTCTCACTCCATTCACACATGCACAGAAACAGACGTAGACACTAAATGATGACTAATCCATATCTAATGCACACATAAACAGCAAGCAGACGAAACATGAATTAAAAGTCATGCAAAGAATAAAAAGAGTTTTAGTGCTGCTTAGTGTAAGAAATAGACTTTCTATTATTTTGCATTTAAGTGGATATAAATCCATGCAGAGTGTAAGAATTTACATGTAGCTGGTCCTTTTTTTCTGCCAATTTTAGTGCAAAATTGTATTTCTTTGCTGACTTTATCAATTTCTTGAAACACGGCATATTCAATGTACTCTAACTTTTGCACAGGCTGCGTTTCAGCAGCAAAATATATGCACTAATGTTCACTTCGATCAACACTGCTGCGGGTTTTTTTGATCTAAAATATGTTTTCTTTGTGCAGGTTCATGTTGATTTGCAAGGGGAATATTTGAACAAAACCAAGATTTCAGAAGGAGGGAAGAAACAGAGGTTCGTGAATCTTTCGTCCCTCTCCGTTTGTTTCTCTGGAGGTCTAAATAAAGGATAAACATCACTGTCGTTCATTTGCACCAGAGCAGAAGAACTGATTCCACTGCTTTACTCAGTACTAGTGAAAAAGTACTGAAAAGTGAGACGTGTCTCCTCTGAAGGACGTCTGGAGCGTCTGTCTGTGTGAAAGTGAACTGAATCTCACTCCATATTAATAGAATTAAAGACTATTAAAGCCTCGAACTTCAACTCCAATAAAAACAATCTACTGAAAATAATCCACATGAACTTCACCGCTTCACTTTCATCACCGTCTCTACTAGTTCTCCATCACGGACACACACTCCACACACCCTGAACTCCACCGTCCACTCTCCCTGTCCTCTCTCTCACTTCTGTCCTGCATGGGGACACACAGAGACATCGTCTTTTGAGTGTGTTTTTGTGCATTTAGACTGAAACAGGATGTAGGGGAGGTGATGGAAATCACAAATAGCTCAGATTTACTAAGCAAAAATCATGAAGTCTGTTCTGAAAATGTAAGAAGAATAAAGTAAAGATATTTGTAGCAAAATGTAAAATAAATGTAAAAAATGTAAATGAAAATTTAAAAGGAAAAAATCTAAATTAAGCATAAATACCTAAATATATTAATACAGTGTATATACATATATATATATTATTTTTTTCAAATATATATATAAGTTGAATAAATGCTCAATCTCCATACAAGGCATATTTATTAACTTCAGTTCTTTTTTCCCCCTCCCGTCTATTTCCACAGGAAAAACTGGACGTCGACCTGGGTCGTCCTTTGCTCGAACGAGCTGCATTTTTACAAGGAGAGCAAGCAAGAGACGCTGGCTAACTTGGTAACTTCTCACTTTGATATCTCTGTACTATGTAAACACATCCATCTGCACACATGGATGATGAACTCGAAGCAAGCAAGAAAGATCACATCTGCACTTTGACCCACGGGTACATCCGTGGGACAAAAGAAAAGAAAGAAAGGGATCACAGCGCCAAAATAGAGCCGGTTTGGTTGCAGGTAAATTTATGAAATGAATCAAAAAGGTGCCGAGGCTGCAACCGGGGAGTCGGTTTGAGGCCTGGGTGCTGCGGACGGGCCGGGCAGGAGAGAATCCATGAAAAAAAGATAGTGAGTGAGATGCTAATAAAACGGAAAGGTTACAGGTGGCCCCGTCATACATATTCCCTGACATGCTGGGCCTTTGATTCAGACAAAACGGTCTCAGGTTTCAGGATCACAGCACGTGTGGCTCCACTTCAATGCCAGGAGTCCTTTTACTTCACACAGATTGAAGGATCACTTGCCTCAACTCGATACACTGACATTACGGCCCATTTTCTGCTTTCCTAGATCCTCCATGTTCTCAAACACTCGAGAATTCAACCAAATATTTATATTTTCCAAAATAGTTTAACATGAAAACATGCTGGAAAACATGACTTAAACTTATTAACACTTAACGGAGAGGCAGCGTTGACGAGGCAACATGACGACTATCTTTTATGAACACGGGCCTACGTTATTATTTAGAAGGTTCAGACTCGTCATAAAGGCTACTTTCATCAGTTTTGTTTCAGAAAGCGTAGCAAGAATGGATCCCTAGATGAAAGCACTACAAACGCCGGTGTAGTTTTTTTGGTCGGTTGTTGGGTCTCATGAAATTTTATAAAGACAACAGGAAAGTGTTCGCGATTTTAGTGCTCTTGGGTAAATGAGGCTCTTTCCACAGAAACCTGGAAACAAACCAGATGGCGTGGACCTCTGTGGTGCAGTCATAGAGTGGACAACAGAGAAATCAAGCCGGAAAAATGTATTTCAGGTAAGGAGATTCCAAATAAAGGTCCGCCTAGCAGCGAGAAAGTCCTGGGTTCGATTCCCAGGCGGGACGGTCTGGGTCCGCGGGCAGTGGTGGTGGTGGGTGATTGGAGGGTCGGGGGTTCGAACCCCTTCCAGATGCGTTGCCCTGAGGTACCCTTGAGCAAGGTGCCGTCCCCGTCCCGCTCCTCCCTGCGATGGGCTGGCGACCTGTCCAGGGTGCGTCCCCCGTCCTCGCCCTGTGTGTGCTGGGTTGGACACCAGCACTCCCCCGCAACCCCGTTTGGGACAAGCGGGAGATAATGGATGGATGGATGGACGGTCCGGATCCTTCCTGGGTGGAGCAGACATGTTCTCCTCGGGTCTGCGTGTTTCCTCCAGGAGCTCTGATTTCCTCCCTGATGCACATCAGGTGGTTTGGAGATGCTAATGTTGCCCCTAGGGGTGTGTGTGTGTGTCCCACAGAAGGTTTTTCCATTGGCATAGAAGAACCATTGTGTTTGAGGAACCTTTAAAAGCTTTGAAGATCCTTCATATAACATAAAAGGCACATTATTTAAAGGTCGATAAAAAAAAATGTGAATGTTATCTTAAAAGAGCCTTTCAAACCCACATCTCATGCACAAAACATTGTTCAGAACCATCCATTTAAGGGTTCTTTTGGAATCCAGAAATGGCCCCTTTATAGCACCATGCGAAGAACCCTTTTCTGCCACCTTGTTTTTAAAGAGTGTATATTGTACACAGTGTGTAAAAGCCTGCTGTGCCTGATAAGACTTCTAACAGCACAACATGCTACCCTGCCACTACCATGCTGTTACCACTGCTGTGCTGAGAATAGACCACCAGCCAAACAATAATTATAATCTGGTCAGCGGTGGTCATGTGCTGGCCATGTGGTGCTCTTTTTCTTGATGTTGTTGGTGCAAAACCTTCAAATTAAGCACAATCAAGAACAAAGGAGAACCACTTTTGGTTTTCTAAGGAACCATTTTTGCAAAAAAAAAAGTTGAAAGGATATACACAGTACCGTGCAAAAGCTTTAGGCAGGTGTGAAAAAATGTTGTAAACAAAGAACGCTTTCAGAAATATAAATAATGATGTTTATTTTGATCAATTTACAAAATGCAAAGTGAGCGAAGAAAAGAAAAATCAAAATCAGATCAATGTTTGGTGTTTCTACCTTTTGCCTTCAAACCAGCTTCAGTTCTTCTAGGAACACTTGCACACAGTCAGGGATTCTGTAGGATTATAGTCGGTGTCTGATCAAGCAGTTTTACCAAACAGGTACTGATGATCATCAATGTCACACAGAGGAGAAACACAGTCATGTTTGGAACAACTGACCGGCTGAGTTCCTTCAAACACTGTGTTAAAGTGTACCTAGAAGAACTGATGCTGTTTTGAAGGCAAAGGGTGGTCACACCAAATATTGATCTGATTTAGATTCTCTTTTGTTCATTCACTGCATTTTGTTGATTGATGAAAATAAATGATGAAAAGCCAATTTCTGAAAGCGTTCTTTGTTTACAGCATTTTTTCCACATCTGCCTAAAACTTTTGCACAGTATTGTGTGTATATATATATATATATATATACACATTGCTATAATATTATTATCTGGGGAGTTAATCTACAGATAGCAGAATGGTAGCCAATCCCATATTGTTCCATAACGCAGAGCCACATCCAATCAGAAACAAACCCTCTGATTGGTTAACAGACTACACCGAAGACAAACTGAGAATGCTAGTGGACAGCAGCTATTTCCAACATCGGAAATCAATCAATAATCAATAAACAGAAGACATTCATTGTTGGGTTTCTCATTATGGGTCAAAAAGACATATGTCTCTACCATGTAGTTTCCAAGACATTAAGCCCTTTGGTACAGGATGTCATTGATTGTTTTCTTTCCCCACTTCCTGGGACTGTTATAATCACATTTCTAAATGGTTCTGCATAGTTAGGGAACCAAAAGTTCTTCTTCAGGTCTGATCACACTCGGATCTCCTGGGCTGGTAGTTATAACAAAGTCCAAGTCAAGTATAACAAGTCAAACATGGAGCTGGTTCTGCGACCGTGAGTCTTGGGTATTAGGTAGACTGAATACAGCCCTTGATTCTCTGAAGTTATTTTTATTAATGAGAGATCTGGGACGCTCTCCAGACCAAGGCTGTTAGGCTTTAGGGCAAAATCTAAAGCGAGATCATCTTTTGGTACTTAACGAACGTCAAATGCTTATCAATACACTGATAGCAGAGCAAAAGCTTGTAACGAAGGGGAAGGAAGATGAAAAGCAGACTCCCAATCTCATCATGCGCTTATGATGTCTTATCACAGCCCGGCGCTTTGCTACTGTCCAGCATTTCGCCCAGAAATCTTTCTCTCTTATGGAGATTAACAAGGCATTAAGGCGTAATCTTAAATAATCCCAAACTCGGTATACAGGCAGAAAAAAAGTGCTTGCAACGATGGTACCAAGCCATTTCGTGGTCTTGACAACACCGTCAATCAACTTCGGCCAGGAATAGAAACGAGTGTGGAGAACTTGTTAATTCCACTGGGTCGTAGTTAGATCTCCACTTTATGATGCCTTCAGCAAGACTCTCGCCAGCTTAGAGGAAAACAAAAGAGTCCTGTCAGATCAAGGATAGCCGCGAATCTTCTTTTTTTACATTTTGATCACTGATCTAGGCCCCACTTTCATTCCTCTTCATGCTTTTATCATTTTAGATATTTTAGTTGCATGGATTCTCATATCGTGGATTAGGCGGATAACGTTTCTCGCTTGGGCCTAATAAGCCCTGAGGCTTGACGATTTTGGCGTTTTTGCAAATTATGTGTCAAAAAACTGAAATTAGAGCTGGTCAAAGGGCAGCAACATGGGGAAGAACCTACAATATACTGGAGTGGGAATGTGATTGTGAAGGTCTGAGCTAATGCCAGTCTGTCTGTTAAAGACCAACAGCTCGTGTCCAGCAAGTCCTCTGCCACAACTGCTTCCAGCAATCCAACCCATACACTCTGACTGGGGTCGTGAACCCTTGAACCACATTCAGGTATCGTTTTCAAAGGCTCAACCTGTTTTCCCACACACACATCTGTAAGACGAGAACTTCGGAGGATGGCACACTTTTCCTGCAGGAAGGCATGTCCTACCACTGAAACAACACGCCAGCGGGTGCTGATGTCGACGGCCGCGTTTACACGGATCGTTTAACTCAACGTTTCGAAGCACAACATTTGATTTGGATGATTGGAACGCTGGAAGATCTCTTTCGACTGTCATTCGATTCGACAGCTGCATGAGCGAAAAGGGTCTCGGCCTTCCGGTCGATGGGACCGCCCATTGTGTCCCTGGCATTATTTGGGATGAAACTTCTGTGATCAGTTTGAGCCCACCTTCAAAATGCTTCCTGAAAACAATACGTATCTGCTCACAAGCGGAAGCAACAACTTCAGCAACAGAAATCTGAACCTGCTGGAATACGGGCTCTTTGGCTCCCTTGGCATCACAACTTACGTCATCTTCTCTGAAACCATGTAAATGATCAATGTTCACACGTTCCACTGGGCAGGTCATCACACTGCCCTTCAACCGCAAGCCTTTATTTGGAAATGCATAAAACAATTTGGGCTTATTATTGAAAATATATGTAATTTTATTAGAATATTAACATTTTCTTTTTTATACATTTCTTAATAACATTTCTTTGTTGGTGCAAAAATACTAGTTCATGCCTCTCAAACTGCCCTAAATTTGGGCTTCAGGGGGGTGCTATTTTAAATGCCCCGGGAGCAGTGATGAGAACGATAACTAGGTAACTCAAGGGTACCTGAAGGGTGCCTCAGGGTAATCTACGGGCCTATGATTTGAACCATTGCATTTCCAATCCCGTGGGTGACTCCTGAACCACTAGAGCACCACTGGCCCTTGTGAAGGTACAAGGTTCTAAATAAAGGGGTTCCACTCAGTGTTCAGCATCAGCAGTAAACTAACAACACTGTCCTTCAGGAAGATCTGGAGAACTGCTCAGGTACAGAGACTGGACTGAAAATGAGAGACAACAACACTGTGCTTCAGGAAGATCTGGAGAACTGCTCAGGTACAGAGACTGGACTGAACATGAGAGACAACAACACTGTCCTTCAGGAAGATCTGGAGAACTGCTCCTCAAAAACACAATAAAAATACAAAAAAGTCTGTTTGGAAGCAAAATATGAGGAACTATTTATGATCAATTAAAAAAGCCAAAAACTTCAAAAAGTAACAAGGTCACTGGGGTGGTCCCCTTAAGGGCTCATCATCAATGCCTTCAGTTTGGGAACATAATTCCACCAGATCCAACTGCAGTTATATTTTTTAAGGTGGACTGACTCCCTATATCACTTCTCATCTTGGGGCTTTCAATTACCATTCCACTTTAAAACAGTAGGTCATGAAATGGTACAAATCTGTGCCCTTTTCCAGAAGAAAAACGTATTTCGAGGGCAAATCTGGACATCGGGGACCATGATGTACCATTGATGGTACATCAATTTTCTCTCGATGAACCAAAAATGTGCACGGTACCGTTCTTCTGACCCTGACACAGCCATGCTAGAACTTGGACCATCTCTTCTATACCTATTTAATCCTGAAGTTTTAAACGGTGCTATTCTGATGTCAGACATTCTTTCAGTACGTTTTCAAGGCTTGTGTCTCCAACTTGAGTCTCTAACCGCTGTGTTGCTAAAAGAAGTTTCCCAGCACAGCTGATGCAAATTTACAGCTGCTTTTAAAAAACCTGACGCAAAACTGGCCACTGCACGCTGCACAGGAGCGGAATATATAATCAGCCACACGTGAGATCTCTAACCACCATTTTGCCTCAGATGCAGATGCATGATGGGATAAAAGTGCGTTTTGCATTTACCCTAACAGTCGGAAGTGTTTCCTGTTAGAAATTGCTCCACTTCACAAGTCTCACTTTTGATATGGGCTCTGGTAGCAGTGATGAAGATGAATATCAGTGATATGAAGCATATGGTAGTGTGTGGCACCTCAGAGGCTGTCAAAGTATCTGAGGATCTTCTGGAAGGCACTGTCAACTCATCCGCCTCGCCCTCACACCGCCTTTCGGCCATGAGTACACACTGTCGAGCTTCCTCTGCCTCATGGATTGTGCAGCCCAGTGACGGCGCTTTAGAGAATTGAGCTAATGAAATGACGGCCTGTCTTAAGCGATTACGAAATGTTTTTCAGGTTGTTATTCATCATACCAATCGTACACAGGCTTAGTGGCCACTGACGCATCTAGGAGATCAAACCCCGCGGAGATAACAGCCCACAGGTTGGATACACATGTTAATGTAGCAAATTGACACCGTTATTACAATCCCAGTGTTTTTTGAGAGGTAAAATGGAAATTTTTAGGTCAGTTTAGGTCCTAATCTGGACTGAGAATCAGAAGGTTGTGGGCTCGTATCCCAGATCAGCAGGTTGCCCTGAGGTTCCCTTAAGCAAGGTACCGTCCCCATCACTGCACCGGGTATATGCAAAAGCTGAATTTAACTGGGATGGAAAAACATGGAGCTTGCTGATCCCAAAGTCATTTTATTTCTGATGGTGATCAATACGTAATCCTTTCAGAGACTTGCTATCCAGCCGTTATGAAATCACTCAGATTCAAGGCCTCGAACGGAAGAAATGAAGAGATGGAATAAGATGTTGCAGTGGCTTTGGCGTCGGTCACTGGCGGCAACGTGACTGCAAAGCAAGACCGTAACCATGGAAGCTCCACACTCCGCGTGAGGAAATGAGAAAGAGTGTAACATGAAAGTGCAATGCTTTTCATCCCGCTGTTTAATGAGCAGTACTTTGAATATCCGGGGCTCACATTCGGACCGTTCATTAATGTTTAATTATGCAAAGGAGTACAAAGAGCGGAATGCCATTTGTAACTTACCATTTGTGTTTTCTCGCTTGAATTAAACATTCATTTGAGAGCTGCGTAAAGACACAACTCAACTTTGAAGCACTTTAGATTGCGGGGTTAATTATCTCCAATTTGACACAAATTCCATGGCTCAGAAGGCGATCGCCTGCTAGGACAAAAAAAAACAAAAAAACAAAAAAAAAACAGACAAAACCAAAAAATAGGGCTAGCGGAGAGAAGTAACGAGAAAAGTGTTGCTTTGGTCTCTTCTCGTTTACACACATTGCCGGTGCATTGCGTGATGTTTGAAATCTTTTGAGTATGGGGAATGTGGTTGTGTTCGTGGACTGTAGTGAAAATAAAGGAGTCAGTTCCTCCACTTTAATATCAGAGCAAAAAAAAAAAAAAAGGATTTTGTCCAAAATAATAAATATTTTGCAGCAAAGATAGCTTTGACACACCTACCGTGTCCTACTCACATACACACACGCCATGCAGCAGTGGGCAGCCATATCCGACACCCAGGGAACAGTGATGGGGACGGTACCTTGCTCGAGGGTCCATTATTGGTCCGGGATTCAAACCCAGGACCTTACTGAGGCCTAGCCCCTAAACACTAGGCCACCCCATGAGTGAGAGTGAGGAGAAACATCACTCTTTAATGTTTTCCTTTAAAACCCTCTGGAAGTTCTAGATAGTCCCTGACCGTGAAGCTGCACTCTAACCCGGGGGTTCCAGTAAGAGTGGCAGCTTTAGTCCAGGACTCTATAATGAAGACGTCACTGTAAAAAGTCACTGTTTTGGCCTAGCGCTTCGGGAGTCGGCCCCGGATCAGAAGATTGCAGGTGAAAGTGAAAGCGAAAGTGACAACCCTTGTCATTGCGACCGGGGAGCAGTGACGGGGACAGTATCTTGCTCAAGGGTACCTCAGGGCCACCTTCTGGTGAGGGAATCGAACCCACAATCTTCCGATTCCCACACCAGTATGTTGCCCTGAGGTACCCTTGAGCAAGGTACTGTCCCTGTCACTGCTCCCCGGACTCTTTTAATAGCTGCCCCCTGCTGCACGTGTGTGTATGGGTGCAACGCAGAGGTTGAATTTCTGAAGCCTTGACGAGGGTAGTCACTTTCACTTTTTTCACTTTTTTGAAGTAGCCTTTATGTGTGAGGCTAGTTGGAATAAACCTTTCTGAAGGATACTGTAGATTTTTTTTTTAGAGTTATCACTGAAATCTTATATGCCATGAAGCTTTCTAAACACCAGCAGTGTTACCGAAATAGCCTATTGAATTCTGCTTGACTGGACAATAATGAAGCACAGTCAACACTGAAATATATCAAAATTTTACACGATGAGATGTGGTTTGGAGCGAATTGCCAGGCTGAAGAGAGGAAACGGAGGTCTGGCTCAGTTCGGGCAGTTTTTAGATGCATGCTGGCTATGTTTAGTCTGCAAGTGATGGCATAAACTGCTTGGCTTCAAAGCTTGATTTGACAAAAGCTCTGAGTGCACAAACCTCAGCAGTAGTGGCTCATTTTCAGCTCCATGTGGAGCCTAGAGTGAGCGACTCACTGCTGTATTTGTATGGTTCTGGTTTATTCTTGTTATTCTCATTTTTTTCACCCTGAAACACTCGCTGTTTTACTTGTAGACTTGTTTTACTTCAAGGGTCGTTCAAAGAAACCAAGATACCTGTGTGTATCCATATATAATATCTACTTAAGTATGAATGGATAATGACACAGGAATGCTGAAACGATTCATCTGCATTTATAACAGATATTTATTAGATTTTTGCAAATATTTCCACACAACGATAATATCTGTCAATCTGATTAAATGGCTGTAAACTGAAAGAGATTGTTTTGCAATTACAAATGGCCAGTAACGAAAAAAGAAATGAAGAAAAAAGCACTTTAAACCCATTTAAAAAAAAGTTATGAGTATCTTTCATGAGAATAAAGAGCCAACATTAACTCGCCAAATAAACACTATATTAAATTATATATTAAATTATATATATATATATATATATTACTACTGCTATTGTAACTATTCATCAAAAGAACATTTATTCAAATTTGATTAGTTTATTCAATGAAAAAGGGCTAAAAAAGTAAGATTATTCTAATATTATATTATTATTGTTTTTAACATTAAAAGGAAATATCAGGTTAAATGGCCATGTATATAATCTATAAACATCATCTACAAATGGGGTGGATTAGTGGACTAGTCCAACAATAAAGTAATACTAAGAAACGGTTGATGGATTTTTGATGTTTCAGCCTCACTTCTGCAGGGAACTCCAACTAAGCATCCCGAAAAGTCCACAGTTGCACAAACTATTACGCTCATGTCCAGGGGCAGCCTCTAGGAGAGACAAAGCTTCAGAACAAACACGCTCGCTTAGACGCTCTCCTTGCGAGAACAGAGGGATCGCAAACCCATTCTGACAGGTTTCGTGCCCCAAACCATTCCCTGTTTATCCGCACTACCCCCAAAGAGACTGCTCCATTCCCCCTGCCATCCTCTCTTAAAGTCAGAGAAGCCTCTTTCAAACAGGCCGAAACTTTGGACGTCTATACAGAGTGACGAGGGAAGGAGTGGAAGGCAACTTGTCCTGTGAGACCATCTGGTATTTTTAGAGACGTTTCTGGCTTCCGCAAACCGTGCCACGTTCAATAGCAGACGTCCGCCCGTACTTGACAACAGTGACCTTAGCGGCCGTCCTCGGTGGGATTTCCACTTATGTCGTGTGACGTTGCCATGTGCAGTTACGTCTCCCTGGGAGAACGAGTGCAACATTCAGTCAGGTATCATGCTAGCTGTGATTTCCCCTTCGGAGAGGCGATTCATTTCGATCACCCACTTGAATATCTCGCTTAGGCCTCTCTCCCTTAGTTGCCATGGCGTCATGGTGTCATTTTGTTGTGTCTACATGAAGTGAAAGTGACTATTTGCCATCGTGAATACACAACACAGCAAACAGTGAAGCACAAAATCCAGCACCCGAGGAGCAGTGATGGGGACGGTACCTCGCTGATAGCCGATGGTTCCTTGAGACCGCTTTCTTTAGCAGCTCTCCTGCTTATTCCACAGATAACAACTCGGTCTGGAGATGAGATCCTTCTGCAGTCAGACGACTACGCCACCATCAGCAAATGGCATGACGGCATCAAAAAAACAGCGGCCCGATTGGTGAGTCATTTCATTACAGAATCTTCCTGAATATCAATGATGTTACTATTAAAGGGACTTTCCGCTTCATACAATCTTGTGCAATAAAATCCTGATCAGATTGGATGTCTTGATTTTCTAAGACAAACTTTAAAAGCATCTTTAAAATGTTTTTTTCGGTAAATTTTAATGTACTTATTGCTGATTGACATACTGCGATAATAATAAAACGCCATTTAATGCTTAGCCTTTTCTCAGACGTGTTCAGTTTCATGTCGAAAATTGGGCAGCGTTGGCCTAGTGGTAAGGGGACCATGTTCAGAACGTTGTGGGTTCGAGTCCCTGACCAGTAGGTTACCCTGAGGTACCCTTGAGCACCGTAGGCCGAATCTGTTCCCCGGGTGCTGAAAGTGACGGGCTGAACGAAGATAATCATGTTGTGGTTCACTTTGTTGTGCTGTGGTGCCTTCGCTTCATTCGACAGTGATAAGTGAAGACAAAACAGAAGTACGGCACTGTGCAAAAGTCTTGAGCCCCTCATTTCTTCATATTTTGCTTCCGGAGAGCTAAACGTTCTTGTATTTTTAAAGCACTGTTGGGGAACAGTTCCCAGAGGTTCTGACTCTCATTTTCAGTGCAAAGCCACGCGGTGATCTACGTCTGAACCTTCAAGCAGAACAAAGCGTCTCACTTAAGAAGCAGGTGATTCCAGAGGATCACGTGATTAGTTTACCGCTGATGCTGAACGCTGAATGGTTGGAACCCCTTAATCTAGAACTTTGTAGTCACTTTGCGGGCTGTCCCCAATGTTCCCCTTCCTTTAACTGCGATATAGCAAAGACGAGACCATACAATAAAGCAGTATTTCCGCACCAACAAGGTGATTTCCTTGCAAAATATAAAGAAATGAGGGGTGGCTCGAGACTTTGGCACAGGACTGAATAAATATTAGTTAATTGTGATAAGAAAGCCATGACAGCAGTTTCTGGCTGAAACGAGACACACAAAAATAGACGCAGGGGCGGAATTAGGTGAGAGAACTATCGCTATTCTGCAATGAAACTTTGCCCCCACACAGATTCTAATCTTTATGAGAAAAAACAGCCCAAAACTGCTCAAGCGTAACCTCCAGCAGCATCAAACGTCTGAGTGAATCTGTGAGTGAGGGGGTGAGAGGCATTGATGATTAATTTCTGCTTACTTGCTGATCATTGCTGACTTACCTTCTTTTAACAGTCTTGCGGAGATGCAAGGCCTGGAGGTGGGAAAGCCACCATAGTGAGGTCCAACAGCACAGAGTGCCTGCCCAGACGAGCCAGTGACTCAACAAAACCCAAAGCCAAAGAGTCAAAGCCTGAGAACAGACGCTCTATCAGTGAGTGATGTGTGCAAGGAAATATGTAGATAATACAGTGATTAATAAATGTGGTACGTAGGCTGGAATTTACCGTTCTTGAGATCATTAGGTGTGTTCCAGACCTGATCCATACATCAGTTTGCCTCTAAAAACACTCAGCTCCAGAGCAAATCCGGCCAATAAAGCTGTGCTAATATGAAAGTCTATGTTTTTACATGGTCATGTCTGGAAAAGTCATTTCTCATTACTGTGGACTTCTGAGGACACTTTGGTGAGGCAGACACTGCGAGTAGTTTTTTTTTTTTTTTTAAAGAAGTCATTAGAATAAAAGAATCTAACCTCTAGCACTAGGAAAGAATAACGGTGTATGAGAAAAATGGATGAAAAATGTAAAATAATTTCTAGTTCACAGAAGAAGATAAAGAATATTAAGAAGATCTGCCTCTGGGGTTTCGAGTTTTCGATGTCCAAAAGTTTGCGGTGTTTCTTCCGAAGGCATGTTCTTTTCTGAGGAGGCCTCTGGGAAACATTGCTGTGAGGATCTAATTGCATTCAGTAACAGTGAGGTCAAGTTGATGAGTTTTGGAATATAAATACCACTCCACCTCATCCCTGAGGTATTGGATGGAGCTCCATCAATCATCTCCAATACTCCACAGTCCAGTGCTGGGAAGGTCTACTTCTCACATGGCCAACATGTGGCATTGGTCATCTTGACCAGAGGGTCATTATATATATATATATACACACACAGTACTGTGCAAAAAAATTTAAACAAAGAACGCTTTCAGAAATGGAAGTGTTCATCATTTATTTTCATCAATCAACAAAATGCAGTGAATGAACAAAAGAGAATCTAAATCACATCAATATTTGGTGTGACCACCCTTTACCTTCAAAACAGCATCAATTCTTCTAGGTACACTTGCACACAGTTTTTGAAGGAACTCGGCCGGTAGGTGGTTCCAAACATCTTGGAGAACTGAGCACAGATCTTCTGTGGATGTAGCTTCCTCACATCCTTCTGTCTCTTCATGTGATCCAGACACACTGGATGATGTGGAGATCAGGGCTCTGTGGGGCCAGAAGAACTGATGCTGCTCTGAAGGTAAAAGGTAGAAACACCAAATATTGATTTGATTTAGATTTTTCTTTTGTTCGCTCACTTTGCGTTTTGTAAATTGATAAAAATGAAAGTGAAATGAAATCTGAAAGCGTTCTTTGTTTACAGCATTTTTACACACCTGCCTAAAACTTTTGCACAGTACTGTATATATATATATGTGTGTGTGTGTGTGTGTGTGTGTGTGTTTGTGTGTGTGTTTCCATCAGCAAAACACTTTTAACACTTTTAAAGTTTAACTGGAGCGTAGTGTTTGACTATAAAATTACATCTGCTCACTACACACAATCTGAATTTTGATTGGATTAATATAAATTGTACGTGTGTTTTGTTGAATGTTTGTTGAGGTGAAGATGTAGGAGTCACTCAGCTTTCTTGTTTAAAATGTCTCTCTACTTTCTTATTTAAAACGTCACACATTTCACACCCTGAACCACAGTGTTCTTACCAGTGCTGCCTACTCAAGCACTTCTTGCAGATAGATCTTCACAGCAGAAATGAGAAAGCAGGCAATGTCTGGAGAACATCAGTCAAAGCTGCAAACCCTCTTCATACTTTTCTTCAGAATTCACAGTATCAACAGTGACCCTGAAATGATAACTTTTGAGGTAGTTCTCAGAGTGTTCTTTTAAGTATGCCATGACAAATCTGATGAGATGTTTGGCTGTTGGACCTGCTGACATTTAAAAGACTAGTTAAGAGAATTTCAATTTAATGTTCATGATTAAAAAGAAAAAAGCAAATGAAATTTTCCATGATGTTAGAAAGCTTTGAAAATGACCACCGAAAAACTTCCTTTGCTGTGCAGTTTTCAAGCTGAACTACAGTGCTTCGGACAGCGCGGATAAGAACGGCGTGAAGAACAGGCTTAAGAAGTTCATCTCCAGACGGCCCTCCATGAAAACACTACAGGAGAAAGGCCTTATCAAAGGTAATGCTTTGCTGTCTACTAATCCTCAACAATTCAAATAAGTCGAAAAACCTTCCTGAAAATCATTTTATTTACATTTCATATGTTCTCCCACAGAAGATTCCTCAGGAGCTTAAACCTTTAGAAGGTCTAATAATACCTGGAAAGTAAACAATGTTTATTAAATAGAAGCATGTTTGCATTTAAGCTCAATAAGCACTGAAGTCCTACCTCATTACTAAGCTTTGCCTTGAAGAAGTAGCTTCTAGTTCTTCATCTTTTTCTCAACAGTTTCTAGGAAGATACTTCTAAGCGAGCTTTCCCATGAATAAGGCCTTCAGGCACTGAATGGAAGCTCAGACGCCATCATATGCTTTTATTTCCATGGAAAGTGAAAGTGACTATTTGTTATTGTGAAGACACATGTGAAACAACAAAATGCTTCTTCTGCATTTAACCCCCACCCTGTTTAAGAATGGGCAGCCATTTCCTGCACCCAGGGAACAGTTATGGGGACAATACCTTGCCCAAGGGTCCCTAAGGGCAACCTACTGGTGCTGCACTTGAAACCAAGCCCTTTCCCTAAACGCTAGACCACTGCTGCCCATATGGTTGAGACTGATTTTATGAGGGAGAATGTCATTCTAGCAAGTTTTTCTTCCTCAGGCCTTCTGGAAGTTCTAGATATTTTCTGATCATGAATTCAAATTGAATACTGAAGACGTCACTGTAAAATGCTACATACTAGGCTTGGTATTCAGTTCACATATGGAATTACAAGCCTCAGATGTGTTTAATCTAGAAAAATATGGGCATGTGGAATGGCGTTGGACGACATGGATGATGGCAGAAATACATATACAGGAGGACACTATCATAATCACACTGTAGGTGTTTTTGACACTAAGTCGATCTCTAATAGCCAAGGTTCTGATGAGCATGAATTTAGGAGCAAAAATGCCACACAGAACCCTTCAAAGTCTTCGCAAAACATGGCTGGGAAAAGCCGTGACAGCGGAAGGAAACGGGAACGATTCCTGAAATTCTGGATATTAGTTAATTGATTTTTTCTAGGTATTCTCACATGAAAGACCCTCTATTCCCAGAACGAATCCATTTCCCAGTCCAACAAGCAAGCATGCACACCTCCACTTAAACCCGTAACTAATGCGCTCTGCGCAAAGCAGCGGCGCAGCGCAGCATTAAAGGCTTTTAGAAGCGGAGTTAAGATTCTTAGATGAAGTGGTGATATTTGTAATTTCCTCTGGTGTCTAACAGGGCCTTTTTAATGTTGTATCTAAGGGGGGGAAGACGAGATCAAAGAGGACAGCATTGACGGGATAAATAAAAGTACTCTGGGATTAAGAAATAGCGCAGGTGGCCCTCCAACTGATAGCGCTGGCAGAGCTCCAAGGCAAGCTAGTTAGCAGAACATCCTTCTAAGCATTACTCTTCTCTTCTCTTCATATCGCAAGTGCACCATTAAAGGGTAATTTATTTTAAAAAGGTTCCCTCCCTCCATATATTTCTCCAGGAAGTGGCACGAATAGGAATTTGTATGCAAAGGTGGCTTGCTCGCAGTCATTTATGCATTTAGCACAGTCCCCCCATCGCCACCGCCACCCCTTCCCGAGCACTCAAACGAGAGCAGGCCATCTTTGATGTTCCATAAGCCTTAGGGAGAGCTCGGCTGGCCCCATATTAGTTCAAACGCCAAACGGCGAGGAAGTTAATAGACTGTGAGTAACTCCATA
This sequence comes from Hepsetus odoe, assembly GCA_017165825.1. Lineage (NCBI taxonomy): Eukaryota > Metazoa > Chordata > Actinopteri > Characiformes > Hepsetidae > Hepsetus > Hepsetus odoe. The sequence continues at coordinate 28,327,344 of CM029369.1, read as the reverse complement.
TTGACAGTCACAGTTTGATATAACTGTGTCACACCACGGCTTGTGACCGTCTGATGACTGTTTCGGGGAATCGCTCAACTTAAGGAAAGTATATCCTTGCTTTTGGAACCAAACTTTGTCATAATTTATTGAAAGGACCAGCTATTGTTGACAGAATTTCATAAACTGCGATTAAAAATGCTTTAAAATCTTGCCTCATTAAGGTACGTTTGACATTTTAGGTATTTTCCTTTAGTTTTGTTCCAGTAGTGAAAGTGAAAGTGACTTTGCAACCGCGAAACTCAACACGAAATTCAACCTCGGATTTCCATTCCACACACATGCTATTTTAAGCACCTGGGGCGCATTGATGGGGAAGGTACCTTGCTCAAGGGTAATTCAGGTTGAACCCACGACCTTCTTATCCCGGGGCCACTAACCACTAGGCCACAATATAGCAACAATACAGTTTCATGACAGTTTCATGAATGGGCAGATTAAAAATGGCCCAAAAATCAAGCTCCATTGACATTTTAGGCGGTTGTTTTTGGAGACGCAAGGTTTGTTTCGACTGGAATGATATATTTGACAAATTAACAAAAAAGATCCTCAAAAGAAAGTAGCTTTTAATGGGGAAAAGAAATGAGTTCAACAAAAACAGGCTTTAACTGAAAGTCTTTTTCCCAGATTGTGTGTTTGGCTGCCACTTATTGACCCTCTGTCAACGAGAAGGAACCACGATTCCCAGATTTGTTCAGATGTGTGTGAAGGAAGTGGAAAAACGAGGTATGTCAGTTTTACAGGCAAGGCAGTTTTGAAAGAGCTGTAATTAGAAGTTTATTACACTTGTTTATTCCAGTTGCTTTTAAGTGCCTGACCCTGTTCCTCCTCTCTCGAAGGACTAGACGCTGATGGTATTTACAGAGTGAGTGGCAACCTGTCCACCATCCAGAAGCTACGATTTCTAGTTGACCAAGGTAATCATCCTCTTGGCAGTTTCTCAAACTTGGTAACACTCGAGCAAAACATTTCTACGGTATTTAAAGAAGTGTTTTACGACAGCAGACCCATTTTGATTCATTCTCATTATTTAACTCGTCCTAAATCCCAAAAAGTGTAGACGACTGATGCTAGTTGGAGTTAGCCTTTCTAAATGTCCATGCATGGTTTTCTAAAGTGAAAGTGACTATTGTGACTAACACAGAGCGCACAGGGAATCACATTTTTTATTTAACCCGCACACACTGTGCAGCAGCCATATCCAGCACCTGGGGAGCAGTGATGGGGACGGTACCTTGCTCAAGGGTGCCTCAGGGCGACCTTATGGTTTTAATACATGATTAAACGCTTATGCATGTGACCGCCCCACATAGGGAGCCTTCACGTGATTGGGTTACGTTGTTTGGTGGGGTATCTTCATTTTTGTCTTTCTTCAGCAGCGTGTCGCCGTTCCAAAGGCTTGCTTTAACAGTGTTTGTGTGACGTTCTGCACCCGGTGTTGCTCGATGACACTCGAAGATGTGTTCCTGATATATGAAAGGCAGAGGGAACAGTGTTGCTCAGCTCTCTTGGGGCACATTAACAGAAAAAAAAACAAAAGCAAAGACAGAAAGATTGACACAATGATTAGCTTTCTCTAATTTCCTCATCAAAAGACTGATGTTTTGATTCCCCCCCACCCCTCCTTCTGTTCAATTCCTTTTTCCCAGAGGAGGAGCTGAATTTGGACGACAGCCAATGGGAGGACATCCATGTCATCACTGGAGCGCTAAAGATGTTTTTCCGAGAACTGCCAGAGCCCCTGTTTCCTTTTCGCTTTTTCGACCTGTTCGTGGAAGCCATAAGTAAGCAACAAAAGGTTTGAAAAACTTGCAACTTCCACAAGAGAGAAACATCACGTTTAAAGCAATTTTGCCAATTTGAACAGATTCTGGGTCTATTTCGGACGAATCCCTTGCACGGAAGCATTGAAAGTAGGTAGACCTAAAGGTGGTGTCCATGATGGAAACATCACCAGTTTGGGCTTGACCGATAGCAGAGGTTTGATTGAGACAGACGGCACTGGTCTAATATCAGCCTTCAGATGATGTTCTTAATTATACCAGCATAGATCAGGATATTTCAGCCTGAATGACCTTTATGGCCACTCAGACATGCCTGTCAGCCAAAAGGGGTCGCTCTTTGACAGGGAGGTGCTTCTCCAAAACCCTGAGCTGCTCCCCTCGTCGGGGAGTGGGGGAATTCCTCGGGCCAGAGGGCACAGCCAAGACCTGTGGTCCAGACAGAAACTGTCACCAGATCAGCTTTAATGTCACATGGAACCCCCCCACTGCCACAGCAGGCCAAACTCTGGGCCCCATATTAGCAGGCCAGCTGACGCCATACTGTTTCCCTTGGGCACTCATAAGATGCCATGTTGTGATTCCAGCAGGCCTGCATTTTTTACCGAAAAGACATTATTTCACTTCGGTTAAAGTTTAGGCAGCATTTGGAACTATGACTTTAAGACTCATATGTAAATTAGCTGTTCTCACTGTATAGATGGAATTAAAATTGAAATGGTGGGTGAATGGGCGGGGCTTAGGAGCGAGATTTTGCTAGATATCTGTGAATGCATTGATTTTGTGACATCACAAATTTCAAAATGGCCGATATGTTTGCGGACTGAGAAAGTAATTCTGCAGCAAATTCATAATATAATATAAGTCGATTGCGTTTTCACTTCAAGAAATGAAATCCCTCCTTCGGGAAGTAAGAATATGAGAGGTGTGCATCTTGAATATTTGAACGAATAAACTGTAATAATGAAGTCATGAAGAACAACCTCATGTTTAAACCTGACAAAAATCAGATTTTCCATTGTTACAGTTAAAATGTACATTTTGGCAAGGAAAGCTTGTCAAACATCAGTTTTAAAATTTCTGTCAGCGGGGATCGAACTGACAGAACGGACACAAGCCCGAGGAGACGTCATACGTTGAACCTGCACGGAGGCCGACACGCTGCAGACGGCTCCCGTCAGCTTAATAAGCGGAGGCACTTGATCACTTACACTTGCGGAACGTTGAATTAATTCATTTGCACAGTCTCCTCATAGCAGGAGGTATAATTAGCTCAACCTGCAACACGTTCTTTGTCATTTTCACTTTTAGACCAAGAGCTTCAAGGCCTCAGTTGGGAGATGATACTGCAAACCTGAAAGTTTATGAGATTTGCGGTCGTGTTTTCCAGCCATAAGAGACGTTTATGCCCATTTAGGACAATTTGGGCTTGATTTATTATGCATGGCTACAACAAGGAGAGCTAACTGATCATATAGAAGCTAATATATGCAAACCTTTAAGCATTTCTATTATACTTACATTCTTTTTAGACTTTTGAGTCATCCTCTCTATAAAAAAAGTGTTTTTTATATTAATATTTATTATTATATACATTATTTAGTTAAATAGATGGAAAAAAACATTCAAATAACATTAAAAAATGGGTCAAAATTTCTGCCCGGGCAACTTATTTGTATTTTATTTGGGCAATTGTGTAATTTGCCAATATATACATACATATTTATATTCTTTTACCTCTTTGGGTGACTGGCAGCTTCTGGTCATCTATTCGAGTACAGCTATGTTTTCCACAATGACATTGGCCAGAGAGGATCATTACAACTGGCTTACTCCTAACCATGACTGCCCTTTAAATGGGTGGCATTAGCTAAAGGTCCTTGGAAGCGCTGTTTGGACCAGTGTTGGTTCAATTAGGAGCGCTGCCCAATAACACACTGCTATTGGAACAGGTCATGGCTGCACTTTCCCCAACTTGTTACTATAATTGTTTTTATAATAGGCTTAACCCTTAGGCCCTGACACACCAAGCCCTCGGATGGCAGCGGGCCGTCGGGCGAGCATCACCGCTGGCCAAAGCTCATGAGATGTGTGTGCTGGACAGTTGTGTCTAGTCTGCTGATGTCAGAATACTAACAACTGACATTTATGATAGCGGTAAGAGATCTTACCCTGAGGTTGAAATCTGACCAAATAAAAGTTTATATATTCAACAAAGTTCAATAAAAGCAAGAAATTATGGTGATAAATCCAATTATCATACCAACCTTAGCATATGCATGGTGCGTAAACACTGTATTTGATTGAGAGGCTATAGGTGTGGTTTCTACAGCAGCATATAGCGCACACAAGGCCTTCAGCAGACTATTGTTGACTACTAAAGACATTTAAAGTGTGCAGCATTAATTAATAAATAAAATAAAGGTATTAAAAAGATTTTGAGGAGTATTGGAAACGATGATCGATATCCATAATGTTTTTTTACTACATCAAAATAGGCCGTAAGGGTAGATTACATAAATGCATTAAAAAAAAAAAAAAGAAAAACAATAAAAAAACATTCAAGTAATCATCTTAACATGATTTCTGAGCAATGATTAAGATCATTTCATTCATGTATTGCAAATAATCCCATTTCTTTATTTCCCCCGCTTGGACTTTCCGAAGTCCTCAGGTAGACAGTTGGCCTAATTTTCCATTCCCTCATTCTGTGCGAGGTCTGGAGTGCAGAAGATGGCAGGAACCAGCTCTTGGCTCCCGACAGGCCAAATCTATTATTCATATTGCCGGGTGTCTTAGCGACATTGTCCCACCACCTGTCTCGCACACAAGCGTTTCTTGTTGTTCCCAGTGAATGCCTACACGCTGACAAATTGAGGTTTTGTTCTTCGAGTTGCCATGCAGAGAATCTGACTACCGAGCGAGTGTCCGTATCTGGTCCCCAGTTCCTTTTGTTCCGCACTGCGAATAGAGACAGCAAATATCGGAGCGCATGATTCCATACGGCCTCATGATGAATTCCAGTCGGCTGCCAACGTGAGACCATCTTGCTGATAGTGCTGAATACATTAAGACGTCGTCTTTTCCCATCTAGAACCGACGGTACGTCTCTATATGACACCAAGCATGTCGCCCGGTTGTAAGTTTGCGATCGTTCGGATTTTTCCACTCTCCATGCCAACCCTCCGGTCTCCGAATTGATGCCTTCTATGAAGCCTGCTTAATTTCTCTGGCGTGGCCTCATTGGCATGCGAAGCTGGTGTGCAGAAAGAGTTTCAGATGCATAAAAATGCTTCCCAGTCTCTATATTTCATCAAGGAGTTTTTCATGTTTAATAAATTACAGCGGCCGACCCGCTAAGACTTTGTTATTCATAAAGCAAAGCATTCAATTGGGATACATTTAAAATCTTAATCATAACCTGCAGGACTATTTGCGCTGTGCTAATATTTGCCTTGATGGGGCTTAAGGAAGTCAGCAGACAAAAGCCTGAAGAGGAGCCCGGGCTGTGAAGCGAATCTTATTTGAACAAATAGGTCTCAGTTGTTTGTAATTGGATTATATTCGCAGTTTAGAACTGAGAGTGCATCTGCTTAGCGTGTCCATCGGTACAGAGGATGTTCTCCTCTTACCTAATGTCGCGGGAGCGCACCGTCCAACGCTCTCGCCTTGTTAGCACTAATGGTGATGCCATTTCCGTGCATTCCCGAGTAGAACGCAACTAAGAGGCTTTCCGACTGATCAGTGAAATCACTGCAAGTCAGACTCCTGTCGTTTGCAATCCAACCTAAACGCACACCTTCCCGATAAAATGGGCACGCGGGACTTTCGGGGAGGACCAACTGTGTAGCTTAAATGGTGAATCAGCACGCGGAGCTTTAGACACAGGCATTTTTAGTCTGTTATATATTAATGACACTGTCCGCACCATCTGTCCAGAATGCAGAACGAAGGACCATCTCCAATATGCTCGCCTCCAAAGGCAAAGTAATTAATGACAGCAATAATGCCAGCAATAATGACTAGATTAAATATTTTACAGGCCGACTGCCATGCGGCTGTCACGGCCAAAAGAGCGTCACGTGCCTCTGCTGATCGGCTGAGGCTCCATGATCTAAATTCTTTTGTTTGAATATGAAGTTATGATGGAAATGATGGTAAGAATCTAGCGTAGGGTAAAGAAATCCAATGCCACTCCCTAATTTTTTTAAAAAACTTGCAAAACCAAGCCTAATATCAGCTACAGGCATGTGCTGATATGTAGGGCTGTGATGTTTAGATCTACCATGATGTGATGATTACAAATCTACCATGTTTAGACTAAACTGAACATGACTAGGTTTAAAAAAAAGATTGTAAAATATTTAATTACAAAGCTTTTATGCAAAAATGCACGCAGATGGGTGTCTGTTGCAGTAAAACTGTGAAACGCATGGAAAAGGTGCTTTTGAATTGATCATTTTCTGTAATTAGATGACTGTGACAGTGCTAATTTGTAGACGAAGACGGGCGCTTCGGTGCTGCCACCTATAGCAGCAGGTCAGGGCCGCTCTCTCTGCCCTAGAACATGTTCCCTGTCTGCGCTCAATTGGCAAACCTGGCATCTGACAGGGGCATCTGCTAGCCACAGCCATGCCAGCACGGTGAATACACTCAGACATCTGCTCCATTAGTGCCCAGGGGGCATCCTGGGCAGTACAGTAGACCAGGGGCATGATCAGTGCCAGCTCCTTTACATGGCACAAGCAAACGAAGTGCATGAACAAATATCGTTAGTGTGGCTCCCCCGTCACTACGGATAATTTACACGGGAAGGTGGGTTCTGGTTAAACAGTTTGGAATATTCTGTATCACTGTTTCCCTTGATTTAATAGCGCCATCAAAACGATGTTGGATATTGGAAAGAACGGTACTTTGATTAATTTTGGTACAAAATTATAGAATATATTTATAATATAATATATAAATATAAAAAAATAAAGTTGAAAAATATTTTTTTGGTGTGTTTAAGTACTATTATCGTTCACAATTCTGACCAAAATGACATTGCTTTGAATCTTTTACATTAAAAAATAGAATTCTAAGTTAAAGTTTATATAAATAATATCAAGCAGAATACTGTTCATGAAAATGTCAATCGATCTGGAGTATTAATTACTTATTTTATTACATTATTGGCATGTGTGCTCTTTTTTGGGATTACGTCGAGGGTCAACACTGAGACCAATGGTGATGGACAGGTTGATGGATGAGGTTAGAGTCTCCGTGGACGATGATGTTTGCTGATGATATCGGGAGCAGCTTGAGGAGAAGAGGAATGAAAATGAGGAGGACAAAGACAGAATACATGAGTGTGAATAAAAGGGAGGACAGTGGAGTGGTGAGGATGCAGGGAGTAGAGGTAACCAAGGTGGAGGAGTTTAAATACTTAAGATCAACAGTTCAGAGCAACGGCGAGTGTGGAAGAGAGGTGAAGAAGAGAGTGCAGGCAGGTTGGAATGGGTGGAGAAGAGTGACAGAAGTGGTGTGAGACAAACAGGTACCAGCAGCTGGAACGCTCAGGTTGGGGCGTTTTGGAGACAAAGTTAGAGAAGTTAGAGAAGAAAGGTTGCACTGGATTGACATGTCCAGAGAAGAGACAAGGATTATGGATTATGAAAAGGTTTATGGATATGGTGAGAGAGGACATGCAGGCAGGATGTTTGTAGGAAGAAGATGCAGAGGACAGGAAGAAATGGAGATGGCTGATACGCTTTAGTGTCCCCTAACGGGAGCAGGCGAAGTGGCTTTTTTATTACTACCATGGTCATGTTAGCTACTGAATCTGTGCTGCAGCCTTCATGGTAGAAACCAAAAAAATGGTGCTTTTAGGAGCACTTAGGATCTTCTATACACTAATTAGAGATTTCACCACCTGCAACACCACCTGCCCAATGTTTTGTGATTCTCAGAAGCTCCAATGTATTAAGATCTCTGGAATTTGGAAGCCAGGTCAACACCTTGACCACTGCCATGTTCCTCAAACCATTCCTGAAGATTCTTTTGTCAGTGTGGTAGTTAAAAACGTTGCCACGAATGTGTGAACTTGCTGATTTAGCTAGGTGTTGTGTTCATGCATGCATCCCAGCAGAACGTTTCCCAGAGCATCACACTGCAGACCAATGCAGACCAGGAAGACCCCAAAAGATTCGCCAGCATATCGAGAGTCTTAGCTGTCTTTGAGGCCCCGTTTGCATAAACGTCACTATTTTAAAGATCAACATGGTGATAACGATAAGCCGACGATATGTCTTGCAGCCTTAATATGAAACACATATGGAGCACCTTTAGAAGCCAAGCTGGAACAGTAATGCAGAAGGCTGACCTGACCGTGAGTGGATATTAAGCGCACATGGAAAATCTGTTCCAAAACATCTGCTTAGGGATCACATGTCCCCTGATCGAAACCTATGTTGGAGTGATATTAGGTATTAAAGTGCACTCCTAACGCTCAGCCTTTCACCGGCTGTGCAGCTGCTGAGTAACGGACATCCTGCTATTGAGAAAACGAGGCTCTCTTTCAAATGCTCACAACTGGATGAATTAAAGGTGTAAAAGCAAAGCAAAGCACATGAAAGATTCAGAAAAGGTCAAAGGGCTGTCATTCGTTCAGGACGATGTGGATGGTGCACAGGTTGGCCTCCCTTGGGAGTTTTTCATGAGGTCACTGGCCATCTGACATGCCAGGAGTAGCGGGGTCAATAGGTGAACATTTAGAGCTAGTGTTACAAGCGTAACCGCTCTTAAAAGCCATTAACAAACCTAAGTGCCTCAGCGGAGAGATCTAGAGTGTGTCCGCCAAGCAGAAAGATGATGAAAATGTATAGTGTAAACATAAAAGTGTTTGCAAAGAATGACACGGTGTGAAAGAAAAAAAAAAAAGAAATCTACAATTTTGTGAAGTGGGTGGCAGTTATTTCAAGCAACAAATATTAAGTGTAACAGGCTTCGAAACGTATCAAATCGAGATAGAAATGCACGGAAGATCTGAAAAAGTATATCAAGTCAGCTGAGCTCAGAATGAAACAGGGTTCTTTGAGAAAGCCTCGCCGAAAGGAGTCTAAAAACGCGAGGCGTCCTGACGCTCTCTTTTCTTGCAGAAAATAAGGAGCCGAAGCAGAAGATCCAGGCGCTGAAGAAGTTGGTCCATCAGCTCCCTAAACCCAACCACAACACCATGAAACTGCTGTTCCATCATCTGCAGAGGTTTGTCGTTTCTTTTTCACCTACAAACAAGGCTATTAACCAATTAAGAGCTGGCATATGCAGCTCTTGTGAGATTTAGTCTGTCCTTTAAATGGAAAACAGGGCTGTTCACGACTTATACTAACTTGTGACGAATCTTCCACCCATTCCTGCTCCTAATGAGCCATGAATTCAAATCTCCCTCAAGAATTTTCAACAAATAGAAATCTAGCTGGGAGTGTGTTTTTGCGTTGTGTAACTGTGACAATTGGTGAAAAACCTGCCTTAACGAAACCCTAGAAGCAACATGGACAGAAAAACTCAGCAATCAGAGTGCTTCTGTGTGTGTGTGTGTGTGTGTGTGTGACAGTGCTCGAGTCCCTGTCCACACTAACATAGCTGGCACAGCCATTAGGCCATATGGCTAGTCTCCATCTCCCAGGAGGGGTGTTCCATCCCACTTTACCCTTCTGCACATTTACCACCCTGCACAGGAGGGCCAGAAGACTCATCTCAGATTGATGAGCCCCCCCCATCCCACCACCACCACCATCCACCACCACATCGCCCAATGGAACATGCCCTTTGGCTCTAGAGCTGAAGTCTGTTTGGTCGCGGATGCCAGTTCTCCCCAATCAGACGGCTCGGATGAGATAAAGGCAGGGAACGTTTGCTGTGCGTCGTATATGATTAAAAATATAAAGTGCGGTTAATCCACATTCCTTCACCAACATCGCCGGATAAAATTACTGTAGCATGTTGGCAAGTTCATTCATTAATATTATTAAAGAAAAGGGTCCAGACTTGAGTGTATCGTTCAAGGAAGCATTGCTACAGAACCTTTAGGAGGTTCTACAAACATCGTGAAAAATGGTTGGGGGTGTCTATGATCTCCAACCAGTGACACAAAGGCTGTCCTTTCCATCCCTTCACACTGACCATCTTTGGAGACTGGCTGCAAACATGGCTTTCCTTATTCTGTGGGTAACTCGGACCGTCAATCTTTCTTTTCTTCCCTCTTTATTAGCAGCCAATAGTGACCGACACGCTCTCACGATGCCAGAAAGAGACACGATGTCCGCTGATATGCTTAAGATTCCATAAAACTTAATAGGAAGCATTGCATGTGATTATTAAGAAGAAACAGTGGTATTGTACCGTCAAACGACAGATCAGTTAAACAAATAAGAGTCCTGAGATGCTCCGCAGTGCAGTCCAGTAGCCGAATGTGTGCACAGGAAGTGCAAGAAGGCATTCAATTTTACATTCTGTGTCCCTCCAGTCATAGACGAGCGCACGCAATAAGCATTACCATAAATTCTCTCAATGGCGACCTTAGATAATCCACTGACTTTTTATTTTGCTGACTGAAAGGCTGTTATAGTGGAACTTGTGGTGACGCTAGAAATCCCTGCAGTGCCACCAAGTCTGTCCCTTCTCTTCAGCCTACCAGCCCTCTCCAGCACCGCGAGAGTGAGTGGGGGAACCCTGGGCTTTATGGGGCCACACCCAGAACGACTGATGTGGTCTAGTTTATGTTTCACTCTCACTTCTGGAGTTTTGTTCTTCTCGTTGGCCTTTTTTTTGCCCCCCTTTCCTCCGTCTGAGGACAGCGTAAGGAATGTGTGGTTAATGAAGGATTGCGTGCTTGCTCTTCCATTGTTATTCAAGACGAGATTTCATGCGAACGTTAACAAGCATTGGAAACGAGGCACTGGTTTCTTCTTCTACACGGGAATGAAATAAATGCTGTGAGATAACGGAAACGTCTGCAGGCGCAGGTAGTTACTGTACTATAACACTGCAAAATGAGTAGGTTGCCCCGGTCAAGGTACTGTCCCCATCACTGCTCTCTGGGCGCTGAATATGGCTGCTGAGTGCTGTACGGTTTCCATTAAAAACGATCTGCTGAAGAACTTCACCGCTTCACTTTCATCCACGTCTCTGCTGGTTCTCCCGTCATGGACATCACACTCAGTACACGCCTGAAGTCCACCGTCCACTCTCCCTGTCCTCTCTCTCACTGTCCTGCACTGTGGACACACAGAGGGACCGTCTTTGCTGTGTGTTCATGTCCAGGCTGAAATGGGTCTTGATGGGACGTTGATGGACAATAAAAACAATGTAGAATTTTATCTCAAATACAGTGTTCTGAGAAGGTTGTCCAAAAATAAATAAATGAATTAAAATACAGCACCAAATGTTACATAATTAGACTGTTGCTATAGTATAATATTCCTGCTTATACTATACTATACTATACTATACCTGCTTAATTTCTAGAAAAAAACATTTAAATCGAACAGAACGCTCAGGTTGGGACGTTTTGGAGACAAAGTTAGAGAAGCAAGGTCGCGTTGGTTTGGACATGTCCAGAGGAGAGACGAGGAGTATATCAGGAGAAGAGTGTTGAGGACGGCGCTGCCAGGAAAGAGGAAAAGAAGAGCAAAGAGGAGGTTCATGGACGTGGTGAGAGAGGACATACAGGTGGTTTGTTTGAAGGAAGAATGAAGAGGAAGAAATGGAGATGATCCGCTGTGGCGACTCCTAAATGGTAGCAGCCGAGAGAAGAAGACGACGACGAAGGTGGTAACAAGTAAAACTTACCTTCCAGCCTTAAAAGCTAAATTGGCTTGGGTCCCACCCAATGCTGTAAACAAATACTGTAAACAAAGAACGCTTTCAGAAATGGAAGTGTTGATCATTTATTGTCATCAATCAACAAAATGCAGTGAATGAACAAAAGAGAATCTAAATCAAATCAATATCTGTTGTGACCACCCTTTGCCTTCAAAACAGCATCAGTTCTTCTAGGTACACTCGCACACAGTTTTTTAAGGAACTCGGCCGGTCGGTCGTTCCAAACATCTTGGAGAACTGAGCACAGATCTTCTGTGGATGTAGCTTCCTCACATCCTTCTGTCTCTTCATGTGATCCAGACACACTGGATGATGTGGAGATCAGGGCTCTGTGGGGCCAGAAGAACTGATGCTGGTTTGAAGGTAAAAGGTAGCAACACCAGATATTGATCTGATTCAGATTTTTCTGTTGTTCGCTCACTTTGCATTTGGAAAATTGATGAAAATAAACAATCATTATTTCTATTTCTGAAAGCATCCTTTGTTTACAGCATTTTTTCCGCACCTGCCTAAAACTTTTGCACGGTACTGTATATAAACAAAAACAGACCTTCGGTTCTGTAAAGCGGTGCTGAACTAAGGGTTTTAAATCTACTGTCCCACAAACCCTAATACTCAGTATGACACTAGCCGGGTAACTCGTTTCTCTTCACTCTGAGGTGTCGGCCTTCGGAGAGCGGGATCTCTAGAACACACCAGGTATGCTGGAGCGAACAAAAGAATCCTTGCAGACATGCCTCCCTCGCGGGCTACATTTTCGCTTTGGCTCGAGCCGTCGAGGAGTGGCGGAGAGCCCTGTGAAGTCGAAAAGGCCTTTGTTGTGGGCGCACGGTATGCCCGTGTGGAACCAATGTTCCCTTTTCCTCTGGCCCGTGGGGCCTGTATTCAATAAAGCAGTTGTGTACTTGCATTGTGATGATGTGGTCAAGGCAACCGGCTTTCTCAAGACTACATTCGCTCAGCCATGCTATTTACGTCTCTTTTTGTGGGTGTTTTTGTCACCACCACTCATATTTCCCATTTGCCGCAAGTGATTTAAAAGACGGTAGGTTTTGGCTTTTTCGTCGGTAATTCAAGGTTCCCCTCGCTCTGGAGTGGAAACGAAACCTGGAGCGACCTCTGCGGCGAGAGTTAGCTGATCAGGAAAGCCAAAATAAAAACGCTCGCCTCTCATCTGCGTCTGGTGTTTCAAGCGGAGGAGGAAGAACGCCAGCAAACAAAGAGTCGACATGATCACGACAAGCATGTGATAAAGGAGGGAAGGGCGGCTTCTTGAAACTCGAGCCGGGTTTACAGCTGCACTCCTTCATCCACGAGATATTCTTTCGCCAAAAAAAAAGGAAAAGGAATATGCAAAAGTTTGCGGTAAAGACGATGCTCGTTTTTTCTGTGGAGGTTAGTGTTATATAATATTGATGAACATTTTGCAGCTCAAATACCATTTATTTGCTGAAAAATAAAGCACGATGGATGGCCTGTGCAACGACTATGACATTCTATTATTTTTTTATGCATTCTGGGTTGCGCTACAGCAAATAAACAACAAATGCACGAAAATTGGCTGAAAAACGCTTATTTATGCAACATTAAATCCAGATTAAAGGTTGTGCATTTGTTGCCACAAAGCAACGTCACGTTGACTGCATCCAAACTTTTGCAAATGACTTAAACCAAGCTGGATCAAAAACGTACGCTTCTAAATCTGTATGTGCTTCTTTTTTATAGAGTGAAAGTGAAGTGAAAGTGACTGTGTGTCATTGTGAAACAGCACACAGCGAAACAGCAGAATACATCCTCTGCTTTTCAACCACACACACCGTGCAGCAGGGGGCAGCTATTTAAAGGACTCGGGGAGCAGTGATAGGGACAGGACCTTGCTCGGGGGTTACTTCAGGGCAACCTAAAGGTCTGGGATCGATCCCATGACCTGGGCCACTGCTGCCCCAGTAACAAGAGCATGCTTGTATCTACACATCTTTAAGGAACTTATATAAAGACCTTTATTGAAATTTCCAATCATTCAAGAGATGCAACTTCTGGAACAATGTGCAAAATGCAAAGTGGCATGCAAAAAAAAAAATCACCTGAATTCAGAATGCCCAGGAAAACTAGGCACTAAAATCAAGGCCCGTTATTGAGTCAATACGACTTCCATTATTAGAATTTCCATTCAAAGGATATAAATCCAAATCCATGGCAAAATTCCACCAAACTTTTAGACTTAAACGTGAACGAAGATGTAAAACCAGACGGGCACTGACACTGGCTGGTCTTTTCTCAGTTGAGGCCATTTTCTAATAGCATGATGAAAATGACACAGTTTAAACCTTGGAGCGATGCCTCTTCCCCGAGCCCCATCCCACCTCAATTTATTATTCGTCCCATCCTTAAGGACCAACGAGGCTGACCCAATTAGCAGAAGCCTCCCAGGCGAGGGGGGGTGGGGGTGGGGACAGGGCATTGTGTACCATTCCTCCATTTCGTGTCAAGCCCCGCTCACAAACGAGATGCTAATTAATAACCATTGGCATCTTGGGCCGTGCACGTCGGCTTATGTACGGGATATCAATGATTTGTCAGATTCGGCCAAGCATAGCGCAGTCACCTCCAGTCAAGCAGCCGCTGGCAGAGCCCAGTGGTGACTCCGGCGCCAGAGTTGGTTCTCTGTCGACTGATGTGCCCTAATGAGTCCCCGCCGCTGTAAATAGACACTTTACTGCTTCACGTATTCCAAGAAAAGTAACAGTAAAAAGTATGATTTCCGACGTTTTAAGCTGAAGCCTTTGAATTGGTAGCATATGATGAAGCAAACAAGCATGCATATATGGAGTATATTAAATGTAATTACTCAAATGGTCATTCAATAATAATAACCTAATTAAATCTTCATCACCGTATGACTTTAACCGACCTAATTTGATTACAAATTGTGGTTAGGGCCCTAATGACATTGCTCCAGCCATACCATAATGAAATAATTACCAAAGAATACTACAGGATTAGGACGAGAGGGCGAAGAAAGGGCTTCATTTTTTAACTTTTTTTTTTTTTTAAATGACTTCGGAAATGAAGTCTCTCTCCCTTTCATTCATTAGTGAACCATTAGCAATGGCAGCAGAGATCCTTACATCACCGACTGCTAATTAGGTTAGAATGCTGGTGGCAGGACGAAGGTCTGGCTGTGATGTACAGGGGAAACGAAATGGCCGAGGTTAATTATACACATTAAGCGGGGAACGATAGGGAGCGCTCGGGTCGCCCTGCTGGGTGAGGTTGCTTAAAAAGGCCTCTATAGCAGACAGACGCAAACGTGTAGCAATATTATTCTTCCTGCATGAGCTTCGGTAAAAGTGGATCGGTGATGGGTCGTCTCTTGGCGACGGCCGGTGTTGGACCAGACACGGTTTAGTCGAGTTATGTGTGATTGCAATGGACTGCTCTACAGCCCAGTAATGCCTCTAAATCAGTACCTTTCCTGCAAAGAACCATCTTTCAGAATGTTAAAGCTCCATCCCACCTCAGAGCTCTTAGTCATGATCCCATTGACAACTTGGCCCGCCGCCCTCCACCACAAGCCCTCCCTCTCTTTCCAGGCCTCAACCCATAACACAGCCTGAGGGCTCCATCCTGGCTCCTCCTAAGAGTCCTCCAATACCCCAGTATTGATTGTCTCCCCGCCCTGGCCAAACCTCAACTCAGATTTTCACTAAAAGCCCCCTTAGATGCCTCCAAAAAAGACCAAGCTCGAGTCCTCAAGTACACCCTGTCCTCCAACCGTCCACGATGCCCTGGGCAGATTTTACGGGTATATAGCACATTAGAAAACAACAATAACAAGTCGGACCTACCAAGTAATCATACAAGACTGCGCACGGTCAGAACAAATAGTGGAACAACTTTAACCATATGCAGTAAACAGTCCACGAAACATTGCCCCTCTGTAACCAACCTTCTTCTTTCCTTCTCTTCGCAGAGTTTTGACAAAGTCACGGCAAAACCTCATGTCGAGCCAAGGCGTCAGCATTGTTTTTGGACCCACGCTGATGTGGCCGGAGCTGGACGCGGGGAACATGGCCGTCAACATGGTGTACCAGAATCAAATTGTGGAGTTCATGCTCATTGAATGTCTGGAGATCTTCGGAGCGGAGTAACAAGTGCCTAAAAATAAAGACGGCGCATTCTGAGGGGAGGACTGCGTGGAAAGTTTAAGTACGGAGGAGACCGAGACCAAAGATAGAAAGAACTGGCACGACCTCGCACTCAAAGCAACTGCATTTCCTGTTACTGAAATGCACAATTGTTTTTGCCTCTCATTTGACATTCGCAGGGTCAGAAAAAGTGGAAAAAAGCTTGTAAAGGTCAACACAGAAATGTTGCTTGTGAAAGAGTCCAGTGCAGTTAAATACAGCAAAAAAAAATAAATAAATACAAAAAAATTTAGACATCTTTCCAAGTGACAACATTGGGTGAATCTGTCCATTTCGTTTCGGGACGGCTACAAACATTGAGACATATGCAGAAGCTTGAACAATCGAATCGAGTGATTTCAAGCAAAAACACTTACAAATGGCATTTTGTTCGGCGAATTTTACTTTCATTTCCAAACCTTTGAATTCACATTAAGAAACGACTTTTGCGCAGGCCACGTGTCGTGATATTAAAACGGTCAGATTACTATTGGAAGCTTGTAAAAGTATATTTCATAATCAAATTCAGAAAGAATTTACATGAGTTGGTAGGCTAGCATTAAGAAAGCTGCATTTGTGAGAAGTAACCTACACAGCCTTTTAAGTGAAAAAAGTGAAAGTGACTACCCTTGTCATTGCGAGGTCAAAGCACAGCACACGTGAACCACAACGAAATTGGACCTCTGCTTTTAATCCATGCACACTCAAACACCGTGCAGCAGTGGGCAGCTATTGAAAGCGCCCGGGGGGCAGTGACGGGGACGGCACCTTGCTCAAGGGTACCTCAGGGCAACCTATTGGGAAGGGGTTCGAACCCCTGATCCTCCGATCATGTGGCCAACGCCCGAACCACTAGGCCACCGCTGCCCCTTTACACAGGTTTATTCCCACAATCGGCCTTTGTTACACCTCCCGAGGTTAAAAGACGAAACGGCTTTTATAAAAGAGTCAAAACTGCTCAATGAACCCTTCATAAACATACGTTTACGTCGAGCTGTAGCTTTAAGAATGATACCCTAGTGTTACCAAATTTGACTTGATTGAATTATTTGGAATAAATGACTAAGAAATCAAAAGAATACTGGTAAACAGACATCGCTGTTTGGAAACAGCAGATACATCGACTGGGTTTAAGATGATTCCACTTGCTGTGGTGCCATTTTTGCAATGCAACGCTTCTAGACGACCGCCAAGAGACAAAACATCACACGTAAACTGTGAATCATCAGATCATTGAGAGGTTCTAGTAAATCTTCGAACTTGGTTGGAATCTTCTCGATATGCATCGAACGGGCAAAACCGCTGCACCCCACGAAGCGTCCGGGCAATAAGAGTCCTGGGGCAAGACTCCGAATGCTCTGTTTGCCTTCATTTGTCGCTTTGAATATGCCTGTCTGCCAATGACATGCATAAAAATCCTCCGTAGACATCTGAGGGCCAAACGCATGTTGTTGAAATAGTTTGCAGGAATTAGCAAGCCGCTGGTTTCCAGCATGTCCCTGCCATTAGCTGTGGTCTCGATGCTACATATATATAAGAGCTTTTCACCTGTTTTTGCCATTGTGTGCACTCTTGTAAATAAAACATTGGGGTTAAGAACTTGTCCTTTGTTTTCTTTAAGACTGCAGTGTCAGTGTCTTCGACGTCTCTTTTCAGACGATTCCAGCAAAACGCATGTTCGCCGGTCGCCAATTTGACGTACCGCATATTTGCAACACTTCCTCCAGCCCCTCGTGCTGGTTGACCGAGTCAGAAACCACACGGGATCTTCATCTGGTTACATGCACTTCCTCTGCGCCGGTGCCCTACATTGCCTTTCTCGTGAAGGCTGCCGTCCCAAACGCTAAGCTTCAGAGCTGCCACAGCGAGCTTTCAGCGGCCGCCATCACATCGGTTTCTAATCAAACTGCCAGAGTGCTCTCCAATTCCCTAACAGCAGTGTCTTTTTATTTGCTCTCCGCAAGCCAAACGCTGAGACTGTCTGCGTGGAATGTGTTTTTTATTCCATCCCAGAGATAAGAGAGAGTCTGTAATTACGTGGAGAGCCATCTCTCCTCGTCGCTTTCGCTCTAAATCAGACGCCTCGCGTTTTGGCATGGCCACTAGTAAGGATGAAGGGGTACGGAGGGGAAAAGGGAGGGGAGGGGAGGGTGACACAAACCAGATATGTGGGTTTGCGAGGTTCGGAAAAAAAACCACGATGGAAATAAAGGGGAGAAATGAGCTGAAGCTTGCAGTGACCTTCTTGGCACCTCTACACTTCTTTCTTACAGGCTGTAAATCCCCATTGTTATTTTCCAGGATGGTCCAGAAAGGAAACAAAGGCAAGGTTGGACTTCTTTTGTTTGTTTTTTGGGAAAACGTTGGAGAAACATCATCTGGATGAAACCCTCAGAAGGTCCAGAGCAACATACTGAACCGATGTGACCGAGCTTAACTCTGGCATAAAGTATTTTCGGCCACTTTAAGCTTTGAACACTCCCCTCAGCCCTCGGCAAGAGTTAAAAAGTAGAGTATGATGGTCAAAAAGAAGCTGCGTTCTAATTATTGCTTTCCTCCTACAGCACTACATCAAAACGTTCAATACAACTGATCGAAATAATCCTAACGTTTTAGCCATTTCTGCTGGTTAAACAGAAGCTCACTCGGCCATTTTATTCACATCAATTGTTTTGAAATAGAAAATATAAAGAATCTAATAAAGAAATCTAATAATAATAAAAATATTTTTTATTCATACTGAAGGAATGTCAAAATAGACAAAAATCACATAAAAATAGTGTTGAAAAGCACGAATAAAAGCAAAAATCGAAGTGAAATTATCCTCTCTAATAAAAAGAGGAAAAAAACAATTAAAATCAGTGTTTTTTTTCATTAAAGCAGCCCTAATTATCTCCACTTTGCTAGCGCCAGCCTTGAGCTATATGTGTTCATGCTGAAACAACAGCTCGAAGACATTATGATGCCCCTGCAGTTCCTCCATGTGCTTCCCAGGATATTTCATGTTCTCCATCTCTGAGAATATTAGTTTTTGCTGTTACTCTTGTTATTCTGGCTTTAATCCTGGCCTTGGATATCAAATTCTGCAAGTGCTGACCGAAGGTTTTTCCACTTCACTTCTGAAATGTTTTGAATAGATGAGGTACACTTAAATACGAGCTTTGGAACTTATTTTCTGTCAAATGAACACGTGAATCAATGGCATGAACACCTCTCTTGTCACATCCTTCTCGTATTGCTTAACGGGCACGAAGGTCTTGCGTGGCAAACAGATGACGAGAACATCCTCGACATAGTTTCGATCCCTTAGAACTTTAGAATCTGGTCGATTCTTTTCTTTGCATTCATGAACGAGTGCAGACCATGGCATGGTTTGGAATGTGCTTGCTGGACTCATTTTCACACCTTCTAGGCAGGTCAACGTCCATTCCTGGGGGAAGAGGAAACATGAGCGTCACGGCGACGTCCTTCCCCTGAAGAACACGCCGTAAATCTTGCAATAAATACGAATCAGTGTCCTCTAAAGCGGCAGGGCTGGTGCGAAAGGCTCCGTTGACGCCATGCGGTCGGTGGGCTGGGAGCGCGGAGCGCTGCATTGAGACTGCGGGCTTCGTGTTTTCCCAACCCGGGCCAAGACGTTCCATGTCTAATGATTTCATGTAATAACTGGAGACCACTGTGCCTCGGAGAACCCCCACCCTGCACCTCGCTCACACACACACACACATTTACACACTTTTGTTTTCCCATCCCATCTTGGCAGCGCTTCATGGAAATGAGTGTCTTTGTAGGCCCCCAAAAAGAGCGCTAAACGAAAAAGGACTGAAAAAGTAAATGAAAGCATAACAATACAGTGTCCCTGTGAAGCGCCTGCCATGTTCTAACCACCGGGCCCCATTAAAAAGGAGACTGCGCTCCAAGAGAACATGGCAGCATATTGATAGCATATGACTGTGTCACACAAGGACAGCGCTCGCTCTCTCTCCGTCTTGTTTTTACATCAGGAACGCCGAGAGCCTGCATGGGCTACCTGCAACAGCTCGGTATTGGAACCTTTCCATTTTAACAGCCAAAATGACGGTTAGTAAGTTGTTGTGAAAGAGTGTAAGAGTTAGTGCTGCGTCCTCCCGACTGAAAGGGTTCCCACAGTCGCTGATGACAGTCAAAACAGCCCTTAAGAACTAAGAAGTCTTTTGATTCTCAGTTTCAGAGGAAAAACAGTCCACCCTTGCTCTTGTTATGGCCTCCATTCTTCTTTTCAGAAGATCTGCTCTGTAGGGACGTTTCTCCACACTTCTTGTCAACATCTCCCCAGTTAAAAAAGTTGGCCTCCTCTGCTTCTCAGCATTCATATTAATCCCAGTAAGAAATGTACCCTTCATCTGTCCATAAAACGCTCCTCAGACGTCCAGTGTGGGTTTTCTAGTGCAGACGTTCTGGACGGGGAGTCGGCGTCTCACAGTGGAAGGATGGACAGAACCATCGGTAGATTTGAAGGGTAGCGCTCGATTTTCTCTCAAAAAGGAAGTTTTAAAGTGCTGATGGAGAACATGGTTTTGTTCACTTGTGAATAAAGTTCAAGTTTCAAAATGAAAGCCTTTTCATGCATCAAGCTGCAAGGAAGGGTCATTCTGATCTATGTTTTCATGGTGTCGCAAAAAAGAATGCCTTTCCAGATACTCTCCTGCTTAATCTACAGCAGTTTAGCCTTTGAAAATCCGATGCATATACATCTAAAAATCACATTTTGAAATATATTATTGTATATTAAGCCCACAAAATGCCATACAATCCAAGAAAAATACAAGATACTGGCCATTAAAGGTTATTTAACTAATCGGCCAGGCTCTTATGTTTTTCTTGGACCGGCTTTCTTCATGTGGTCGTGCATGATGTTAGTAGTGCCAATCTTTCTGTTATCATTATTTGAAGCTTCAGATAAACCTTCAGTTTTCGGACTTACGTGGACGGTTTCCTGTCTGACCTCCTCAGTAAATTCTCCTTGAACTATTTCAGCTGCATATCGGAAACAGATGCCAAGGCAGCTGAGGTGTGTGTGGGTAGCGGCTTTTGTAAATGTTTGAAAGGTAATACAATCAGTGAAGAGAGATTACATTTGGGGCAATGCTGGCCTAGTGGTTAAGGAGTCGCCCTGGATCGGAAGATTGTGGGTACGATTCCCTCACCAGTAGGTTGCCCTGAGGTTTGAGCAAGGTATCGTCCCCGTCACTGCTCCCTGGGCGCTTTCATTAGCTGCCCCCTGCTGAACGTGTTTGTATGGCTGAAACGCAGAGGTTGAATTTCGTTGTGTTGTGCTGCGTTTCGCAATGACACGGGTAGTCACTTTCACTTTCACAGAACATTCGGATCATTTTTTCAATCAATTCAATTGCGTCATAGAATAACACAAACAGATGAAAACCAACAACGACAAATAAAAGATATGACTTTTAAGGCTTTAGCAGTATTGCCATCAAGTCAGCACCTTGCTGGCCCATCAAATCCGCCAAGACGGTGAAGCCTAGTGCAAATCAAATCACCCTTTTCCTGCACGATCTAGCTTTGCCGGTCTTACAGCAAGGCATCCCCTCACACACAGTACAGACTGCAGGTATTTATCACTCTTTTCTTTCCCGTTTAAGGTTTAGAATAACAGCCAAACAGAAGCAGGCTCGTTGCTGGTGCGTGAAATTAATGCTACTGTTTCATGTTGATAATCCCCTTTTAAATGCCCCCAATCAACACCTTTCTGTCTAACTTGGGGCATCTTCGTTTTTCTCGAAGCCTAGTCGACTTGCTGAAACTCTTTAGAAGGCACAGCGGTGGTAAATTTCTTAATCCCATGCCCTACAAAAGGTAAAAGAGGGCATGACTGAGATAAACACATTTTTGAAGCCTGATTGGTGAATCTTTTGTTAAGCGTGAGGTGGGTAGAAGGATTAAGTGTAGTAGGGGGGCAGCTATTATTGTAGAACTGCAAAAAAAAGTGCCATTCAATCATATGCAATCATGGGAAATCGTTTTCAGCATTGAGCGTTATTCACTAATCAGAAATGCAGAACCAGCTCCGCTACCTTGCTTGTAAGCAAACTAAACTCACTGTAACACACATTCAAGTATTGCTTGAATTTTAAAGCCTTGTTTGAGCGAAAAAAGTACACACAGATGCCTCCTTAACCCCACATGTGGATAATCAGAGACGCCTGCAGGCTTAAATTTGCTGGATTTGGGGAACTACAAGAGTAAGACAGAGGCAAACAAGTAGCAAAAGTTTACAATCAGCATCGTGTGGACCGTTCCACTCGTCTCAAACTGTGTTGGGTTGCTTGGTAAACTGTCTTATGGAATGAAAGTGAAGTGAAAGTGACAATGTGCGATCGTGAACACACAGCACAACACAGTGAACCACAACGAAATGCAGCCTCTGCGTTTAACCCATCACTGTGCAGCAGGGGGCAGCTACTGAAAGCGCCCAGGAGCAGTGATGGGCACGGTAGCTTGCTCAAGGGTACCTCAGGGCAGCCTACTGGTCTGGGATTCAAACCCACAAGCTCCAATCCTGGGTCATAGTCTCTACAACACAACACTAGGCCACCGCTGCCCCAACGATGATGATGATGATGATGATGATGATGATGGTGACGATGATGTTTAGGCCAGTTTGAAACAACTTTTATGTCCAAAAATGGTCAAAGTTACATGTGCTCTGTTTAAAACCAGAAGCAGACCCATCTTGAAGCCTGAATTTGGACCATTTTTAACAAAAAGAGTCCATCAGACAAACCATGTAAGATTTTGGTCATTGACTTTGAAGGAAACGTCAGCATTTCCCACACTCCCATGGACGAGTACGCTCTGGATTAATGTGTAGAAAAGGTCACATGTCTCAGTGCCACGACACTGTGTTTGTTAATATCGTCATGTGTGGCCTGATCTACCCAGGTCCTCCGACACCGTCAGCGAGAAGCAGAGAAACATGAATTAAAAAGGCCAATGAAATTGGGCTTAACGTGCACTCCGTTTTATAGAGGTTGCTATTAACTTTTTATATGTGGGGTGACATTTTGTGACTGCAGAAACGGCAACGTTATAAGCTTTATGGCGTCATTAGGTCCTGACCTCAGGTCAGACCGGCAGCCTGGAGAGCTCTGGCAGACTCGTCTAAAACACCAGGAGAGCTTGCTCAATGGGTCCAAATAAGTCATGGCACTTAAGGGTCAAAGCGACCCCCACTTCAAACCTAAAACGCCACCGCAAAACAGGGTGTCGGCTTTCACCGGTCCAAAAACGTAATCCCTTTAAACCCTTGAAGCCCCTCACTGTTACACAATAAGAAGAAATGAACATGGAGCTGCTGAATTAGATTAGCCTAGGTAACTGAGTTAATGCACAAATCTGGCAACATCTGTAATTCTTCTAGACGGGCCAGAACCATAAATTCTGATGAAAGATATTAGGAATGATTCGTCAGTGAGAGGTGGACGAGGTCCTACAACCCAAAGAAGAGTGATGGGCCTAATTTTGCTCCTGGGGAAATAAGGTGACATATAATGATCTGATTTCATTTCTTGCTGTAATTCCAATCTCCCATCTGCTGCACCTGAATTATCAATACATCTGGAACAATTGCATGTCAGGACGGTGGGGTGGCCGCTTACGAAGGGGTATACTGGCTGCTTTTTGGAAAGGTCTGAATTCTTAGATTAAAGAAGATGAGTGGGCGAAGGAGCCAAGTGATTATGGCAGCATTACGGTATGTGTGAGCAAACCGATGAAGCCTTGTCGACATGGAAATACTCCTGTATGGAAATACATGTTATTTGACGTTTCTCAACTACTTATAAATACCTAGCTCCCTTGCCCCCTTAATTATGCAGCGGTTCATTCCCAAATGCAAAGAAAACACGAGGGCCGCATTTAGATGTAACCACAGCGCAGGGAAAGCCTCCCATTAACCTTTTCTGAGCCTCGGGGGACATTGTCACAACCTGGCAACCCCAGGTGGAGCAGGGGCCCACAGCACTTCAAGCCGCAACTTGGCTGCCACTCTGTCGGAGTGGGAACCCGAAGATTCCAGCAATCCAGCAGTCCTCCAGCACAAAGGATAAAAATGGATATGAACCGAAATATGAGGTGGCACCGCCTATGAGAAACACGAAAAGCGGTCACAGGTTTCTAGGTTGTTTATTTTTACTTCCTTTTTTTTTTTTTTTTCTCCCTCTCCTCCCTAAAAAACATGCTTGTTAACTGGCTCCAAGCTTGGATGTTGTTTTAGTGGAGAGGTGGTGAGTTTGAGACAGGTTTGCGGCTCTGTCTGTTATGAAAGACATGAGTAACACTTTATTTTAGTAGTCTGCAGTGCGTGTTTGGGGGATTTTCGGTCTTTACCCTCTTACTTCCTTGGAGTTTGCTTTATTATGTCCCACTTACCTGTTCGATTCATTCATCTTTTGACTGACCACTCTGTGTGACCCACCAGGTGGATTCGGTTTTAGACGGATTTGAAATTTTAAAGCTACAATCTGTGATGCTCCCAACGAAGGGGTCAATCTAGGTCTGCAAAATTATTTATCCTGGCCTTCTCAGTGGAAGACTGTGAGGTTGATCTTTGGCAATGCCACGGATATCCATGCTTCGGAGACAGACTTCCTCGGTGGGTAGGATGGCCCTGTGCTTCCCAACACTCTCCCAGCATTGGTGGTTCTGTATTAAAGGGAGTCTGAGTTAGCAGCTGGAGCTGGAGATGATGAAATTGGAGGAAATTTGAGGGGAAAAACGGAAAAAAAACGTTCATGTGCAATACTGTTGGCTGAGCGCTACCTTCCGCTGATCAGCCAAATCACTAAAACCTACTGTCTAATATTGTGCCTCTTTGACACAAATCTTGGATTCTGCAAGAAGATGTGGTATCCGCGCCCAGACGAAAAGATGCAAGTTGGAGTTGTTCCGTCCAATGGTTGCTCAGAAATCACTTTAATTCATCAGTTTACGTCCTTTCTTGCATCGAATCATGTTGAAAACGGTTGATTAGGCACTGTTTGCAATGAAACTGCCAGCTCGGACAACATCTGTGATCAGCTCCAAAAAGCTTGATCACCATGACAACGAAAAAACATGACCATAGTCCACCCCCTACTCTCATCGGTCGATTTTGGAAAGGGGAACTGTGAGAGTAGCAGTGATAAAAGTAGCTTAAAAAGGTGTAAAAAGGCTGGCGCTTTTCTAAACATGCGTCTTAGTGAAGAATGAGGCTGTTTGTTTGGTTTTGAGTGTGCAAATGTCTGTTAGAAGGTGCTGCTGGAACCTGCAGTTAGCAGCGATCGGTACTCCTCTCCCAAAGCGTCCCAAGAGAATGCGCTAGTCTTCACCTAAGAGGGAAAGAAGAGCGTTCAGTCAAGAGCCCGACACCGTTTCCCTACACCAAGTATAACATCCTAGTCGTGTCATCAAGAGCTAATCCATAAACGACCAGGCATCCTGATCGCAAGAACGAAACTCCTGCGAGCAAACGAAGCGTTACTTCACTTACCTGAACAACATGCTGTCTAACTAGATGCGGATGCCTGCAGAAACCCTGCAGCCTTTTAGAAAGTTGCTCAGGTGTGGAATACAGATATGTGCCTACAAGAAAGCAGCAAGAGATACATATTTGATTACACACCCCAAAAAAAAGACTCAAAAGAAGAGACAAATCACTCGCTGCATTAAAAATGCACTCAGCTTCATGCTGGGTTATGTTTTACATTATTGAACTGTGGTCGGCTTTATTTATTTATATAAATCGCCATGACGCTTTATGTCCGCTGCCTAGATTGTGCTTTGAGATGAATTACTCATTGCTGAGAATCGTTAGTCGAAACTGAAAGCTTTGTCTGTTAAAACGGGGTATGGAAGGGTGGTCTTTATCTCCACAAACCATCTTTGACCTCAGTTTGCTCGGCACGATGGAAAAAAAAAAGATCTCACCGGGGAAGATTTCTGGGTAGACGAGGGTCTTCGGGCACAGGGGGTAACAGCCGCAGTGGACCGCTTCTAACCTGCGACAACAGGAATGTTCCAGATGAAATAAAATGATCGTTTGTACTGACCGGTTCACGCGGTTCACATGGAACATGATGATCTAAAATGGTCAGCACTGATGAAGGAGACGCTTCATGGTTGTGTTTGGTGGTAATTGGTAATGGATGCCTTCTGACTCTGATAATGGATGACTGGAGACAGTGATAATGGATGACTGGAGACAGTGATAATGGATGGAGTGATGGTAATCTCAGTTTTGTAAAATTCCAAATTTTACGAATTTCAATTTCCATTCGTTACAGATCCAATGCTTTTGATTTTATACAATCGGCATTCACGACAAGGTCCGTCTGATTAGAAAATGTTGTGACCCATACCAAATTTCAGGAGCTAAAATATCTGAGAATGAATAGAACTGATCGATAAAAAGACCCAAATCAAGCTTTTGATATGCGGAACATGAAAAAGAATGATGCAGAAATTCATAAATTTCCAGGGTCTGAAAAAAACAAAAGCACTCAAAAGCGACTAAACGAAATGTTTTATGTGGTCTTTATTAATGACGGTGTCTTTCAAGTCCTTCGTTACAGTTCTTTTTCAGGGCTGGCCAGATGTGGAGCAAAAAGAAGCTCGAAAAATTGCTGAAAAGCAAAAAAAAAAAAAAAAAAAAAAAAAAAAAAAAAAATCCATTTTTTCAGTGTTTTGGGTCAGATTTCTCGTGTCTGGTTCTCTTCTGCAGGAAATTAGCAGCTTCCTCACTGACTGGAAGCGTCCGACCAATGCACGTCCAACACCGCGGCCTGGTCCACGCTGCTCGATACCGTCGCTCAAAAGATCAATTATCGGCTCCTTTGTGAAGCCTGGCCTTGGTGTACAGTACACATCACTTTATACAATAGTATACATCATAAAGCATCTTGAGAGAAATCCGCAGGCCAACCCCTAATGAGCAGCGAGTAAAACTCCCTTGAAAGGGAGGGGGAAAAAAAAAAAAAAACCTTGAAAGAGCCGCGACTCAAAAGGAAAACTCCTCCTCTGGGCGGCTCTAGTTATTCACAAAGTTAGAAGCAAAGGAGACATGGATGAAATTTACATTTCACCATGTCAAACTCCAAAATAGTTTAATCTGGGGCAAAACTTCCCTCCCAACTGATTCAACTCATCTGAACCCCGCATTGCTGCCAGTGGAAAATGACCGGCTGTTTAAATATTTTGTAGAATGAGCATTAATGTTTCACGAGTCCATCCATCACTAGCCCTGCCATCAGATCACCATCTCATTCCCCATGCTAAAGCCATGCATATTTTAATATACGATTAGCTCGCTGCCATTCAACTCCGAATTCTGCCGGCTGTGATTGAGTGACTAGGCTCCACAAAGGGGCTTCGGCGCTAATGGTGATCACAACCGAGTGGTTAGTGACTTTTATCTCATGGTCACTTGACACAATGACACCATAAAGCTGGTGGATCCACTGGTGCTCTTTCTTCAGAGGAGTCAGTCTGGGCCTTTCGTCACGGAATCTTCAACAGTAACCGAACTGATGCTCTTTATAGGCTCCGTTTCTGATTTCGCTCCCGTCATCTGACCAGCCCCTGCAGCATGCTAAGGCTCAGCTATATGGGCATAAAAAGCTCTTATCTGTCTCGCTGTATTAAATTTGCCTTCAGGAGTACCGCAATGTACAGCGTATGACAAAAGTATGCGGACACAGAGCGACACATCCGTTGCTAAGAGTTAGAATCATGGCTCACAGCTGTGAGAGATACTGAAGAATTTCTTTACTTCAAATGTCAGGACGCCACCTTTCCACGAGCCAGGTGATGAAATTTCAGCTGTAAGTGTTATTCATGTATAAAACTCTAAGAGAAACAACTAGAAAGCCATGAAGACAAAACTAAGCAGGGTTGCCAAGAGTTCGGAAACATCCCTGTATACATCTGGTCGCCGTGGCCGATACGATCCGCACCGCCGGCACCGCAGGACTCGAGAGCAGTGGGGACGTGTCCTCTGGAGTGAGGAATCATCACGCTAGGTATGGTGGGTGCAGGTAGAACAGTGCCTGCTGTAATGCCCAGTGTCAGCGGTAAAGTTTGGATGAGGTGGAATAATCGTCTGGATCTGAATAATCAGTTGAGCCGTGAAAGGTCAAGAGCGGGTGCCATTAACCGCGGCAGCGTGGCCTAGTGTTTAGGGACTCAGGATCAGGTCGTGGGTACGGACAAGTAGCTGAGGTACCGTCCCCATCACTGCTCCCCGGAAGCAGGATATGGCTGCATGGTGTGTTTGGGTTAAATACAGAAAATCGATTGTGGTTCGCTGTGCGCTGGCGATGGCAATGACACTTCGTGGCAACTGACACCTCAACCTTGACCAATCAGAGCAAACTCCTGACATGTCAGGGTCTAAAAGAGGTATTTTATTCTCTTCGTGATGTTTGTGGTATCGATCATTTGAGGAATTATGCTGTTAAGCAGAGGTATTCGATCTTGCTGCTGAAATATTAGGAATATTAAACAATTCTAGCTACGGTAAGCTGTTATAAGCTGGCAGAGGTGATAGCGCTGCTTCACCTTCTACATTTATACGTGAACATTTCTTCTTTCTCTTTGAAAAAGAAGCCACTCACTGCTGCTCATGTTTTATGCTGTTTGCTATTTTATATTAGACTTCATGCCATTGGCAGAGGCAAGAAAAAATCAATAAAAGCAGTTCATTATTGACAATGTAGAGCAATTATATACCAAATATAAAACACAGCGTATTCATTATGTCCTACATAGAAATGAAGTGGGCAGAGGTGAAGAGGGAATACATAAGGCTTAAAGCTACAGTGCACACGATTGTATTAAATAAACGAATGGTTGGTTGTGAATTATTTACGTTTTGTCGAAAATGACCAGAATTTTCACTTTATTACTGCCCCGTTACTGATTTATTAAGCTATTTTTAATATACAAAGTGTACCACCATCACATTTTTGCATGTTGCCATCAGTATCTGCAGCAGCAATCGAGCATAATTACGACAGCATGACTATACATATAAATTCCATACCATAGGCACCAGAAGCGACCCTCTCTGATCTAATGCAGTGTGAACGCAGAATCTCAAAAGCAGAGACTCAAACGCCGGTCCGGGGCAGGCACGTCTTATGAAACTGATTAAGGTCAGTTCCATGTCAATGCAGTTAATGTGTGAGCGTGCAAATGCTTATCAGGCTTTTCATCTCAAATATAATTAGCCGATCATTCTGCTTGGCTGCCTTACTGTTTTTCTTCGGGGCATGGATGGGCGTCTGCTGACAATTAATTAGATTAAGCTAATTTCCACAATAACGAGGACAGAGCGCGCCACAGAAAACTCCCTCCGCGTGGGCACGACGGCTTTTCTGTCGGAGTGAAAGAGGGAGTCGGGATGATGCACGTGTGAATCAAGCAGGTGAGTTTCCACTGCCGTTGATCTAAGAAAGCAGCACCGAGCTCCTTAATGTACCACTTTAGAACATCGTTCCATGAAGAAAGTGTTCGGAACTGGGACTACAAAGGTAACAAGAGGTCAATAGCTTTCCTAAATCGATTAACACATCCTTGAATACACTTTGAAAATCAACAGGGCCTCAAAAGTAGTTGTGCTGATTGAGAATCAGTTCTTGTGCCAATAACCATCGTAAATGTAGAACAATTCTGACCTGAGATCAGTTCTCTTCTCCTTAGTATCTGTACGGGTTTCGTTCACTTTTGTAGTGCATAGTCAGTCACGCTGAGCCCTAAGCAACATCTACAAGTGGATGTAGATGCTGGATATGGTTGATAGGGGTTGAGAGAAAGTTTGGATGGAAACTTTTTCAAGTCAATTTTGATACAGAAAGGCTGAAAGAGTGCAGGCTTCAAACGGCAAAGGCTATAACTTTAACAATATCCTACATTCTCCCTTCCTGACAAGTTCAAATTGGGGGAATTTGATAATAATACAATCTAATAATGCTGTGGCAGTCTGACACGTTACATTTAGTTCTCAAGCTAGATGACTTTCTGGCCAAAAGCTGCAAAAAAAAAGGGTGAAAAAAAAGAAAATCGCGTTTAAATTGCAATTTAAACTCCAATTTGACTTCTCCAGTTCGTTCAGGCCGACTCGTCAAGCCAGTTCTAAACTAAAAAAAGAAAAAACAAAACTCAGAGTTAACGTCTTGGCTGATGTGGAGTGAAATAAAATGTCTTTTTTCACTGAACTATGACTTTAAAATGATCCTGTGCAGGATCCCGGGGGTGCTGGAGTTCGTCCCGGTGCTCGAAGGGTGAAAGACAGAGAAACACCCTGGAAAGGTTGGCAGTCCATCACAGGACAGACACAAAAAGTCCCACCTAGG
This sequence comes from Hepsetus odoe, assembly GCA_017165825.1. NCBI lineage: Eukaryota > Metazoa > Chordata > Actinopteri > Characiformes > Hepsetidae > Hepsetus > Hepsetus odoe. The sequence goes on along the minus strand of CM029369.1, from coordinate 28,297,083 downwards.
GGGCAATTAACCTCTCCAGTCCACCTGACACCCAAATTATAACAGAGTGTGAGTGTGAGTATACTGTGTATTTAAGGGCTGGGCGATATTATAATATTGATTTTATTAACACAAACTGAAACTGCCTGCGATTCTGTGCCACATTCAGAAATTTTCCCAGAACTCTATTTATCAATATGGCCCAGTGTTTGATCAGCTTCACCAAACCACATGACCCTGCATCTGGATTCCCATTTGCCAGCTCATCTTATCAGAATGTAACTGCTGCACCCTTTGAAGTAGATCGGAAAAGCTGGAATATGAAGCTTCATCGTGTGTAACCATGGCAACTCTGAGACTAATCTATAAAATTCCCAACATACAGCTACGGCTGAGCGATTCGTCGTTTTAAAATCCAAATTTTAAAGATCGGATTTCGGAACTGCAAGTGCAACTTTAATAACATCCGACGTTCTGCAACATTGACAAGATCCACGAAGATCTCATATCCATGAGCTCGGGGACTGAAAGTCTGGCACTTGGCATTTAGGTCTGAAAAATGATTCACGAGAATTTCACAAGGTAATGTTAAACTATCTTAAAATCACAGGCATATAGTAATTTGACAGTGTGGTTAAGCTGAGACTGAACAGAGCTTCGGCTCCACTTTCTGAACACAAACTTGCACAGGTTTGGTCGTCTGATGAATCTCCAGCCACTAGAAACTGAGAGAAGGTTTCGATCGGTTCTGTTCAACCTAAAAGTCGCGGGTCCAGGGCTGTTTGGACCTTTGGGACCAGTTTCCATGGTTACAATTCAGGACAAACATCAAATCATGTTTTTAATAAAACTTAAACCAATAAACCTGAACAAAAAAACGGATTGAGCTCAGTTCTCCAGTGTGAACAAAAGTGTTCAAAAGCGATTCCTTCGAAAAAACCCGGTTCTTAAGCTCCAAAACTGGACCTCGGAGTCGGAAACGGCATGGATGGATGTAATCCTCAGTAGTTGCAGCAGTTTTACAGGAGAGAACTTTTTGAGCATGTAGAGAAAATATATGAGATAATGACATTCTTGTGGAAAAACACACCGTTACAAACTCACTGTGGGAACACTCCATTTGGAGTAAACGTCCTTTATTGGCAGACAGGAGAGTCGACTTACATGGCCACGCCGAAGAACTCATGCTTGGCCGTGGAAACGACGACATCTGCTTGGCACAGCACTCTGAGGTAGTCCTCCTTACTGGGCATGAAACCCCAGTGCCGGATGTGGCTGACCAACTGTTCTTTGGCTTCGGCGAAGACGTCTACAAAGGACAGGGACAGAACATGAGCCTGAGACGTCGACATCGGCGGAGGAGCAATTAGAGGAGAGAGGCGAGTTTCCGCTCGGGCCTGGAGTTCGTTCATAAATGAAAAACATGAGGCCATCGTAACTTTGGCCGTACGGAATGGGAAAGGGCAAAAATAATCAATAGCGATCCTATTAGCAAAATCAAAATGGATTAAAAGAGTTTCAGCGTGATTGCCTTCCGAGCAATCGTAAACATCATTTCGAAATATGAGAAATGTTTACGGCCGTTTTTTCCTCCCTTGCAGCTGTTTATGCCGCTATAAAAGCTGAGATCTCCATAAAGAAAGATGCCGATTGCTGTATGCTTCTCTTTGCCAGGAGAAATTAACTTAAGGCCACGCTATAAATATCCGAGTCGGTCCAAAAGATATTAAAGCATAATCATCCGCTAATGGAAGTGTGTTTCACCAATGAAAAGGCTCGGGCGTTGGTCATACACGACTAATGGATGATCTCTGAACTTGTGTATTTAACAAATGAGTTGCTTCGTGTCTTGTTGCAGCGCCGACGAGGGCAGAAGGGGAGGATGTTCTTCACGTGCGGCGAAACGAAGCGCCGGAAATAAACTTTCTCTCGGAAAAACGCTCCACTATGAAAACCTCCCGCCGCTTCATTAGCGCTGCTGGGTGTGCCGGCTGCTTCTCAGCCTGCCAGGTTGATACAATATGCTCAATGCAAAATTAAAAATACATCTGCGCCCCTTTCGCGGCCTTATCTTGACGGGCCACCGCGTACCTGGCACGTCGGTAAACGTTTCCCCGAGGACAGACACTTCAAAGTTCAGCTCCCGCTCCCTCAGCTTCAGCAAGGTCTTGAAGAACAGCTGAGGGTCTTTGTCGTGTTCCCTTCAAACACAGAAACGGAATATGAAAATCTCACAGCGACGCCCTGAAATATTAAACTGAGGTATCAAATCCAAGGAAGCGCATCTATTACTGCCTGGAGGTGCCGACGCGAAACCTGTACACTCGCTTCTTAAATCTAGTCAACAGCTTCAACCTTTCTCGATCGCTGTCATTTTTAGAACATGTGAAAGGGTCTTATTCCACCTACAGATTGATACATTTATTCTCTAAACATGATTAAGAATGAACCTAGCTACATTTATTACACTGTTCATCAAAAATGTTTAGAAATACATGTATGTTCTTGTAACGACGAGGTCCTAAATAAGCACATTTAATGAGAAACACTAAAAACACAATAAAAAGAAACATTGTAACTGATCTGTAATGCAAAAAGAAGCGAGAACATAACCGCAGGGTCAACACAATGCAGGAAAGATGCAAAAACCAAACAAAAAACCTGTGAAGAGGAAGGATAATGAACTTTATTCTAAGGAGAAGACAGGGCAAAGGTGGGACGAGTCTCCAAACAAAAAGCCGACGCACATGGTTAACGGATCACATTGCTATCCGTTCGCAATGATCTCCACCTTCTCTGTCATTTGAGATCAACTCCAGCTCGGGTCCTCCATCTGGATTAAAATCCTAATGCTTTTTTTCCAGCATTATGAATCCTGCAGGACTCCTGCATTAAAATGCTTTATAAATACATTCATGAGCAACTCCAACGCATGTATAATACATCAAAATAAAGGCCATTTTATATATGCTTGATCTCAATTACTTTTAATTACAGGCAAAGCCTTCATAAAGCAAGAGCAGGTGACTCATAAATCCATATCGTGATGAGTTATAACACTGATTCATAAGAACATGTATGAAATTCACTAGAACTACTTATTGACTTAACATTGAGGAGCAATTCTCCAGATCTTCCTGAAGGACAGTGTTGTTGTCTCTCATTTTCAGTCCAGTCTCTGTACCTGAGCAGTTCTCCAGATCTTCCTGAAGGACAGTGTTGTTGTCTCTCATTTTCAGTCCAGTCTCTGTACCTGAGCGGTCTGATAGTTCTGTGTTGGTTAATCCACACAGTGATCTACGTCTGAACCTTCAAGCAGAACAAAGCGTCTAACTTAAGCCATGAAGCAGTGACGAAACAGGAGCAGATGATTCCAGATGATCAGGAATCAGCTTTACTGCTTTACTGCTGATGCTCAACGCTGAGCAGGACCCCTTTACCTAGAACCTTTGCAGCCTGGAGGACCAAAACATTTGTTCCCATTTATTTCATTTAATCCTAAATATTCCAGATAAGTCAAGGCATTTCAGAGCCTTGTTCAAAACGGAACGGTCTACGAATGAGCTGCAAAGAACTCCCCAGTGATATGATTGACGTCCTACAAGAAGCGAACTACCCGAGGAGACTAGAGGTGCAGCAGGGCTTCAGCTTGGTCCTCCACACTTGAAGACAAGTGCTGCCAAACTCTCATTATTATTCAGAGCTATTCGTACGGCAACTCATTTCCTCTTTCGAACGGAGAGGACAGGAACGCTAAAAGTTGAAGGTCGAAGGCGATTACCAAAGGGGCCTGAAGCACTTTGGACAAAAGACACCTCCCACGTGGGCCGAATCTGCTTTAGATGAGGTATTAGTGGAGAGCTTATTTATCCTCATTTCCCTTTCTTTTATGTTGCCGCGTCCCCCTGTGGCTCGACGTTGATTCCCTCATTAATTTTGTAGCCTCTTTGATTCCCCTTACATTGTGCATGTGACTTGTTACCTCCTCCAGTGTAAGAGCGGTTGACCTGCAGCGAGGTGACATGGCGAACCGCGGGGATGCCTATTACCCGGCCTGTCAGCCCCGTAAATAAAAACGTTCTCCGGGACGGCAGGATGCCTTATTCCCCGCTGACAGCCTAGCAGAGGGTTAATTAATATGTCAGTTATGTTATGTGGGGATTGCAGGGGCTCAATGTGCTACTGACACTTTGAGAGTTGGGCGAGCGAGCACACACACACACACACACACACACACACACACACACACACACACACACACACACAGATCTGCTGAGTTTAAGTGTTGGACAAAAATAAGGCATGCACATCATTCTGACAGTTTTTGTGAAAGATCTCATTCGTTCCCCCAAATTTAGGCACTCGGCCAAGACGTCTCAAGCACCCTTCCGCACTGCAGCTTTGGGGAGAGTGTAGTTTAAAATGGACGTGAGCTTATTAGCATTCGTTATTAGATCTACATGCCTCATCAGGCGATTCCGAATCAATTTGCGTATGTTGTTTCAGACGCCGTATGTACTGTACACTATCTGGCCAAAAGTATGCAGACACGACTGTTCACTTTCAGCCACACGGACCGCTGGTACGTAAAATCGAGCACACCGACACGCAGACGCTCGACAAACAGTGCTGAAGAGATCGGGGACCTTAAATGTGACACGGGTCATAGGACGTCGCAAGTCAGTTTCAAAAATGTCTGCTCTGCTAGATCTGCCACAGTCGACTGTAAGTGACGACAGCTCAGCGAGGAAGTGGTAGACCAAACAGATTCACAGAGCATGGCCGCCGAGTGCTAAAGCCCATGAAAAAACATCATCTTTCCCCTGGTGCTGTTACATCTGCTCTGGAAGCATCTTGACGACACGAGCACAAGAACGGTTGAGCGGCTTCGCACAAGCCTGTTCTCCAAGCCAAGAGTTGGCTGGAATGGTATGAAGCACACCATTGGACTCTGGAGCTGTGGAAACGTTCTCCAGAGTGATGCAATTTGCTCCACGATCAGGCAGCCTCACAAATAAACCTGGGTTTGGACGAATTCACAATAGTGACGTGAAATAAAGTTTGGCAGAGGAGGCATAATGGTCCATATAATGGAGTCGAAGTAAAGTCAAAGGAGATTTAAACAATTAAGCATTTCCAACTTCTGGGGAAGAGACTTCCTCGTTCAGAACGGCCTTGTGGACGAAGCGTGGTCCACAAATATGTGGTCGGACACATTTGGTGTGGAAGAATTCTGGTAGCCTGCACTGACCTCAAGCCTGCTGAACTGGGATCAACTGGGACCAGGCAATCTCACAGAGCATCAGCTGAAAAATCGTTTGAGAGAATGGGGAACATTTCCCATTTTCCACCGGAGAAGAAGGAAGAGGCTGAGCCCACATTAATATCAATCATTTTGGGAAGCGCTGTCCAAAAAGTTCATAACAGTACGATAGTCAGGTGTCCACATACTTTTGTCTAAACAGTCTACGAAAAGTAGATTAAGGCTGAATGGCCAATCATTTATATGCTTGTATAATTAACATTTCTACACGGTGGCTTCACTATATATGATGGTGCGTTTCTATATATATATATATATAAGAAAGTTATTTTGATATAAATAACTTTGTCTTATTGAATTACATTTCATTTGAACTCAAACATATATAGTGCTCTAAAAACACCACCAAATATACCACACGCCACATTCAATCATGATTCGGAACATTACGCACCACCGTGACCCCTGCAGACCAGGGGTTTTGTATTCCAGCAGAGAGAAAAGCCACTTTTTGACCATTTTCATAAAACAGCCTTCACTCGATGTGTCACCCTTTGACCCCACGGTGCAACAAGACAGAAACCAAATAAAACAAATCAAGAAAAGCTCATTCTATGGGGACGCTCATTAGCAGCCATCCTTTACCACTTAAAAGAATATCATCCTCTCATTTAGACAGCTGTGATTAAATATTCCCCTTTAAGTCGCACCCAAGAGGTGCATTTTTTAAAAAATATCTAGCTCTATTTACTGCAAGAGGAGGGAAAAAAAAAAAGCACAACGTTAAAGGATGGAAATCAAGAGGAAGTGAAAAGTAGTAATTAATGGGACACTTGAAAGCCCAGGCCCGGGTTATCTGGGGATTGATTAGGGCCAGTTGAAAAAACTCCACCGAGGGGAGGGGAGAATGCTTCTCGAAAACAGACTACGTCCGTACGTGTTGCGCGGATTTCCGCACCAGGACTTCGAGGGGAGCGGGATGTGTGGTGCAAATTTAATGAGCAAAATTAATGAGTGAAAAGAGATGGAAGAAAGTAGGATCTTTTCTTTTTTTTTTTTGTAAACCTTCTATTATATCCCGTGCTTGTTTTAACAGCGGTTCCCGTCCACTGCTGCAACAATTCTATATGATCTTTCGTATCGTTGCTTTGTGTTGATTTATACCAAGTTTGGAGTAATTCCACAATTGAGGAAGAGTTAAGCCTGTTGCTGAAGGCTGGACGGCGCCGTGCGTTTCGGGATGTGATCCAGGCTCCGTAACGACATGCCTCGGCTGCCGGTCTGCCTAACCGGTGCCGCCGCGCCCTTCGATGCACACTCGCTCGGGAATGGCAGTTTCAGTGGCAGCGTTTTTGGCTGGAAGCGGAGGAGAGGGCGCTGCCAGGGGAACGAGGCAGGAGCCGAGCCAGCCTGGTGCGGTGATGCGTCACCGCCCGTGTCTCTTTCACTGGCTGATTAGTGCTCGCGGCCCAGGCTGGGAGGGGAAAAAAAAAAAAAAAAAACACAACGTAAGGAGTGATGCGCAAATATGTGTGGGCTTTCTGGAGAGGGAGGGGATGTTGCGTAACGAACACGACTCCAACTATGCATTTAAACTTGTTTATTCTAGAAATATTTCGAGAAATAGTCGCACTAGTTATTAGGTCTGCCAACATCGATTACATTAGTAATTAAGTGCGCTGATTACTTTAGCAATCGAGTCAACTTAATTAACCGATCATAAACAGCGTGAAGCCTTTACGAACCTCTTAAATACTTAATGGTAGAAAAGATACGTGGCAGAAAACGCACACAGATTGGAGCCAAATCCAGCCTGGCTTCTTTTAGTGTAGAATCTTTTGTTTTAAATATTTCATTTTTAATTATGTTTCAATCAAACTCAGGCCATTTGTGATTTTTCAGTCCATTTTCCAGCTCAGCCAGCTCTGGATGGGCCACTTTGACGGCGATACGGAACTATTTGGCCCATGTTTATTATTGCCGAGCGAAGAAAAAAGAGAAAAACAGTAGGTAAGAGCTGCTCTTTCAAAGGAACGTGGAGTTTTCAGAAACCGAGCTTAGAGCTTCAGATCAAATATGCGCATCGCTTCCCCAAACCCCCTCCCCTCCCCCCACCTTTCTTTCCACCAACTGCGAGGCGTGGGCTCGCTCATCGCATCAGCACCTGCAAACAGCTGCCCTCTGGGAAAGATCTCTGACCCCATCCGTCCCGGTCAGCGCCTGCAATAAGACGGTCCTGTAATCTGGTGGATGAACGCCTATCCAGGCCACAAACAGATTAACAATCTGCGGGCAGTGATGAGGACCAAAAAAAAAAAAAAGGATGCAAAGGGGGAAAAAAAAAAGAGAGGGGGGTGAAATGGGACACGCTGTCAGTGGCTCAAATTGTAGAGATAATCCAGCCCCCCCCGCTCTTTTTTAACCAGTTGCTCTCGTCCTCTGTAAAACCTAATTTAACTTGGCCCTAAGCCAGCGTTTATGAAGCGCAGCGCTAATCCATCTGTGTTTTGCTCAGTTTTGAGGCGATTACAGAACAGGCCGCCTTTGTCACCGATACAAGAGTAGGTGAACGACAAGCGGAGCGGCGCAAACAAACACTGCCAAATCCCGGTGCCAGCGTCAAACTTCAGCACCGGTGGTCCTTTCGGCCATTAATCTGATTTACGAGCGTTTTTTTTTTTCTGTTTCTTTGGTCAGGAAACATATTGTCCCCGCCAAGAGATGAGCGCAGAGTCATGGGAGAAAAATGTGGCTTGAGCGGCGGCCTTTCGCTCCCCTCCCTTCTCTCCAGCTCGTGGCAGATGAGGCAGAGATACACCGCTTGGTTTCCATTCATGCCAAGAGGAGGTCTGAAATATGGGGAGTGGAAGATATTTAAGCTTCAACAAAAAAACCACAGAGCAGTCCTGCGGGCAATGAAATATTTTCTCATCCCTCCCCTCCTCTCGCCGAGAACAAAACTCCACGGCACGGGATTCTCCCGTCGTTGCCCGATGGACGAGGCACTCGGCCCGTACTTCGCTGAAAACTCCACCTTTTTCCACCTATCCCAAACAGGGACGGCCCACTTTTATTCTTCTTTGTCCCTTTATTTCCTGCGCGGCTGACGCTCAGAGACGTAACTGGACCTAGGGTTAGACAAAATCATTAAAATGATCCCTAAACTCACTCGAACTCTTCCAGCTCCTCATTAAGGTGCTGCAGAATCGCGGCTCTGGTTGGGATGGGATTGCTTACTGTCAGTTCTTCGTTCCTGAGTGTATCGTCGGGGATTAAAGAACCGTCCCGACTGCAGGTTTCAATTCAAAGAGGTCCAAATGACGCTGTTTAAAAAATACATGTATTGTGATGTGAAAATAGCTGGAAGAATGAATTTAAACAGGTAATAATAGAATTCTAATCAGGGCCTCAGTCTAAGCTACTACACTTCTATCGGATTTGGATTTGATAGCTTTTTTCCCCCACTTCTTCCACCATTTTTTTATTTCCCAAAATAGGAAAATATGCTTTTTTCAAATTCAAAATGCAATTAAAACAGGCCTCTCCTGCTCACAGCCCTGTGACATTGATCAAACGTCAAATGCACACTGTCTACAGAACCAACTGTTTCAATAAGCCATGAATAATTAGTTGTGAAATTGGTGTAATCTTGAGTAATATTAAATCAACCCCATGAAAAAAATCCCAATATCTTCCGGCAAAATGTGCGATTGTCGTCAATAAGGAATCTGAGCGTCGCTGAAACACAACGGGCGTGGTGTGTCAGAGTCTCCTGATCCAGCTTTGGTGGAACAGACCTCGGCAAGATGGATCAAAGATGGTCTGCTCAGAATGGAACCAGCGGCGGTGCACGTTGTGTGGTGTTGTGCCAAAACATGAGTGTTATCCACTTTCCATGCCCCGGCCTTGCTGTCAAACAAAATGCGGATGATCCAAAGCAAATAACTTGCGCAAGGCCGGCCTCGCACAGGTTGTTGTTGTTTGAGGCACTTTGTTGGGGCCCGGTGGAGCGGCAGGGTTCTTTTGGATGAAGATGTGCGTGACTGCTGTGTTTGATGCAGCTCTGTGCCATGCCGGGAGCAGTGGATGTAAGTAAGCAAGTGAGGTAATAATGGGCTCTGTAAACCCAAAACCATCTCCGTTTCGAAAACAATGAGCGTTCAGATGCTGACAGGACTAAACAAAGTCGGATTTGCCGCTGTTGACTGTATTTACCTTTTGAAAGGTTTGGTCGTTTGCACTTTGGTGAAAGTGAAAGTGACTATTTGCCATTGTGAAACGTGGCACGCGGCGAACCTCAGTGAAATTCAACCTCTGCTGTTCGCACACTGCAGCAGGGGGCAGGTGTTTAAAGCCCCCGAGGAGCAGTGACGGGGACGGTACCTTGCTCAAGGGTACCTCAGGGCAACCTACTGGTCTGGGATTCGAACTTTCTGATCCTGGGGCCTCGTCCCGAACCACTGGGACGGTGCTGCTTCACAACACATTTCTCTTCAGATTAGTAACACTGTCCCGTCTACGGTCTCTAAATACATAAATAAATAACACGGACTGGGGGTGTCAGTGGGGTGGTCCCCTCCAGGGTACGCCTTCAGTTCCTTTATTGAAATTCCACCACATTCCACTGCTTTTTTAAGGTGGACTGACTCAGTACGCTCCATCCTGGTGGCAAGTTTTCTATTTTACTGTTGAAAAGGTGCAAATCTGCCCCCTTTCCTGTGGGACAGCTGTATGAACCAAAAAATGAACCCCCGCTGTTTATTTTCTCAGCCTCACAGATGCTCTGCCCACATATTTATTGTACGATAAAAAGCCCAAAACTAGTTTCGTCTGTAACAAATCCCTCATCTCCATGTCTGCGCACTGTTATGAGGGAAATGAATTTTACTGAAATGGAATCTTATTGAGCCTGAGGTTCGTTAAGAGGAAGATATAATACTACCATGTTTAAATCTCACCCACATTTTGATGGGCATTCACGTTTTTGAAGGCCATTCAGATTTGAAACATCTCATGAAGCAGCTAGATATCATTAACGGATAAATGAAAAGATATATTCTAAATGATTTACTCATTTTATGTACTTACTTATTCATTTTAGGATTCTTTGAGGAATAATTCTCCATCTGCGTATGTACCATCAAGCAGAACAAAGTGTGTAACTTAAGACGTGAAGCAGTGAAGAAACAGGAGATGATCCAGATGATCAGGGGATTAGTTTAGTGGTTAGAACCCCTTTATATAGAACCTTGTACCTTCAGATTCTTCCTTGAATCTACTCAATTTGTCAAAGAACGGACCATCTGTAAGGCATAAAATGAGATTATTTTTCCACCAACAAGGAACGAGGACCAAGCACTGACCAGCGATGGGGCCATACTATGTGGAGAGGTCGTGTCCCAGGATCTTGTCTTTCATGTTTGCTGGACACCGGTTGATGCTCCATCTCCTCCCAGTCGTCTCCTTGCTGTGGTCCTGGCTCTTTTTGTTTCTTCACAGGGGTCTCACATTCATTTGTGGAGCTGAAACGACAAAAGAACTTGATCAAAAAAAGCGAAATATTATTCCCATTTCGGCTGAACGTTGTATTAAAGCAAGTGAAAGCTCTCTGGTTGGGCTACACGATCACGATACGGTCTGACAGGCTGAAAGGTTTCCATACTCTGAATTATTATTTATAATAATACATTATTTATAATAATTATTCAGCAGCGTAACTATACGGTGGCACTGACGGAAAGGCAGGAGGCGGAGCTGGAGGTGTCAGAGTTAAAGATGCTGAGATGTTCGTTGGGTGTGACGAGGATGGACAGGACTAGAAATGAGTATATTAGAGGGACAGATCAGGTTGGACGTTTTGGGGACAAAGTTAGAGAAGCAAGGACGCGTTGGTTTGGACATGTCCAGAGGAGAGACGAGGATTATATCGGGAGGAGGATGTTGAAGATGGAGCTGCCAGGAAAGAGGAGAAGAGGAAGACCAAAGAGGAGGTTTATGGACGTGGTGAGAGAGGACCTGCAGGGGGTTGTGTTGAAGGAAGGAAGATGCAGAGGACAGGAAGAAATGGAGAGAGTTGATCCGCTGTGGTGACCCCTAAACAGGAGCAGCCGAAAGAAAAAGAAGAACTTCACTTTCACTCCATGTGACTCCACAAGCTCTGGAGGAGCTTCTGTAAGAGTTAAGATAAAAGCACTTCGTCTTAAAACGGGCTATTTTAACCGAACACTTCCTTTGAGATGGACATCCAGTAGATGGTCATGCTGGACTATCCCACAGGAAGAAACACACGCCTAACCAGACGTCAAGACAGCCATGTTCCTTTTAAAACTTGATTTATTTTAAATCTTGGATCGTTTAATCCCTTTTCTTACGCATTTTCTCTTCTGTTACCTGGAAACATCTGTTGAACATCTTCACGTAACCCATCAAATATAAGCAGTTCTGGTCAAGATAATGCAAGCCAAAGGTTATCATACCAAACGGCATGAATTCTTCCCTTATAGAGGGATCATTGATGGTTTAATATGGGTTTTAATGGTTATTCAGAAGCTACAACACACTTTAAAAGGCCACCGGCTGTGAAATTTGCTCCGATGAAGGAAAAGGAGTTTGGGCTCACTGTCTGGGAAGCGATAACTCATCATTATTCATGCATCATAACCGCTTTTCAGCAACCTACAATGTTTCGAACATAAATGACCTCGACAAGAGCATTAAACCGTTGAGGAACCCTTAAGGCGAGCTTTATTGTGACCTGGTTTAAAGTGCATTTAGGCAATAATAACCACAGTGCGGTGCTTTGTCCATGTGCGGCAGCGCTGCTGCCTGGTGAATCAATGTGGCTGCTGGTTAAAACAATAATTCTGCATTATCTATATAATCGTGCTTCCTCATTTCGCCGTTTACCTTGATTTTGGCGTCTCTGAGGGGTTCGGGGATTCCTGAGAGCTGCTGTTCTGCACAGACTGGCTCTGCCTCACCAGCAGCTTGTGTTCAGGCAGGAATCTAGAGAACAGAATAAGGAAAGATCTGGTTTAAGCCAGAGAGACTGCGGCAAAAAGAGCAGTTGAAGAAACTTCAGACAGGGTGATGTTTAAATGAAAGCTGTTTTTTTGACAGCCTGACGCAACGGCAGACATGCAGCACAGATTCTCATGAATGGGGAAGTTTCCCATCAACGATAATGATCAAGATTCCCATCAAGTACCTCCCTTATACCTGCTCCTTCAAGGATAAGCACATGCTAAATTACATGTTATATATGTTCCAGTGCCATCTCACTGCACTGTTTCGCATTCACACTGGAGTCATCACGATAAAACTGAATTAAAAGGAATCGAAAAGTGCTTTGTTGCTTTTTTGCTGGGCAATCGTCGATTTGATCTCATAACCCACTTCTTTCTCGTGTGTTCGAGCTCTAAACATTTCTCTGAAGGAGACAAAAGAACTAATTCTTCACGTGCATCTGCATTCAGACGCAGAGCGAGTCGCTTTCACACTTAAACGAACGCCCACATCTTCTTTTTTTCTTCTTCTTCTTATTTTCTTTCCCCTACACCATAGAATTTAGCGACGGTGCTCCTTCCCTAAAATATGAAAAGCGAGCTGCATGCTGTGACCACAATGATTATTACAAGTTAAAGAGGCTAAAATGAGTCACATTTTTTGTGCGATTCCGCGCCAAAAGCAATCCATAAAAGCCTTTTTTTTTCTTCCTGCTTTCCTCAGACGGCGTATATACGCTGCCTTCGCAGAGCTGGGAGGCCTAATTGCAGGTTGTGCGATGGACTCCGGCCAATTAGCCGTTCGAGAGCAGAGATTAGCCCCGATGCTTACCCAGGGCGCGATTATTTTCTGCAGCGGTGCAGAACTGGGGGCACTGCTGTACCTCTAAGAAGGAACCGTCGATGATCTGGGATACAGCAGGATCGATAGCAGCGGAAACAATACGAAAAACAAAATAAAAGCGCATTCTCGTGTCATTTTCTTTCTTGGCTTTCGGATCAGTTAAGCTCCTCGTTCTTCATGCGTATCTTTCGGGCCCCCAGCTCACTAGTTACGGCACTAAAAACCCGAGGACGCGAGGACAAGCCACATTGTCTCGATTCCTTCTATAGACGACGCCGTGCCATTGCACACACGAAAAAAAGGAATAAAGCCCTTTTTTTGGGGCCTGACTGAAATGGATACCCTCTCACCGAGCCAGAAGGCTCTCTGGCAGAAAGCGGCAGGGCAGAATGACGATTTTGACCAATTTAGCGCTGTGCCCCACAATATGTTTGCAATATACAGAAGACCTTTCCAATTGCTGGAGAGCTCTTCTACTTCGAAACAAAGCGAGCCATAAAGTCACGAGTGTAAAAGCCGGCGTCTCTTTGAGCTCCGCACAGATGGCTGACTCGAGACCCGAGTTAGACGCCGCGGTTTTGCAGAGACCCCTTTGTTTCTTTTTTCCGTCCCGTGTGTGTTCCAGGTTACACGGTCACAAACACACGCCCGCCGTTTACTCGACAGCAAACCGATGACCGGCTGCTCAGAAGGTGTCCAAACACTGAGGAAACCACGACGCTCTAATGAGCTGAAGGTCAGAAAAACATCTACGTTCACCTTTAATTATGTTTTACATTAAAAACACAGCTGTTTACTGAATCAGTCTTTCATTTTCCACAGGAGTGGGAGAGCAACCGAAGGCGAAGTCCGTCAGCTTAATGTGAACTCCACACAAAAGCCGTCCAGACGTCTGAAGACCTAAATCTCCAGTATGGTCCACAATCAGAAGGTGATTCCGCCAATATCATGGGCTGAGGCTCAAGTATGGGATTAAAGAAGCTCGCTTTTAAAAATAAGATCAACACACAGCAGCCACTCCAAAGCCCAACCGGAGAAAAGCAGCAGAGCAGGGGATCTGGGTGGACGCTGGCCTGCAGAGTTCTACGCTAGATATGCCGAGGAGGTGCTCGCGGAAAGTCCTGAGCGATGGAGCTGGGCGGAAAATTTCATTTCTAGGGCCATTTTGAAAATTACACGAGGAGGTTTTGACTAGGCAATAAAAGCAGTGCCATGTTCACCGGCGGGGGAGAGGTACTTAAAGGGAATGGCACCAATTAGCTTATTTATAAATCAACAGCAATTTCGGTGATGACTTTACCTCGCGTTTGATTAAATGTGAAAGGACGGCAGGGGCAAAAGAGAGAGAGTAGGGGAGAAAAAAAAAAAATCAAAGTCAAAAATCATTTGATCTAATTTCCTTTATTGGCAATAATCACAGGCGGTTTCTCTTTCCCGGGCTAATGAAAAATGCCATTGATCTTGAGGTTGGCCGACGCAATAGCTCAGAAAGTGAGAGAGCTGGATGGGAGTCACGCTCGCTCTCTAGAGCGAGACCTGCAGTTTGGGCAGAGTTGCAAAGTGGGCTAAAGTAGAGAAAGAGGAAAAAAAAAAAAAAAGAAAGAAATAAAAAGGAAAAAAAGAAACTCTCAGGGTGACTCAACGCTGAACAAAAGAGACGGATGGTGTGGGGGTTTAATGTGGTCGAGGGTGACGTTCTGACTGTACCATCGCCATCATTAATCTCATCATAACAGGCACTGGGCTGGGTTGCATGACAGAGGTCTAACATTACGGGACCTGAAGAGAGGCCTCTGAGAAGTGGCCGGAGAAGGTCATTACTGCACATTATCATCCACATTCATCACTTCCGATTGACCTCGCAGTTGGGACGGCGGGACACCCCCCACCCCGGCCCTGGTGCATCTCCTCGGCGTCGTCCGCGCGTTCGAGCTCGTACCTCGTAGGCCCTGCGGAGGAAGAATCTCAAAGGACAGCGAGTGACACGGGAGCCGAGGGGAACCCGACTAAGTGCCCTTGAAAGGCTGTCAGTGCCTGGCTGGTTGTTTGTCTGGCACTGCAGCATCAGGTTGTGAAAAGATGACCGCTCAGTTACGTAACGTGCATATGGCCTCCCAAATCTGACGTGGAGCAAGCAGATTTTGACACAGTTGCATAATCCCTGCCATCTGACGTTTGCAGCAGGCTGAAAAAGTTCTAATGGAAGCAGGAACTTTGGGACAGGGCCGAGATTTCACAGGGCAAAACAAGAAAGAAATAAACCACCAGACGTTCTCCTCCCCTCGGTCGTTCACCAAGCAGACGGGATTTGCATGTTATTCCACGAGAACACTAAACCGACGCGGCCGGTCCGCATGCAGGAGTCAGGAAGCGTTTCCATTCTGCAAAACGGACCAGACCCTCTGTCCTCATCACACGCAGCCTCAGAGCGTAAAACCAGTTTAAAGGAAATTATTCCCAGTGCTGTGCTCAAGCTCGGTTTTATTTCTTCTCGGTCGAAGTTAAGGTCAACAGGTCAGGAGATTAGGCCTTAAAAGCTGCACTTTAAGAATGTATAATTCATAGTTTCATGAGCTAAATTGAAGATCTTTTTTTTTAACCATCGAATGTCTGAAGAATCCCTATGTTGCCAAGTGTAGCTTAACGAAAGCCTATATTTACTCCAGTTTTTCGGATTTTACTCACCCAAAAAATATAATTTTTTATTTGCCCAATCACCAAGCTCTCTCTAACCCTTAGATTTAGGCTGCTTTTGTTGCTGTGTGTTTAAGATATAAGATTATATATGTATATTACACTATATACACACACTAAGTGTCCGTGAGGGCTGGCTCAACAATTTTGCCCAATTCTAAGTAAATGTACTTCGTTCTGATTGGCTGTGGAGTGACCTGCACTCAAAAAATAGTCTACCGTCCTTAAAGCCGCTGTGAAAATGGGCTGCAGGCTGAATAGAGAGATTTAATTAATATATACAAATGAACGATCATTCTTTGAAAGCGCCCGGGGAGCAGTGACGGGGACGGTACCTTGCTCAAGGGTACCTCAGGGCAACCTACTGGTGAGGGAATCGAACCCACAATCTTCCGATGCAGGGGCAGCTCCCTCACCACTAAGCCACCGCTGCCCCATGATCATTCTTTTAATTAGTATAGTGCTATTATAGTATATTTAATCATAAAAATAATCATTATATTTATAAATAATCAAAATGTCACGCTAGTGATTTTTCTCTTCAACCCCCGAAGGCCTACAAACGTGATTTATTATAAGTGGGGTTTCATTTTAGACACTGTCTTCATAGTACAGATCTACAGAAGGGAGAACAGGGCCAAAGTCCTGTTAATCCACGGCACAATATGTTGGAGATCCATGAGAAACGGCCTCCGAAATGTCCACAGATCAACCCAAGGCATCATGGGATTGCTAGTGGAGTATGACAACCATGCAAACAACAATGCGAACCAGAGAAATGGAACAAAAATCCCAAAGAAATTCAGTGCTGGGTTTATCATTACAAAAAGACAGAAAGCTACAAAGCTTCTGAAGGGACTGAGTGACCACTGGAACAGGGCAAAGCCACCTTGCTGGACAAAAAGCATTCCTGAGACCTCTGGTTTTATAAGGTGATGTCGATTTTGGAAGGTTAAAGCTAAAGCTCTACAGCGAAACTAAACAAACTTCAGGAACCAAACCTTCTTTTCCAGCGAATTTGGAAAACAAAATGCCAGAGGAACGCCTTTCAACATGGTTGAGTATCCCACATCATCAGGGACAAACAAAGGACGAACTCCGCTAAAGACCCACGAGTTGTTACTTTTGTTTTGTAAACACCTGTTTGTCATGATTATATCACTCTGAAAGCCATGGCGACTCGCCACTCGCTTAGGACAAATCTCTCAAGCTGTTTTTCTTTTTTTCTTCCTTCTTTTCCCCTCCTTATCCTTGCTTCATTCCTATTTATCACGGTTCGCTCCCAGCACTTCAAAGCCCCATATGGACTCAATTGTGGCTCGTTCCTTGGCACATGCGAGCTGGAGATCAGAAGCATGCCATACCTTCGGGTTTTTAACCGGCGGATTATTTTCACAGGGCACACGCTGAGGAGCCCTCGTGCCACGAGCACTGAGATCCGGCTCTCTCACGGGCCGGTCCTGAAAGCGCGAAGGAGGTGCAATCTAATGTCGGCGAAACAAATGAGAAAAGGTGCCCGCCAGATGTTTCGGCCACCAGATTAAACGCTTGGCGGTTTGATTAAGAAGGTCCAGCTCTTCATCTCCTTGCCCGCATTATGGCTTCGGAGCAATCAAAAAAAAAAAAAAAAAAAAGGCAGGGAGGATGAGCGATGTGGCGTGTGAGGATTTTGCACTGCAGTGCCAAGTTGATAAGTGTTCCTGACCTCCAATCAGGCTCCATGCTGGTCACTAGTAAACATAAGGGAGGGTAGCATTGTCTCAAGCTTCCAAATCATCAAAGACTTAGGAAGACTGAAAGAAACGCTGCCTCAAAATGAAGCCTTTATGCCTGTGGCTGACGTTGTCCCTTCCGGGAAAGCGGTGTGCGTGGACGAAACAATAAATCTAAGGGTTAGAGCATCCGCAGCGTTGCAAAACGTCCACTCTAGGCCAACCGTGAAACTGCTGCAACGGCTATAAATCTAAATAAATGTTGCTGAGTTGATGTACATCATGCGCTACACCTCAGTAAGTGAAACAAGGTGCAAAACATTCAGCGAGACAGAGGAAAGGCACGCTGCATTTTGATGGCCGACGCTGCATTTTCCGCATAATTATTCAGGACAAAGTGCAGGGCCTGATAAACCAGCGCGATCAACTTCCAGAATCTCATGTGCACCGATAGTCCTTCCAAACAAAGGCTTAGTCTTAAACTTGGGAGGCACAACTTCGGTTGCTGGAGGAATAACGGCTCGGAGAAGTTCCCGCTTCTCCGACTGGCCCACTCGAACGGAGTAGGGGGGTGAAAGTGAAAGTGACTATGCCATGGTGAAACACAGCGCACGAGCTCTGCTTTTAACCCACGCGCACCACGCAGCAGTGGGCAGCCATATCCAGCACCCGGGGAACAGTGATAGGGAAGAAACCTTACTCAAGGGTACCTCAGGGCAACCTACTGGTCTGGGATACAAACCCATGACCCATTAGTGTTAAGGGGTCCTTAACACTAGACCACCGCTGAGTCTGAACGTAACGGGGAGGCTACAGCTCTTCAGAATCGGGGATATGCCCCTCGATCGTCAACTGCAGGAGGTTCTTGACGGATTTCTCAAGCGAAAGTGAAACGCTGACCAGGCCTGGCGTCAGCCTGCGTCCAAACGGCCTCGATCCAACTTTCCAATTGCGCAACTTTGATAAGGGAGCGAAGGCATACAATATCCACTGGCTGTTTCCTTTTGAACCTCGCTGAAGGAATCTCTGCAGCAGGATATCCTGCCATCTGCTTCAGTAACAGAATCATTCCACCAGTCAGTCACTGGAGGCAGGCCACTCCTCGGAGAGTCACATCAATGGCTTTCAAAGCGCTTTTTAAAAGCAGCCAAAAAGCCCCTCTTTTCCCGACCAACTTTTAAAAGTGTCTTCAGTTAAATGGGCTAATGAAAACCTGCCTCTCCACACAATGGAGTTCTCCGAAGAGATTGTGCAGATAGTCTTTCCTCTTGATGTGTTAACTTCCCGGGCCCGTCTCGGCATATAGGATCAGCGGCAGCAATAAACATCCATCGAAAGACGAGGTCACGTTTCCGGAATGCAAAAGAAGGGATGAGGAGAAAATGAACGACAGACACGCTTAAAAGGTATGGTTGCAACGTTTCTCTCTAATGTAGTGTAGAAACAACGATGTTCATACTGCCATATTCTGTAGCAGGCATATATTTTCCACTCATCCTGTCTTCCCCAGGCTCTTCGTTTTATTTTTCCGTTAAAAAAACTCAACAGTTGTAAAAGCTCGAGTTTTGAAATGCTACCGAAACGCCTCTGCTCCCTGGGACTGGGAAAGTAGTTCACATTTAAAACTCATTGGAGGAACACAACTGGATACTATGTTTCCTTTTGAGAGGGACATTTACTTCGTTTGTACCTTTGGGGACTCAAATTTTCCCGGACTGTGAGGTACGAACGTGGGTATTTTAATGGGGATGGAGCTTCCCAGAATTCTTTGCGGTATCACTTCGTGTTAACCGCTGATATGTCCCCGTTTCTGCTCTTAGAAAAAGCTTCGTTTTTAATCTCATGGTTTTCTACACCACGGTGTTTTGTGTTGGTTTTCTTCAGTATTACCTTCTCAAAGAAAAGTGAAAAAAAGTGAAAGTGACTACCCTTGTCATTGCGAGGTCACGGCACAGCACACATGAACCACAACGAAATTGGACCTCTGCATTTTACCCATGCACACTCAAACCCGTGCAGCAGTGGGCAGCTATTGAAAGCGCCCGGGGAGCAGTGACGGGGACGGTACCTTGCTCAAGGGTACCTCAGGGCAACCTATTGGGAAGGGGTTTGAACCCCCGATCCTCCGATCATGCGGCTAACGCCCTAACCGCTAGGCCACCGCTGCCCCCAATAAAGACATTAGGATGGGGTGAGAGAGGACATGCGGGTGGTCGGTGCGAAGGAAGGAAGATGCAGAGGACAGGAAGAAATGGAAGTGGATGATCCGCTGTGGCGACCCCTAAACGACGCAGTCGAAAGAAGCAGAAGAAGAAAAGAGATTTTCTGATGGTTTGGCTTTTGCTGCCCTCAAGAAGTGCCGGAAATATTGTCTTTATCGTGATGACATCACTACGAGATGGAAACACTGATTTGTCAACGAGCCTTCGATGTCTCTTGTCAGGGACGTGTCCCCTAAAAGCGAGAGTAGTATTAAAGTATAATCAACGGCCACACATGAGCACAGCGGACTCTTTTAAACCTTTCTGCAGGTTTCACCTCCAACTAGGAGAAGAATATATCGTTTGTAAATCGCTATAGCAACCATCACAGTATTGGTCTCTGCCATTCGATCTCCGGGTGAATCGAGGTATCCATGACGATACATTCTAATTATTTTGTTAGACGCTGATTCTCAAGGGCCCATTTTTACAGTTTCCTTATTTTTTCCCCCCAATGGTGTTTGTGCGTGTGCTAAGAATATCCCTCAAAATTCATCGTGACTTTCTTCCAACTTATAGCTGATGCTGTACTAATAAAAAGGCTGATCTCGTTCTGATTGAAAAGTGAACATGAAAGTGAGTAGCTTAGTCATTGTGAAACACAGCGCAGCAAACGGTGAGCTGCTTCAACCTTTGCATTTCACCCATGCAGCAGGCGGCAGCTATTTAAAGAGCCCAGGGAGCAGTCATGGGGACAGTATCTTGCTCAAGGGTACTGTTCTGGGATTCGAACCCACCACCTTTCCATCCAGGGTCCAAGCCTAAACACTAGGCCGCCACGTTGAACTGAAACCTTAACAATGCGTACGTATCTGGAAGCTTTTTAAAATCCAGAAGTGACAAGGGCTTTTAAAATCGACTGAAGCATCAGAATCACAATATATGGCAGTAAAATCGCCAGACTTCGTCTGTAGCTCCTAACCCACACCTCACCCAGGTAATGAAGGACTTGTGAAAATACGGAAAACACGGGTAAGATTCATTTGGGATGGAATTAAACTGCAGGAAGGCAAATCTGTAGGAGCCTGCTTAACGATCACCAATTTGAGTGTCTATATATTTATGACACATTATATGATGCTATTGACCCTGAGAGACGTTCATGTTAAGATACCTTTACTGGAGAACTGCCTTTTTCTTAGGCATTCATTACTTTTTCTTTTTAAATGTACTGAAAATTGGGGATGCACGACTGAAGCTGAACCTAAAAAATTCGGTTTGGTCCATTGATGAACAAATAATCGCGAATGCTTCATTTCTCCACTTAGTCCACGCATTTAAGCTCCAAAAGGTCAATAAAACAAGGCCAATTAATGACAAAACAGTCAATCTGGCTATAAATACAGCAGAGAGAAGACTGTCCGATGGCATTGGGAAGACAAAAAGGCGAAATGAAACTGAAATATGCAGAAAAAACGCAAGATAGAAAATGGGACTCCTAACAACCACGCATGGCCTGGTAGACCATCGAAACTGTGGCCCTCATATAAACAGCACTTAAAGCTTTCATCTTTGGAAGAGCATTAAGCTCCATTAAGCTCCACTCTTTAGACCACAGGTGTTTCTCTCCATCCTTCCACTGTGAGAAGATGACTCAACGCTGTGGGTTTGAAAGGATGTGCACAAGTTCCTGAAGCTGTTACCGAGAAAAGGAAACGGCTCTAAAACATCTGCACTAAGATGAGGTTTTATGGACTGAGTGCAAGCTTGTGACTGGGATTCACTGGGATGGTGAAAAATAGAAAATGCAGATGAGACCGGTACTCACAAGATGTGTCGAGCAACAGTCCAGCAGATTAGAGCAGAAAAACTACAAAGAAAAAAAAAGAAAGGAAGCAGCAATAAAGGACAAAAGGTGAGACCCGTTCTGGTAGATGAGGGCTTCTGGGGAGTGCTTTGTTTTTGTTTGTTTTAAGTAAGACTTTGTCTTTTTAGCAAATCGATGATGAATAAATACATACAGGCGTGCTGTACTGCAGACCTAAAAATGAGTTTAAAACCTCTTATCTCAGCAGAAAGTGCACTTCTGCTTGTAAACCAAAACATTACATACACACACACACACACACACATATATATATATATACACGCGCTTTTTTCTCCAAAGGCCTTGAACAAAGTTGGATGTGGACCTCAGGCATGTTGACGGATGGCTGGCCATGCATATAATCGCTTCCTTACACTCTGTGAGTTTGTGGATGGGGCGAATTACCATCTGAAAATGAGCTGAGAAACACTGTAGGCGAGAGCCCTGCGTCATCAGTGTCAGCTCACTTACAGCAACACACACACACACACACTCTCGCAGACACTCATTCATGTAGACAAACCTAGCTAATGTCATTTTAACCCACATTTTTACAGAGGCAAAATTTGGGCAGCCATCCAAGCACAACCATACATGCAAAAACACACTCGTGGTTTTTGCAGCAAAAAAAAAACAGAAAAAAAAAAAAAAAACAAGGTCCGGAGCAATGTGATGAGAGCGATGGCGGCTAAACTTCCAAGTCTGATTTAAAAAGAAACAGAAAGGTGCGACACGTGCTGTAAACGATTTTAGGAAATCGACAGAATGTCCCGCTCATTAAACTGAAGTGAAATGCATGGAGAAGGCCGGATCTCCCGATGCAGGGTAAGAGAATAACGCAGACCCTGGTTAACATAGTTCCTGACAAAGCTTTCAGTGCCATTCCTGGAGAAGGTTTTATAGTTTGGCCACAATTCGAAAGCAATTTAATGATTTATTGATCGTGGGTTAAAAAAAATAATAATAAAAGTTCATCCACTGCGATGGACTGTGGTCTTTTAGAAAAAGATACAACAAAGGAAGCATGTGGAAAAAGAAATGCTCAAAAGCCAGTAAGGCAGAGGATCTCCGGCGTGAATGTGGGTTATCTGCGCAATGTTCTCTCAGCCCGAATAAAGCCTATGATTCATAACTAAGAATAAACTCAGGCCAGTTGAATGTGGTCACACAAGCTGTGCTGCACCCAAATAAAATATCAGCCCCCCTCCCACCCCCGTCACGGCCAACCCGGGGCAGTCTGTGGCCCACACCGCCATCAACACGGCCGCCTCGGGTCCGGCTTATATAATTACTCACGAAACGCTGCGAGTGTGGACGTCTGTGGACTGCATCGGTTTCACGGCACCGCTGAGGAAAACAACTGGAGGAAGAAAGACTTTTAAACAAAAGCAAATGTCGGGGCTTTTCCAAATTTTTCTTCATTCTTTTTTATTTTGAGTTTTTTTAAATAATCCTCATCGTCGTCGTCATAATCTTCTTCTTCTTCTTCTTATTATTATTATGATCATTATTATATATTAAAAGAGGAATAAAATAATAATAATAAACTATAATAACAACAACAACAAGTGACAACATGCCATTATTATTATTATTATTATCATTATTATTTATTATTATTATTATTATTATCGTTGTTGTTGTTGTTGTTATTATTGGTGGTGGTATTATTTTTTATTATTATGTTTTTATTATTATTATTTCTATTGTTTTATTATTATCATCGTCATTATTATTATTATTATTATTGGTGCAGTTGTTATTGTTTTTAATTATACTTAAAGACAAATCAAAATTGTGAAGCAATTAATAATAATAATAATTATTATTATTATTATTATTATTATTATATTATTATTATTATACACCATTAATTACCCACAAAATGTAACTTATTATATCTTATTAATTTTCCCCTTCATTGGTACGCTATACTGCCAGAAGGAAAGGTAAAAAAAAAAAAAAACAAAGACTTGAAATCCTGACACAGGACCGGGTTCTGGTTGTTGTTCTCCGGCTGGTCTCCACCAGGGTTCTAATAAAGAGCAGCCTCGTCCGTGGCTTCAATGTTGGAAGATTTACTCTCAGCTTTATTTTGGATTGATCAAAAAGCACCACTGTTATCCAAGATGACAGATCACGGGCCGATTCTGGCTAATCTGTTGCCGAAGAGAGTGAAACAGAAAGACTTTCGGACGACTCGATCACTTGTTTCAGAGCCTTTAGGGCTCCGCTGAACAGAAAGATGCACAATGTGACATCCTGCCTCAAACACTGAAGCTGGTATGAGTCAAAATGAAAGGAAACATAACCAGACATGCTATATTGTTAAAGAAATAACATTTGTTTTTAGTCACCAATGTCCAGTGAAAGCAGAAGTGGCTAAATGAGACCAATCAGATTTCATATTTATAATATTTATAGACCATAGTTCCAACTCCAGCTGTAACCTCTTTCTAAATCACCAGGCGCTCTTTTACTTTTGTTTGTTTGCTGCTTGTTGACGTATCCTGTGTGCACTGTCCCGGGTGGCCTGCCGGAGGAGCTGAAGGTACAACAGCAGCCATAAATTTAAAACCACCCGCCTAACGCTGTCTGCGTCCTGGACTCCAAACTGTGGCGCTAAGACATCAGCAGCAGTAGCCTATGAGGTGGGGCGTCCACAGATTGGACTAGTTTGTCCAGCACATCCCTGCAATTGATCGGATCGAGATCTGGGGAATCTGGAAGACAGATCAACCTTGAACGAAAGAAAGTTCACTAAATGATGGTGGTCTAGAAGATATTCGCCCGTGGACCAAGAGGTCGCAGGTTCAGATCCTACCTCCAGCACCATCTCCATTGGGTTCCTGAGAAAATATCCTCAAGCCCAAGTCTCTTTAATTAGGAAATGGAAGTCGCTCTGACCCGTCAAAATGTATCACTTCATGAATTCGCCAAGCCAGCCATGGTGTACATTCACCTTCCTACAGTGAACGGAAAAATAAACAGTGAGCGATAGCTTCTGAAAGCATGCTAATGCTAATGCTAAACCCATTTTTTTTTTTTTTTACTGTATTTTGCATTTTTAATTGAGCCCTTTAACTTCCTACGGTAACACTTAGTAACAATTTTAACTCATTAAATATTATTAAAGGAGTTTAGATACTATAAACCAGCCGGATGTGTTTTAAAAGTGTTAAAAAGTGATTCTTTTCTAAGGGACACTTGAAAAAGCACTTAAGAGGATTTTTAACTGCGGTTTTAAAGGTGCTGCTTAACACGGGACATAAATAAAGGAGGGGTTTCTACTGTATTTACAGATACAGGCCGACATGTCACGGCCATATTCAGGCGTAGTTTTAGTGCTGCAGATTTAATAAGGATCATAACTACTGCTGCTGTTTTACAGTGTGCGTTCAAATAAAGGGGGTTACGATCGCTTCCTATCGCATTGTGTCAGATTTCAAATGATGTGGCTTTTATTTCTGGTCGTCTCAGCTCAGAGACAGGAAGAAGTCACGCTGAATGTCCTCGCTATTTGTTCTTCCGCTGCTCATCAGGATGCTGATGAAATTGCAAACAAAGATGCAAATCCAGATAAAGCACAGCAATGAAGTCCAAACATTTACTCTCCTTTACATATACACCAGAAACGAGCGCATTGTTTCAGCGTGGTTGTAACACACACTGAAATCCAGCATGTGAGCCATGAGAGAGTGTGTGCGTGAGTGTGCGTGTGAGGTGTGTGTGTGTTGCAGCAGGAGTGTGTCAAGCACAGGATATTAAAGCTGTCTATTCTAATCACTTTCTTACACAACTTTGCCCATTTGCCATTAACCACGCTTGCATACTCAGTCAGCTTTTGGGGCCAGTTAAAATGAACTCACTTGCTTTCTTTCTCTCTCTTTTTTTTTTTTAATCAGTGGAGCAGTGATCCCTAGAAGGCAAATTGAAGGCTGCAGCAGGAGGGAGGGAGGGAGGACTGAAAGGACAGACCTTGTGACATTGCTGAATCGGATTGGGAAATGCAGCACTCTGCACTTGGGTCGGATGAGCTGCTCCAGGCCTTTGGGTCTGTGGTCAGGCATGGTCTTCATGAAGGTGGAGATGGGGACTGGGAAGGACTCCTGTTGAATGATGGGTTGAACAGCACCACGTCTGCGACCAAGCTGGAGGAGCAATTAGAAGAAGGCGTTAATGGTGACGTTACAGCGCTTCAGGTTAGAAGTGAGTATATTGAAAGGGCCGGCTCCAGGTTAGATGTTTTTGGAGACGAGGTTAGAAGCAGGTGCGTTGGTCAGAGGAGAGGCGAGAGTATATCGGAGGATGTTGAGGATGGGCTGCCCAGGAAGAGGAAAAGAGGAAGGACAAAGAGGAGCTTTATGAACGTGATGAGAGAGGACATGCAGGGGGTTGGTTTGAAAGAGAAAGATGCAGAGGACCGGAAGAAATGGAGACATTTGATCGTCTACAAAGCCCGCCGGCTCTAAGCTCGTTCATTTACGCAAGTTTAAGAATTGCGATAACAAAACCTTATATGACAATGCATTCAAGATTATTGATTATAATAATTATGAATTATCAATGATTTAATCATATCAGTTGGAGTAACTACCTTGGATTAATCATTTTTGTTCAAATTGGACCCTAAAGATTTTTGCCATTTAAAAAGCAACGCCTTTCGTTCAGTAAAGAAAACTAATAAATGAAAACAAGACAAGATTTCCTGGATTTTCAACTTCATCATCAGCAGTAGATAAATCCACCCAGCAAAAATACAAAAAATAAACATTTCAAAATCTCCCCAGATTCATGTAAAGTATCACATTAAGACATTAACCAGCTGTATTTGAATTTAAGAAGGCCTACAGGCACGCATCCCCTCAAAGTAGGGGCAGCGGTGGCCTTGTGTTTAGGGACCAGGCCCCAGTATCGAAGAAAGTTGTGGGTTCAAATCCCAGACCAGCAGGTTGCCTGAGTTACCTTTCAGGCAAGGCAGGCACCTCAGGGCAGCCTGCTGAGATCTGAGGTTAAACCATCATCTTCGATCTGGTCTGGTCTAAACAAACCTCTAGTGTTATCCACTACACTGTCTAACCAGTTCTAGCAAATCCATACTATGAGGCAAAGGAAATCGCTAAAATAAATAAATAACCCGCGCTCACTTTTGATTCCTGGAAAACATATTCTGAATTGATCTTAACCAACAGAAAAAATAGAGCATTAAATAATAATAACCGGTGTTGTGTTGTTCTGCTTTTGTTGTCCTTTTTTATTTTTCCTGCCTGCCATTAAGAAAAAGCATCAAGCAGAAAGTCTTGTTTATTAGACGTTAATTGGTTTCTAAATTGGTTATTATATAAAGTGTCAATATAGAAGCTGTAAACTGAATAATTCGTTTTCATCGTCCCGAAGTACAATAATGCCAAATTAGACAAGCGATACATTTGCATCTACATCTTTACCAGCAGAGTAATTTCAGTACAATGAGCGTTTTCAGGAAGACAAAAACTAAGATAAAGCACAAACATGGCGTCACAGATCCATAGTCTTGAAGTATTTCACTGACATTTTAGTTAAATTATACATAATTAAACATAAAACCAAACAGCAAGTGGCATTGCTTTTAATTGTTACACAAATTAACACCAATTTAATGAGCGAGCACTCAATTACTATTCAAATGAGCAGGCCATAAGCCATGAGCTTTTAAATGTCACTACATCATCATAATTATAAACTAGCGGGGCACTTAACTAAGCCGGCAAAGTGGATCTGAACTATTGCCCTGACAGACAGCAGTCATGATAAACATCACTTATACAGTAGCCTTAAAGACGCAGGCTTAATTGCCAGATCTGGATTAATGAAGATATTAAGAGCTCAAATTTGGGTTCTTCATATAAGAGCTCCATTATACATGACGCAATTTGCCAATCCTTCTTAGAGCATTAATGCTGGCAAACCAAGCAGGTCCTTTCTTTAGTGCGCAGCTTAGTTACGAGAAATAACGTTGGATAAGTGAAAAGGTGAAAGTGAAGTGAAAGTGACAGCCACGTCATTGCGAGGTCACAGCACAGCACAGTGACCCTAGCGAAATTGAACCTCTGCATTTAACCCATGCAAACACACAGTACGGCGGGGCAACTATTGAAAGAGCCAGGGAGCAGTGGCTGGGACGCTACCTTGCTCAAGGGTACCTCAGGGCAACCTACTGGTAAGGGGTTTGAACCCATAATCTTCTGATCCTGTGGCCAACTCCCTAACCACTAGATAAACACATACTGCGCTTAGACAGAGAATGAAAATGTGGGAAGGTACCATGACAGGATCTGGTTGTAGCCGTACTGGAAGTCCCTCTCTTGGCTTTTACGGACTGGGTAGATCAGCTGGTTTTCGTGGAAGTAGGATCTTCTTCAGAGAGGCCAGGTCTAGTCGCCGACCACCAGTTCAACAAAGATTAAGCACAAGCTGTCAAACAAAACCCTTTGGGCAAAAAAACAAAAAAAACCATCAGGTCTGAGACCATCACATACACACAGAGGGCCAAAGTCGTGGGTTTATTAAAGTCATGGGTTTTATTCAAAATTTTCATTTGAGGTGGTGTTTTAGCACACTGCAGCCTCCGTGGCTAACGGCAATGAGTCTTCTCACGTCTGGGTCTGGGAGGAAAACCTAGAAGATGCTGATTCTGTATACCTACAGATGTTCCTTCTGTTTGGTATAACCCACCTTGGACTTCTTCCTCCCCATAGTTGCTCACACCATCCTGTTAAGCTGACGCGGTGTCTCAGTTTGGTTGGAATCCGGTGACTCCGCAATCCTTCTTCTTTAGGTCTATACAATGGATCAGCCGTTTCCATTTCTTCCGGTCCTCTGCATCTTCCTTCTTCAAACCGACCCCCTGCATGTCCTCTCTCACCACACCCATAAACCTCTTCTTTGGTCTTCCTCTTCTCCTCTTTCCTGGCTCCATGCTAACATCGTCCTCCAGTGTAATCTCGTCCTCACTCGGACATGTCCAAACCCATTGCTACCTTGCTTCTCTAACTTTGTCTCAAGATGTCCAGCCTGAGATGTTCCTCTAATACTCAAATCCTGAAATTTTCAGATATAGATCATTTTCATGGTTAATTTACACAATACCATGTTTTTCCTCTTTACCAAATAAATAAAAAAAATACACACACACACATTTTATATATATATATATATATATAAACATTACTTATTTATTATTGACTATTATTGTATGTGTGTGTATTATTATTATGTTAAATCATTGTTTATTTATATTTTATTATATTGTAATTTATTTTAAGCGTCATTACTCTGTAAATATGTATATGTATATATATAGATAGATTATTTATTACTTATAGCTCCAGCTCCTGTACCTGTTGCTCATTCTTTTTCTTTATAAATTTTTTTTTTCTTTTCTTCTTTTTCTGCACATCTACCTGTCTATATGTTTCACCTTTATAAGAGCCCTGTAACGCCCAAATTTCCCATTCGTGGGATAATAAAAGATTTCTCTCTACTATATAAACTGTGTGCAAGTGTACCTAGAAGAACTGATGCTGTTTTGAAGGCTAAGGGTGGTCACACCAAATATTGATCTGATTTAGATTCTCTTTTGTTCATTCACTGCATTTTGTTGATTGATGAAGATAAATGATGAACACTTCCATTTCTGAAAGCGTTCTGTTTACAGCATTTTTTCACACCTGCCTAAAACTACAGTACTGTATGTATGCAGAGTTCTATATTCGCCCTCTCTCCACACTAAAAGGACCCGTGTGCAGATTTAAAGGCAAAAACACATAAATATTCATTGCTGAACACATGTTTACTTTCCTCTCGATTGAAAAAGCTAATAAATAATAGTTGAATGCTCCTTTTCTACAAAACGTTCAATCCTGCGTGTAACATGGCACGTCTATAAATAAGTGAACGACTCGTCTCCGATGGCGAGGTGCATTACCGAGGTCAATAATCAGCCCTTTGGGACACGTGGTGAAGGCTTGGTCCCGGCCTGCGTTAAGAGCTTTGGGAGGGGGAGTCTGGGAGCTTTTGAAGCTGCATCGTTCATCGCCCTGAATGAACCCAACCCCCATCTCACCAAGCTTCCTCTGTTTCTGAGCCTGCCCGCCCATTTGCCTGCCTGCCTGCCTGCCTGCCTGCTAGCTAGTCTCTTTGAAGTGGCGAGAACACGTCCTCAAGATCACGACACGGTTTGGGGTGACGCGATTTCACACCATCACCCTCCTCCCCAAACCATTCGCTAACCTTGATCGTCATACGAGCGGCTGCGAGACCGGCCTCAGATCATTAAAATAAGCCCTAGTTTGGACTAAGGCTGAAGGATTAGCATTCCGTCCTGGGCCTTCATCAGTGTCCACATCAGCAGAGAGCTCTGGACAGATGAGGGATCACTGTTTTTAAGCTGATAGTCCTTCTGCAAACTGTCCAGGGAACACAGTCCAGCAGTAATGAAACAGGCAGCCGTTCATCCTTTTGAACTTGGGGAGGTGACGAGTGTGGCCGGAATCTGATCGGTCTTTCCAGTTTGATTAAAAACGCAGGTGTCCACATCTGGACTGAAGGAGGCCTGTTGACCCCTTTTGTTTTTTGTTGGAAAATAAAATCAAATGTCACTTTTTTGCCATTTTCATTGCAGTATTTGCTCAAATGAACAGTCACAATGAGCAAAAAATTGAACTGAAGTTTGTAGTTTATTGATTCATGTTTAACTTTGATCCCATATGCCGTTATTTCCTAAGGGTATATTTACCAGAAAATAAAGGAAATGAAGTCATTATTAAAATTCTTTTTTTTGCAACTTCTTTTTAGGCTCTATAATCAAACAGGCTGTCACTGTGCCCAAGACTGGGATATGAAAACGACATTGATTTGGATTGTTTGCCATGAATGTGATAAAACCGATGAAGAGTGAAGAAGTGTGACGGTTTCGCTACATCCAAAAAAAGGAAACTTAAAAATGGCTCCTTTCACAGCTTCGTTTCTACACTTGGATGGCATGGACGGATGTATGAAAACTTTATTTGACTTTCATTTTCAGAAAAAAAGGAGGTTTAGGTTCCCGTGCTTTCGGGGATTCAAATGCAAAACAAATGCATAAAATGTCAAATATGAAGAATGCATATTTCATTTATTTACAGGAAAATTAAATTATACATTTTTTCTAGGGGTGAACCAACTTTAGCATAAGACTGTAGAGAAAATGTTTCAAAAAAGCATTGTTTTAAAAAGGATGCGCCTTTGAAATACATAAACCCACGCAAACTGTCACACTTTAGCATAAATCGACGATATTTATTATTAAAAAAAAACTCTCTTAAAAATCACCAGCACCCATCCAACTGGGTCACCAATCGCTCCACCTTTACTTGAAGTCCCCTAATCCAAACTAGACCGTTTTCAAAATCTAGGGCACTCTATGTCAATTCCAATGTTCTGTTAATTTCTTAAAATAAAGTATTTCATTTTAAAATGTACATTTTTCATTTACTAAATTCTGTGCTCCAATAACTATAAAAGTCCCGTTTATGTCCGGGCGGTGGAGGTCTAGGACCTCTGGCTCAAGAGGTCCCAGGTTCGAATCCCACCTCTGGCACTACCACCACTGGATCCCTGAGCGAGACCCTTAACCCTGAATTGCGTGGCCAAGCCCCTCTCTGGAAACTGAGAAAGCTTAGCCGTGACGATAAACTCATGCAGTAAACTTCCCGAGACCGACTCTTGCAACATGACTCTCAACATGATCTGCACACAGTTCTGAGAAAGAACCTTTTCCGTTAAAATACATACATCTGATCAATTACACTGATCAATAAAGGCGTAGAAAATAACCACACTTGTTTAAGAAGACCTACAGGTCGATTCCCGTCAATTCAACGAGGATGACGGATAGATCTTGTCACAGATTTGTATCTATATGTATTCATTTATATCAAATCAAAGACTAAAAAGGGATAAGAAGATGAAAACTAAGCGTATCAGCACTTTTAATATTTCGAACACCAGTAAATAAGAAATATTTTCATTTATTATGCATAGATATTGCCACAGTCTGGCAAATGATATGTGCAGCGCTGTTCAAAATATATATACTGAGAGAGAGAGAGAGAACATTAAAAACTACTGTGATACTTTGTCCTGATATACTTTCACTTCAGGTACATTCTCTCCTTACAGTGCTTCTGTCACGGTTTGGTTTCTCGATACTGTTTCCATTCATTGGCTACTTTCGGCAGCTGAGAAGTTTCTCGTCGGGGACAATGTACGAGTTTTAAAAGCCATCCTTGAAAGCGGTTTGTTATTGGCAGAGGCAGGATTCCACTCTCTTGTCAGAAGACCATAATCATCGCCCACCATTTATTTCCAGCGCTACCCTACTAACCGTAAGCGAACCAGATGTTTTGGGTCCAAAATCAACCTGTAGGACAGCAGACATGGTGGGTGGCTACGTTACTCTGTTTGCTTAGTCAGATTCCTAATTGCATAAGAGTGTTTTGACCAAAAGGTGCCGTTTTGGAAAGATCAGCGTTGCTCTTGGCATGAGCGAGCGCTAGAATGTTTCCCCTCCTGTAATTACCCCAGGGAGCGGGAGGGAGCTTGTGAATTATTCATGTGGCCCATCACTATTCATTACGCTTCACTATGCGCAAACACTGCGTTGGCTTAAATGATCAAAATGCAGGTGGAGACAATGGCTGTCTGTAGCTTACTCACCAGCTAAGATCCTAAACAGGTAATCCTTTAGAAAAGCTGGGGACTGGGCTTTAGCGGCGACGCTGTTTGTTTATTTGAACTCTGTTCTTCTCGAGCAGAAATGACAAAGCTTTAGATTCGCTCAGGGTTTCCCCCGCCCACCGTTATGGATGAAACAGAGAGAAAGTCCCAACAGATGCCTGCGAGTGTGTGTGTGTGTGTGTGTGTGTGTGTGTGAGACTACCGAGGAACATGTAATGTCAAGTTACGTCAAATTCGCTTCATGGAAGCTCCGTTCAAAGCAGCATAACATGTGCTGCACTTGCTGTCTACACACTTTTGCTTTTGGAAGCGATTTCCCCAGCGAAAGCCTACCGAAGCCTACTTCAACCTTTTCAAAATAATCAAAGCTGAGAAAAGGAAAAGGACGATAAGCCCGGGGGAGGAGACGTGTGCGAGGAAGGTCTCTCGGCTTATCTTGCGGCGTTCGCTTATTTTGCGATGTAGAGTCTGCAGTTTGCGAAAAGACATCGATCGCTTCAACCACCTGATTGTTTAGGTACCGTATTCTGAAACCGTCCAAATGTCAAGCCACAATAAAGAGCCTGGAGAGGGTTGCATGGCTACGCTGATGAGTAAAAAGATGAGGCAAGCATTTTGGGCCGGGTGGTGCATGAAAAGAAAGAGGGGGGAAGAAAAAAAAAAAAACAAAACAAGAAAAACAAAGCGACGAGACTTCAAAAGTAAGGAGTGTGGTCAAAACATCCCGAGTTGACCTCCGACGTCAGAGAAATGCGACTCGAGCTGTAGGAGCTGAGGGGGCGTCCGAAGTTTTCAGACTTGATGACCAGAGATCGTGTGGGTTTTTATTGCTTCTTAGATTGTTGTGAGGATTCGGTCAAATGTGCTTCCTATTTCCGCTAGATATCTTCAAAGAGAATCAAAAAATCAACAAAATGACGTTCAAACGATGTTACTACGGCCCTGAGCACCAGCTAATATGTGTACTATTAATATGACGCACCCCTCAAACCTGTTATAGGTTCAGATTCAGAATCTGAATAACTTTATTGAGGGAAAATTGCCTAAATTGCTTAAATTGCTTCTTGCTTGTATCTCAGAGAGGAAATGCACAGATTGCTCCGAACAGTAGAATAAATGAAGATCTAAAACAAAGTCATTAAGAGGGGTTAAAGAGTGGCTCTCGCCTTCTTGTGTGGTGCTGGAACCACAGAATAGCTTGCAGAATTTTTTTTTTAAGATTTATAAAAATGCTTCAAGTCTGAGGATTGTGAATAACAATAATGTGAACTATTGCCCTAATTGGCCTTCTGGTTTCTTTTTGAGGAGCCAATCGTGCTCACCTTGAAACCCAAAAACTGATGGATCACCAGGCATGAAACATTGCTTTAAAAAACACAAGATCAAGAGGTCAAATTGTCCTTTTTTAGGTCCGGCTGGGGCTGTAAAATATTCTGGAAACACTTTGGCTATTTTAATAAAATAAAATAAAATAAATAGTATTTGTATTACTTTTAGCAATATTATTATTATTATTATTATTATTATAAGTAATACAAATTATTAGTAATATAACCCTCACAAAAAAAGAAAAGTATTATTTTGTTAATACAAAGCAGCCATATATCCTGCGCCCGGGGAGCAGTGTTGGAGACGGTCTCTTGCTCAAGGGTACCTCAGGGCAGCCTACTGGTCCAGGATTCGAACCCATGACCTTCTGATCCAGGAGCTTATCCCAAACCACTAAGCCACTGCTGCCCCACTATTATTAGTAAGATTACCCTTACAGAAGCACTTAAAGTACTTTTTTCTTAAGTATATAAAATATGTAAAAAAAAAAAAAACTATTTCTATGTTATAACATTATTAAAAAAACATTGTTATAACGTTATAAAAAAACATTACTATGTTATAACATTATAAAAACATTGTTATAACATTATAAAAAACATTGTTATAACATTATAAAAACATTGTTATAACATTGTAAAAACATTGTTATAACATTGTAAAAACATTACTATGTTAACATTATAAAAAAGTGTTATAACATTATAAAAACATTGTTAACATTATAAAAACCATTGTTATAACATTGTAAAAAACATTGTTATAACATTGTAAAAAACATTGTTAACATTATAAAAAACATTGTTATAACATTATAAAAACATTGTTATAACATTATAAAAACCATTGTTATAACATTATAAAAAAACATTGTTAACATTATAAAAAACATTACTATGTTATAACATTATTAAAAACATTACTATATTATAACGTTATAAAAAACATTACTGTTATAACATTATAAAAAACATTACTGTTATAACATTATAAAAAACATTACTATGTTATAACTTTATAAAAAACATTACTATGTTATAACTTTATAAAAAACATTACTATGTTATAACATTATAAAAAACATTACTGTTATAAGATTATAAAAAACATTACTATGTTATAAGATTATAAAAAACATTACTATGTTATAACGTTATAAAAAACATTACTATGTTATAACATTATAAAAACATTACTGTTATAACATTATAAAAAACATTACTGTTATAACTTTATAAAAAACATTACTATGTTATAACATTATAAAAAACATTACTGTTATAACATTATAAAAAACATTACTGTTATAACATTATAAAAAACATTACTGTTATAACATTATAAAAAACATTACTGTTATAACATTATAAAAAACATTACTATGTTATAACGTTATAAAAAACATTACTGTTATAACATTATAAAAAACATTACTATGTTATAACATTATAAAAACATTACTATGTTATAACATTATAAAAAAACATTACTGTTATAACATTATAAAAAACATTACTATGTTATAACGTTATAAAAACATTACTATGTTATAAAATGATAAAAAAAATTGTTATAACATTATTAAAAAACATTTCTATGTTATAACATTATTAAAAACATTACTGTTATAACATTATTAAAAAACATTACTATGTTATAACGTTATAAAAAAATGTTACTATGCAGCACAGAGGAGACTTTAAAAAACTTCGCCAAACTAGAAATTGAAATTTTCGATTCATGACTTCGTCATGACCTCCGTTTGTTCACGCATTTTTTTTTTCCCGATTTTTTAAGAAGGATTCAGCGGAAAATAATCCCCATAGAAAATAATTATCGGCTGAAAAATATGTCTACTGACCTGGATGCACCACTGGGCTTTAAATTCTATCTAGAAGGAACGTATACAGTGTTTTTTCCCAGCACACACTGACCTGTAGGAGGGACTGGCAGGAATCGCTTGCATGAAATACAGGGCGGCGGTTCGGGCCCTCCAGTGCCATTTCTTGGCAGGCAGAGTGTAGGTCACACACTCTTCGACACTTTCCTGAAGAAGGTCAATTAGCTGCTTGTGAGAGCCACCGTAGAAAGCCTCTACCAGCAAGACACTCATGGCCTGTAACGACAAAGTGAAGTGAAAGTGACTATCTGTCACTGTGAAACACAGCACAGCACTCGGTGAACCACAATCGAATGTTTCTTGTGCATTTAACCCACATACTATGTAGCAGTACATCCAGCACCCGTGGAACAGTGATGGGGACAGTACCTAATGGCAACCTAATGGCCCGGGATTCAAACCCATGGCCGTCCTATCCCGGGACCTAGTCCCTAACCACTAGGACGCTCAATGGGGGATGATATGTTAATATTTAAGAGCACTGAATTGTACCTGACCTGCAGAAACTCGCACATAATTAAACACACGAAATGAAACCTTTATCAAAGATTGTTTATTTGATATTCTTCTGATGGAAATATTTGAATGACTAATGAGACACTACGAACTGGATGGGGTGACAGAGGAATAATAAGTGGGATGGCATTAATGGCTGTACCCGAAAAATTCGCCTACATACAGTACTTTCCCAGGCGTTCTGAAGCTGATTACTGCCATACGAAACAAGGGTTTAAGTCATAACTGAAATGGAGAAAGAGGTATGCAGTTAAACAAAAAAAGAAAGAAAAATCCAACAGCTGGCTTTTGTGAAATTCTCCCTGCAGTGGAATGCTGACGCAGTGATATTTCACACGCAGGCCTATAGTCGACCATGACACGGAAAAAGAAAAAATCGAGCAACTCGTTTTGTTAACCTTTACTACACGGCTCTTCTCTCTTTGGTGACTTTTCCTGACCTTGTTGAAGAGGTGGATATATTCTATTCTATTCTATTCTATTCTATCAAAAAGAGAGAGTGTAAATGGAAAATTTTACACGTATACATTGTCTTATCTTTGGCATATGAGTAAATAAAAACGGGAACAAATGCTCCAGGCTCAAAATTGTATAAAGATACAAGGTTCTAGATAAAGAGGTTCCACTCAGCATTCAGTATCATCAGTAAACTAATCACTTGAACATCTGGAATATCTGCACCTGTTTCTTCACTGCTTCATGTCTTAAGTTAGATGCTTTGTTTTGCTTGAAGATTCAGATGTACAGAGACTGGACTGAAAATGAGAGACAACAACACTGTCCTTCAGGAAGATCTGGAGAACTGCTCAGGGACAGAGACTGGACTGAAGATGAGAGACAACAACACTGTCCTTCAGGAAGATCTGGAGAACTGCTCAGGGACAGAGACTGGACTGAAGATGAGAGACAACAACACTGTCCTTCAGGAAGATCTGGAGAACTGCTCCTCAACAAGACATTAAAGATACAAAAAAGTCTGGCTCTTAAGATTATTTCGATAGATAGATGGATAGATAGATAGTTAGATAGATAGACACAGATAGATATAGAATTTTCTGTCTCTTAACTAGCGCCTTATTTCTATTGGACCTAAACAGCTTTCTTTTCGTATCATAGAGGATCTTACTCATTTTTTTCTTCTGCTCTCTGCCTGTGTGCTTATTATCCGTTTTTTTTGGAGAGAAAAACAAGAAAAAAAAAAGATGGGTTTTCCAACATGTAAACCGGATGCAACGAGTGGGCTTTTCTCACTTAGACAGTTACCTTTAACTCGAGCCCTCCATCTTACACAGGTAGGTCGTAAACAAATGTTCGACCTCAAAATGGAGACAGGAAAGCGAGGGGTTAACGTCAGTGCACTAACCCCTACACAGTGATGCGAGAGGGAAACCCCGCTGTACCCGAATCGTCAGGCTAAAGCAGCAGCATCATGTCTCTGGATGGATGCTGAGTCATTTCTGAA
Source organism: Hepsetus odoe (assembly GCA_017165825.1). Classification (NCBI taxonomy): domain Eukaryota; kingdom Metazoa; phylum Chordata; class Actinopteri; order Characiformes; family Hepsetidae; genus Hepsetus; species Hepsetus odoe. The sequence goes on along the minus strand of CM029369.1, from coordinate 28,259,554 downwards.
GTTCTGGTGAAAAGGCTTGCCTTTTGTAAGCAGTGAAAACGAGCCGAGCTCCTCTTTAAATCGCTGCTTGCAAGGCAAGGTGTAGAAAAGGGACATTTCGAGGAAAATGGCCCAGCTAAAGCTCAAGCGATGGTGCCTTTCACGGCGAGAGTTTGAAGCGAGCCAGACGGCTGAGACTGCCAGAGAAAAGGCGTGCAAATGTGAAGGCCTGGTGCTGCTTCTCTAGTTGAAACCACTGGTAGATATTCCCTTCTCTTTGACTTCACAAGGAAGCGTCCGCGTTCCCCGAGGAGACAAGTAGCTATCTAATCTGCATTATTCCAGATGAAGTAAAGGATTTTCTCTGGCACTGAGAACATGGGGGGGGCCAGCTTTTGAAAGACAGAGCCTCGGAGAAGAAAAATACTCCAACGAGCGTGCTTGACACAACCACGGGGAGAGTGCATAGGAACATCAAGTGCCAGCACCGATCCTGACGATTAAACCCATCAGTGAGAGCGAGCCTACCAATGGTGCCACATAAATGGCCACACTTGGGTAACATGGCGCTGCCCAGCACCAAGCATCAAAAAAACATGGTGCAGTGGAGCATGTGAGCCAACACTCCACACCTCATTTTGACAGCCTCTAGCCATCTACGGATGGTCTTCAGAGTGTGTGTGTGTGCTCGGCTCATCATCCACAATGGAGTCTGACAGGGCATGAGGAGGCCTAAAGTGATGTGGTCTTTCTGGAGGGTTAATTCAGCTTGAATGATACATCCGATTAAATACTACCCCCACTGTGGAGAGAGCGGCCAAGGCTGAGAACTTAAAGAACACGGGCAAGGAACTTGCACAAGTAAGGGCCTTCACGATGTGTGTCTGAGCGATGACAGACACACGGAGCTGAACAAATCTCAAATGCACAGGACACAGGGGGCAATATGAATGAAAAAACTAACTTCTCCATTCAGAGTCCAGTGTGAAAACGTAGTCCGATCTTCTGCTGGAAGATCTATCTACTTCGATCAGCTAAAAAAACGAATCATTTTGCGGTGCTACATTCTTTTCATTCGCTGCAAAATCCGAACGACGGAGGAGCTGAACAGACATTTAAAGCAGTGGGCAGACTGAGGTTTCAGACCAAGACTAAAACCAAGACTAAAATCTGCAGTATTGAACGTGACTACCCTGGTCAATGTGAAACGCAGCACAGAGCAACACAACGCAATTCAACCTCTGCGTTTTACCCACACACACACACACACACACACACACACACACACACACACACACACGCACACACACACACACACGCACACACACACACACGCGCGCGCAGCTAGTGAAAGCACCCGGGGAGCAGTGACGGGGACGGTACCTCAGGGCATCGAACCCACAATCTTCCGATCCAGGGCCAACTCTCCGCTGGAGCCCATGGTTCAGCTGATGATGTGTTGTGAAGTGAAAGTGACTATTTGCCATTGTGAGAAGCTGATGGAGAAATGAGGATTATACTGGGAGGAGGCTGTTGAAGATGGAGCTGCCTGACAAGAGGAGAAGAGGAAGGAGAAAGAGGAGCTTCATGGATGTGGTGAGAGAGGACATGCAGGTGGTGGGACTGAAAGAGGAAGATGCAGAGGACAGGAAGAAATGGAGATGGATGATCCTAGATAGGAACCTCTAAACGGGAGCAGCAGATTCTGGTCGCAGACAGCATTCTGATTAAAGATAGATATGTTTTGAAGAAGGGGATGTTAATAAGACACTGGATTGTGACTGATGTTAATGAGTTTGAGACACTGGATTGTGATTGATGTTAATGAGTCTGAGACCCTGGATTGTGATGATGTTAATGAGTCTGAGACCCTGGATTGTGATTGATGTTAATGAGTCTGAGACCCTGGATTGTGATTGATGTTACTTATTCGAGACCGATCAGATTGATGTTAATGAGTTTGAGACACTGATTGTGGATTGATGTTAATGAGTATGAGACACTGGATTGTGACTGATGTTAATGAGTATGAGACACTGGATTGTGACTGATGTTAATGAGTATGAGACACTGGATTGTGATTGATGTTAATGAGTCTGAGACCCCGCTTGTGATTGATGCTTTAACGAGTGAGCACTGGATTGCCCGCATCCATCCATTATCTGCCGCTCTGTCCTAAACGGGTCGCGTAAAGTGCTGAACTTAACCCAGCGCACACAGGGCGCAGGACGGGGACGACCCTGACAGGTCGCCAGCCCATCGCAGGGAGTGAGTGGACGGGATGGCACCTGCCCAAGGGCACCTCAGGGCAACCATTGGGAGGGGTTTGAACCTGATCCTTCAACATAGGCCAACGCCCAACCACTCAGGCCACCGCGTTCCTACACTGGATTGTGATGATGTTAATGAGTATAGAGACACTGGATTGTGACTGATGTTAATGAGTTAGAGACACTGGATTGTGATTGATGTTAATGAGTCTGAGACACTGGATTGTGATTGATGTTAATGAGTCTGAGACCCTGGATTATGATTGTATGATTGATGTTAATGAGTTTGAGACACTGGATTGTGATTGATGTTAATGAGTCTGAGACCCTGACGCATTGTATGATTGATGTTAATGAGTCTGAGACCCTGGATTATGATTGTATGATTGATGTTAATGAGTCTGAGACACTGGATTGTGACTGATGTTAATGAGTCTGAGACACGACTTCTGACTTCGAAGTTAAACTTCATTTATCTAAACGTCCCTCTATGTGCGCTGGGTTGACACTAGCACTTCCACCCCGCTTGGGGGACAATAGCATGGATGTATATATATATATATATATATATATATATATATATATATATATATATATATAATAAAAGATAGAATATATCATATGCATTTATTCATTTGTATTTAAATGCATATTTTAGTATATCTAATTTTAATAAAATGTTTTCTTTATTTCATAAAAAAGCACACTAAACACACCTCAAGTTCTCAAAAACTGACTTAAAACAATGCAGTAATGCAAAAATGGCCACAATACCGAGGGTCTTACTATTAATATTCAAGAAGCGCGTTCTCATTCTCAATATGGTATTTTGTCCATATTATACAAAACCCACTTAGTTCTTACTGATCAACTCTTCTTTGAGTCACAGCTCGAACTACTGTTTTTATTATTCGTTCTTTCCATATCGGGGCTGAGAGCAGTGAGGACGAACGGGTTGTTTGTGATGGTGTGAAACTGAGAGCTGCTGTAATTTCTGCGCTTTCCTTTCCCTGCATTAGCCTACTCTGAATTTCTGAGCTGAAATTGCGCAGATTCAACATGTTTACAAGACAAAAGCCTCAGTGGAAGCACATGGTGTTAATACAAGTAAATAACAGTGCAGGCACGTTCACCCACTGAACTTCTCCGGTCTAAGATTTACCCTGGCTTTAAATCGGATTTACTCAAAGCACTGGAGCACATCTCTACAGCTTGTCTTCATAACATTGTATACTATTATAATAAAGTCTTCATCTACGCATTTGTTAATATTTTGCTTCCAAAGAGCCAGACGTTCTTGTACTTTCAATGTATTGTTGAGGACAAAGTTTTTGTCTCTCATTTTCAGTCCAGTCTCTGTACCTGAGCGGTTCTCCAGATCTTCCTGAAGGACAGTGTTGTTGTCTCTCATTTTCAGTCCAGTCTCTGTCCCTGAGCAGTTTGATTGTTTTTTGTTGGTTAATCCACAGTGATCTACGTCTGAACCTTCAAGCAGAACAAAGCAGGTGCAGATGATTCCACATGATCTGGTTTACTGCTGATGTGAACGATGAGTGGAACCCTTTTATCTAGAACCTCTTTCATTTAATCTTCTCATGCAGAAGATAAGGCTGAAATGTCAAATAAAGGTTGGCTTAAAACTCTGGCGAGTACTGTACATCAAAATATTCTTCTTAAAATATTCCTGTTAAAATCACCAGTGAAAGCAAAGTGAAAGTGACTATTCTCGTCATCGTGAAACGCAGCACAGCACACAGCAAGACGCAACGAAATTCAACGTCTGCATTTAACCCACACACACGTGCAGCAGAGGGCAATTGAAAGCGGCCGGTGAGCAGTGATAGGGACGGTACCTTGCTCAACTCCCTAACCACTAGGCCACCACTGTGCCAGTATAGGATACTGCAGGTTTCTTGCAAAATTAGTCAACTAATTAGCCAATTAACCGGATTTTGCAGGATGTGACATGATACAAACATATGTCATATTTTTACGGCACTACTGGTTCTTCCTTCCCCATTCTGACCTCTCAGATGTGAGGAAAACCTTTATATTTTTATGTTTTCATTCAGCCCCGCTTCAGCACCACTCTGCTTGAACTTCCACTCACTATGTGAGCCTGGATGTTCAATCAGCTGGACAAGCATGAAGCAATTAGGTCAAGAAAACGTTTCTACAGCGGCCAAGTTGGGCTGTGTATTGGTTAAACGAATGCAGCGACAAATCTCCATCTCCAGGCCTTCTTCATGCTTCTCGCTCATTGAGTGGCACCCCAATCAGCTGAAACAGTACCGTAAGCTCTGTAAAACGTCCAGTAATTTGTTCCCGAAACCCCTTTCGTTCAGTCCTCCGACTGACACTGACGCTCAGGTTCAAAACGCAGAACTTGGCCTGCTGAACGCTATTCATAACTCCTTTGATCTCAAATTAGAAAAGTGCGAAGAAGCGCGCATTTCACACGGATTAAGTTTTCAAACCCGCTCAAGTGTCTGATAGCGACCCCCCCCCCCTTTAATATAAGGAGTCGTGTCCTCATTCACTACTTCAGAGGCTTTGTGCGAACGCTAATCATTAAAAAGGAGCCGGTGAAAGGAAGCGGAGCTGTAATTACGTGCTAACACTTACATGCTAATCACTGCACACTCTGCCGGCAGAAAGAGTGAGCGGGACAGCCGACACTTCCAGCCCTCTCGTTTGCACCCAGAGCCTGATTCTGAAGCCTGCAGTTGCCAAGGTTCTGGCGAGGAATGAGCAAGGAATCGTTTTTTTAATCATTCTTTATTTCTATCGCGATTTTTACAACAGTCGGGGCAGCGGTGGCCTAGTGTTTAGGGAGTCGGTCAGGACCTTGAGCAAGGTACCGTCCCCGTCACTACTCCCTGGGTGCTTTCATAGCTGCCCCCTGCTGCACGGTGTTTGCATGGGTTAAATGCAGAGGTCTAACTTCCTTGTGGTTCCCTGTGTGGTGTGCTGTGACACGAATAGTCACTTTCACTTTAAAAAGTGGCTTTGCAGAATCTGGGTTTGAGTCCCAAGTGAGGCTCAGAGACAAAACACACTAAAACTTGAGGAAGAACCTCACAAGGAACCAAGACTCAAAAGGAGAACCTGTCCCACCCTGCTCTACGCTGGATAATCAGGATGAAAAAGAAGTGATAGTATTAAAGAGACGTCTAACATGAGAAGATAAAGAAGGAAAAATCAAGACGTTAATGGACGATAGTTCGTTAGTAGTTGGGAGCTCATTAAAAGCTTTTAAGATGGCAGTAGCGGTTCTGTTTGAGTGTAGCTTTGGTTGGTCTTGGTTGATGGATCAGATGGTGTAGATCCATGATGATGTAGTCGTTCTGGACTTCAGGCAGGAAAGAGAGTCTGGAGAAACCCTCACGGCAGCTGATTGAGATGAGGATTTAATTAAACTGTTATGAACACGATACAAATGCTCATCTGGGAAAGTGAATGCACTGTACCTTTAAAACTCAATTAATGGACACATCTGGACCTTAGCGACCAAGCTGTACCTTGGGCTTAGCAAGGCTGTGTCCATATTCAGCGAGACAATCTGGAGAACCATCTGAATGATCTGCTTCTGCCTAATCCCTCTTGGCTACACTGTAGAAAATTACATATTTTTATTTCGGTTGTATAAAGCTAAAAGGCTCGAGTTTGCTTCAATGCAAGTTTTTAGGCAGGCCTTGCATTTGAAACGAGACGGAGACACGTCCCGTTTAAGTCTCAGGTCTGACAAGATGTACATTCTGGCCTGGAAATTCTCAAAACTATTTTGAATCAGAATCCCAATATTGGTCAGATATATATTTCAATTTCATATTTCAGTTTCAGTCATATTTCAGAACTGTAATAACCTCATTCACATTATAGGAAACGGCTGGGGTCCATCCCAGCTCACGCAGGGTGAAGGACGGGGGACACACCCTGGACAGGTCGCCAGCCCATCGCAGTATATCATACAATGGGAAACAATTTCCCCAATTTCACAAAAACAAGTTGTCACTTTCACTTCACTTCTTGTCCTAATTCGGGTCATGGGGGGTGGAGCCTATCCCACAATTTAGCATCTCCAATCCACCTGATGTGATCTTTGGACGGTGGGAGGAAACGGGAGCTCCTGGAGGAAACACACACACACGGGCAGAACAAACTCCACAGAAAGGACCAACACCGTCCCAGCTGGGAATCGAACTCAGGACCTTCTCGCTGTGAGGCAACAGCGCTACCCGGGTCTGAAACTGATCCGTCTTATTCCCATGTAATGGAAGAGAAACGTCCCGACTGAGAGAGTATTTTAAATACACACGAAGAGTGAGCCCTACTACGCATTGTGCTATTATGGTGGTCCCTTTCATTTATCCTTCACTAAATGTCAAAGGAAATTCTAGTTAGTCTGTGATCTACTTATCTACTATCACAATACCATGTCAGAAAGTACCCAAAATACAAAGTTCAACTCTAAAGTCTAGATTAGAAATTCAAACGCCAGGCACACGCTCACTCAGCACTACAACACAGGGCTCTTCAGTAAAACGTTTTCGCACCAATAACCTTTAAAAGAAGCAGACTGGAAATAGACCGGCATTCACTCATCAAAAGATGCTGCATCAAAAAGATGCTCAATGCTAGAACCTCAAGTTCGGTGGCTACTGGAACCAGCGTCACGTTCTAAATTAGTCAGAGGCCTAGTCAGCACTGCAATGAAAGCTCAGTATTTATCAGTGACCTGCATCATGCGATCAGATGACATTTATGTTTGCATTAAAGAAGATGATGAACTCGTGCTTCCTGAGTGCTGCTCGCTGCCACAGATGGCTCACACGCCTGGTGTCAACTTCCAACGTTTCCATACCTCCCAGTGCTGACGATCGATCGATAAACAGATCAATCGGCTCTTCTACCTGGATTAGCAGGAGATAAATTTAACGCTCATTTCTGTAAGGATTTCAGTTGTAGAAAACCGTAAAGGACCTTTTTTTGGTCTAATCTTTCCGTTCTTGTAAAGGAAGAAATACATTTTCAAATCATGGTTTCAAATCAGATTGATGGCTCATGCAATTAATTATGATGAAAACAGTATCACTGCTACCTTGGAAATAACAGCGATTGGAGCCAAATCGTGTGACATGTCACTTTTCATGAGCTCGGCTTACTGTTTAACCATTTTTATTTTTTAAGTACTGTACAGTCTCTGGTCCATTCAGTACATTTATAGAAACCATACCCGTCACCACACGTCTAACAAGCTCACAGCAGTTTAACCCCAACTATAGAAACAAAGACAGACTGTTGCATTCTGATGGATGGATGGACGGACGGACGAACAGGTGGATGGATTGATGGATGAACAGAGGGATAGACCGTCAGTTGGATGGGTGGATGGATGAATTGATGGATGGGCAGACAGATGGATGGATGGATGGATGGATAGTTGGCGGGGCAGACGGATGGATGGATGGATTAATAGATGGCGGGGCAGACGGATGGATGGATGAATGGATAGGTAGGTGGGTGGCTGGATTGATGGCTGGATGGATGGGTGGGCAGACAGATGGAAGGACAAATTGATGGGTGGATGGATGGATGGATGGATGGATATATTCGAGTAAAGATTAAACTTCACCTCCACCTGCATGTTACCGTCAGGCTTGTCTTGAGTTTGAAGCCGTGCTGAAGGCGACATTCAGGTCTTTTGATCTTTTGCATGTAAGCGGCTGCTGGATGACTCATTGTGAGCGTTGCTTCTTTATGAAGAAAAAAAAAAAAAAGAGAATCATGCCAATTTCCATAACGCATAAAGAAATGCCACCATGCCTGAGTGTCAGATATTACTGCAGTGCGCGATCACACACCAGGCCAGTGAACAGTCATTTCTGGATCATCTCCAAACATGCAGGTTACGATTTACAGACACGACGCCGTCACCATGCTCCGCTCTGAAGCAGCACAAAATCATGAATGAAAAGCTCCGTCTCCGTTTATTCACCTGTTTTTTATACTGATGAATGGATTTTTCATTAGACTTAAGGATGAAGTGGCCGATATTGAATATTTGTTTCCCGGTCAACATACAAAAACATTTCTAAAGTGAATTAAATGGGGAATAGATTACGTCATTTTGGGACGATTATTTCCATACGTCCACAGCTCTTGGTCTCAGCTTCAGATGTTTTCTCCACTAATCAAATTATTTTAATTTATAATATTAAAATCTGTACTTATAAAAAGCAGCTCTGGGCAAGATCTAGACAGATTAGATCCGATTAACTTTCTTTCTTTAAGAGTTGAAACTTCTCGCAGCAAGCAGGTTCTGGATTTGGGTGGCGGTGGTCTAGTGGTAGGGTACGGGTACTTGCCTACGGACCTCTGGATCAAGAGGTCCCCGGTTCGAATCCCACCTCTGGCACTACCACCACTGGGTCTCTGAGCAAGACCCTTAACCCCGAGTTGCTCCAGGGGGACTGTCCCTGTAATCAGGACATGGAAGTCCATGTGTCTGCTTAAGAGCGTCTGCTAAAAGCCGTAAATGTAAAAGTATGGATTTGTCTCTTTTGGATGGAGTGGCTGATGTTCTACATGGGTTTCCTCCTTCCGTAAGGACAGGCCTGTCAGGGGGATCCGAGACCTCTAGGTGCGAGTCTGTTAGTGCATTTGAACATGTTTTGCCCCTAAAGTGATGATCGGTCTAGTGGTTTGGGACTAGGCCCCAGAATCAGAAGGCCATGGGTTTGATTCCCAAACAAGTAGGTTACCCTGAGGTACCCGTGGGTAAGGTACCGTCAATCATCCCTGACAAGAACTGTTGTAGTTCACCAAACTGGTCTTAGAACTTGGTTTAAACTCCAACCCCAGATCCTCCAAAACCTCTCCCATCGGTCAACTTTCTTTAAGTAATATGAAAGGAAAATTTGTAAAAAAAAATCTAAGACTTTTGGTGTCACCTCTCAGGTTACTTCTAGTCTGGAATAAAACATGAAAAATGAGGAAAAACAAAAGGATTTTAACATGTTATGCCCCTAAATATTCCATGGAGTATTACATTAGTCACATCTCGCAGTGATGGCCTACTGGTTAGGGACAAGGGACCGGAATCGGAAGGTCACGGGTTCGAATCCCAGACCAGGAGGTTCTCCTGAGAACCCTGACAAAAGATGGAGATCACTAAACTGAGCTTTGAACCTGGTTTAAAGGTCAACTCCCGATCCTCATAGACTTATCCAGCGGTCAACTTTCTTTAAGTAACAGAAAAAGCAAAATTTGTTAAAAATAGAAGAAGTTTCAGTCAGGTTTAGTCAGGTTGCTTTTTGTCAGGAATAGAACATGAAAAATGAGTTTAAACAAAATGATTTTAACAGGATATGCCCCTAATTACCCCACAGATTCATAGCTGTATAAATCACTGGTCAAATCTAAATATCTGTACGTAATCGATAAGATTTTTTGGAGTGAATATCGACCGATACTGACATTATTTCGATATCATCAAACATCCCTGACTAAAAGTTCACTAAGACGGTCAGAAGACTGAGTTTTACCCTCAAGCCCAAATTTAAAAGGTCCTCCTACACTTCTCCCTCCTATCAGGTTAGAATTCCTCTGGAATTAAAGATTAAAAAAGGAATAAAAATGAAAATATCAGTAGATTAGTCTCCAGGCGCGTTCACGTCTCCTCGTTGCTAAGGCAACAGCAGCAGCAGGCCGTTAGCATGCTAGGCTAACCGCGGGCTCATTTATTAAGTTTGCAAAATAATAAGAGGTCCAAGCCGCCTACTGTTTCACGGCGGGTGTCGGACAGTCCGGCTGCGGCACAGCATGTGGAGTCCGGAGAAAGAAAAGAGGAATAAACTCCCTCTAACGCGCCATTCGCCGCTTCCGCTCCGTCACTGAACGTCATGACGTCATGACGCTCCGCCGTCAATGGAGGGTGTTAAAGGGGGACTCAACAGAATTTTAAAATTTCACCAAAATGTAGAGTGAGCAATTTTTCTCTGACTTTACATCCTGGTTTATTTATGCAGAGATATTGTGATAGATGATTTGGGTTCTGATTTGGGTTTGTTTACATTAGAATGATTTTTTATGTGTGCGTAAAAATTGCCCCATAATGCATTGTGGTCTCTTTTATCTTTCTTCTTATGGCTGATGGAGAGCTTGATTGTAAGAGTCCATTCATTTTGCTGCTTGTAGAAATCCTTTGCTGGCAGATATGAAGATATATCCATCCATCCATCCACCCATCCATCTCTCCATCCATTCATCCACCCATCCATTCATCTGTCCAACCACTCATCCACCCATCCACCATTCCATTCATCCACCCATCAACCCACCCATTCATCCACCCATCCACCCATCCATTCATCCACCCATCCATTCATCCAACCATCCATTCATCCACCCATCCATTCATCCACCCATACTTCCACCCATCAATCCATCCATCCACCCATAAAATCATTCCGTCCACCAATCAATGCCTCCGTCCATCCATCCATCTACCCATCAATCCGTCCATCCATCCACACACACACACACATGTGCGCAGTTGAGCCGATTCAGCCCCTCCAGTCTGGTGTGTGTTTGGACTGTTGTGAAGAAACCAGTGCACTGGGAGGAAACCCACACAGAACAAGCTCCGCCCAGAAAGGCTGAGAAATAAACACCCAGAACCTTTGTGCTGTGCGGCAGCAGTGCTGCCTGCACCAACGCTCATCTTCTTACTGCTGTCTTTAAAAAGATGAAACTCTTCTTCAGTCTGGAAACCATGGAAGTGACTGTGGGCTCTGTTAACAAAAAGGGAGCCTATGTAGTACCAACAATGTTGGCAGCAATAGTGGAACCCTGAGGCTGTTATCTAGAACATTTTAGAAACAACTGCTGGTTTCCCATCTCTCCGTCTTCTCTCTTCTGTCTGTCCTGCACTGTGGACACACAGTGGGACGTCTTTTCTGTGTGTTCTTGTCCATTTAGGCTCAAACGGGTCTTGGTGTTGGGAAGGTGATTTCAGATAAAATGTAGAATTCCCTTCGAATGTGCTCAGACTGAGTGAAATGTGTAGAGTGTGGACGTACTGTTGGTTAGAAATTCCACAAACAGCTCATTTGACTAAGGATGCCCCGACTTTTGCATATTTCATCAGAAAAACGCTAAAATGAAAGTAAGGATTGTTGATTTTGAACTGTTGATTTTGATCAGTCGGTGACCGTCAGGTCTAAAGATCTCAGACAGACTGTTTACGAGCAGCAACAGCAATAAAAGAACGAAGGCCGGAGAGAGAGAGAGCTCACCATAAGCTCGGTCTTGCGGCCATTTTGTAGCCTCTGCACACAGGCAGCTTCGTAAACTCGTAACTTGTTAACTTCTGAAATGAAATGTGCTGTACGTCCCCCGGAGGGAGGCGAGAGCCTTGAACAGTTCCTTGAAAATTAAACCCGAGTCTGAAAAAGCGAGTTGAGGAAATTAGCGAGGTCATGGTTAATGGAGCTCCTCCGAGTTTCCGACGTGAGCCTTCACAGGCGGTTTGGCAGCCGCTGTTAATTTAGCTTCAGCCGACATCATTCAACTTCAAAGAGACTAATGGAAGGATATCACACAGAGGAAGACTTTGATAAGGTGGATTATAGGCGACGTATAATTCACATCAAAAGGTAAAGGTTCTTCTAATTAATTAAATGATAGTGGCGAAAAATGATACCGAAGCAAAAAGAGAATGATAGCGAAGGGTATTAGGAGGGTGTGTGTGTGTGTGTGAGTGTGTCTTTGAAAACTGCTGTTTGGTGGAGTGTATGTTATGGCTTTTCCCACATGAAGCACACACACACACACACACACACACACACACACACACACTCACACACACACACACATACACTCACTCACTCACTCTCACACACACACACACACACACACACACACTCGAGCACAAGCCATTGTACTGGGTTGTATCAGCGTGGCTTGTCTGTTCCTGTCGTTTAACGATGCGGAGAATAATGTCATACTCAGTCACGCCTCACACAGGTGTTCAAAATTAAAATTGGGCTACATTTATTCGAGCAAGGTCATTTCCAAGAGAAAATACAAATCAAAAAACTTAAATTATACTTCGACAGACATTTCAAGAATCCCATTAACCACAGTCAGCCTTCATCTCTTCAGCTAAAAAGAACAAAACAGATGAATAAAGTGGATTTTTTTTTCTCTTTTCTTCTCAGTCAAAAATACAGTGTTTTCACAATAATCGTATCAAAAGTTCCCAAATTGTAGAATTCTCCTTCATCAGGTACATTAAGTAAATCGAACGATCCTCGGTGACCGTTCCAGATACAATAAATGCTCTCTTAATGTAAAATTTGCTCCGATATTCACTTGTCAGGATCCATTTTTACTAAAATATATCTATATCGAGGAACTATAATACTGTACACTACAGTATGAAATAAATATAATTAGGAAATATAAAATGAGTCACATAAATAAAATGGTAGTTTAAAATAAAAATAATTGAATTTTGTATTGAACAAAAAACAAAACCAAGGTAATACTGACAGATGGTCATGAACAAAAAGAAAGAAAAAAAAATTACAGAAAATTGCACAAACAATATGTAAACTATGAAGTCTAGCTATACTAATACTGACGGGTAATTCAAACATCAAGGTGGATTATTTTATTTAATACTAAAGCAGGTGCAAAGAGAACATGAGTCGACTCCGCTTGACACTGTACAAGGATGGCACTTGCAGAAAACACAGGTGATAAGGGTTTGCATATAAGGCTTTTCTCTAACGAAAAAAAAAAGAAAAACATACGGGTGCTCGACAAAGCCTCGCAGAATGGAGCCTTCGGTTTGTTTTTATTTTTATTTTTTTAATACTCCCTCGTTCCCTGACCTCCCCCGCCACCCGCTCGATCAACCTCCTTAGTAAAACCTTTAAGACTTTGCAGGTTTAAGAACCACACAGGCATTGTTTATATAGAGACGCTTCATAAAAAAAGCCAAAATAAACATGTGGCTGGTCAGGAAAAGAAAAAAAGGTAAAACCAAGGATATCACAGTAAGTGATAGACAAAAAACGTAACACTGACACGCTGCTTCGAGTGCAGTACAAGTACATATAGGCAATGCTTACTTTTTTCTAAAAAGTATTTTTTTTTCTCTTAATTATTATTTACTGTAGTAATTTATCGGAGTGCAATTTCCAGGCTTGTGCTGTGACCACAATTAGAAACACAGGGTTTTACGGAAATAAGCACCACACAGGCCTTCGCCCTCCACTCTGTACACTTGCGAAATCTTTGTAGTCGCTTCTTTTATCACTTTTGTTTGTTTGTTTTTTTTTTTTTTTGCATAATGTGAACAGTCTCGTCCAGCTGGTTGCCTGGATCATCTTTATGTCTCTGAGCGCGAGCCTCAGGCCACGCGGCTGGACACCCGAGACACGGCAGTGTGGTCACAAAAGTGAATCTCTGGCTCAAAGTCCCTCAGTGGGAAAGAGGAAACAATACAAGCAGGGGAAACAACAAAAAGAACACAAAAAGAACGCTGGAAGCTTAATCCAAAACACAGTAGTTAATCGGCATCCTCGTGCTCGCCCTCGCGGCCCATCTCGTCTTGATCCGCGGCCTTTCTCTCTTCTGAGCTTTCGTCCTCTGTCGCTCTGTTTTCTTTCTCGTCCTTCGCTGTCCCGTCCGGGCTCCGCCGGCTCTCCAACCTCTCCTCCTCCAATCCTGCTTCCTCCATTTCCATTTCCTCCCCGAACCCTGCCCTTTGCCTGTCTGTCACTTCCTGGTATACTTTCTCTGCCTCTCTGGCACCGCCCTCTGTTCCGTCTCTCAGGATGACGCTGCCTCCTCGGGTGACCTCCTCGCTCTGGTCCTCTGGGTCCGAGAAGCCCAGGGGTCCCAGGCCCTTCAGGTAAGCCCGTCGCATCAGCAGCTCCGTGGGCTCCAGCGCGCCGCTGCCACCGTCGTGAGCCTCCTGCTTTGCGGCCTCTCTTTCCTCCGCCTCCCGCTTGCAGTAAGAATAGCGGTGGTTCATGTGTTGCGAGTAAGAGCCTGAGTGGGAGAAGCGCTTGCCGCATTTGTCACACTGGTAGGGCTTTTCGCCCGAGTGCAGGCGCGAGTGCTCGATGAGGTGGTGCTTGTGCTTGAAGGCCTTCTTGCAGATCTGGCACTGGTGAGGCCGCTTTCCTGCACACACACAAGGAGACAGAGAAGGACATGGGTTACCAAGGTTTCCCAGGGAAGTTTAAGCTGAAGCACACATCAAATTTTAGAAATATTACAAATATCGTTGTGAGATTGGCATCTTACGGTTGAATCGGCTTAATTCGAGACAACCAAAGATTACATTGAGCTCGCTGAATAAGAAAACCTCGTAAAATGATTTTTTTCAACCATTTTTCAAAGGCTGCAAACAATATATGGGAAAACAGACCAAAGCAAAATGGCCCAAAGCATCTTGGATCTCTTGATTTTTCTTTTATCTTGAAAATATTTTACATCAACCTTATTTTTTTCCTTTTATTTTACGAGATTTCCTCACGACAGCGATGAAATCACAAGAACATTCGATTTTTTACTTCTAAAAACCCTCCTTTGTTTCATTAACAGATAGGTGCGCGACAAACAAATGAAAAAAGTGGCTTTGCTGTGAACATGTGTCTCCTAAAATCCTGGGTTTATTTCTGATATTTGACCATAAACAGGATAAGGAGGCAAAGGGGGAAGTCACGGTCCTGAAGAGCTATTCTGAGGGTGTCTGTGACTGTGCTGAACGCGGCCAAGGAGATCAGGTGATTATCGCGCCATGCCGCACAAGGTGAAACCGAGGCGGTCAGCATCTTTGACTGAGCTTTTTATGACATCATGTCTCCGGATTAAAAGATGCTTAGATCAGACAGCTCCCTCGTGATGCGGTGACTACATGGACTATTGGGGAGGAAGAAACCTACTGTACTTACTTGAGCCACTGTGACTCGCGAGTGCATGGAAATAGAGTGAGTCTAATCAATAGAGAAGGCTCTTGGCATTTAGCCGTTTCAGCCGTTACTGCCTTCCTATATACGCACACACATCCTACACGCGCATTTGCAATCTTCTTTGAACACATGAACGGCTGTGGTGTATTCTTGGTCACAGATAGGGCTGGAATGCCTGCAACACCTTCCATAGCTTCCATGCTTGAGATGACCCCCCACCAACACCACCACCACCACCACCACCACCACCACCCCTGTCCCCACCTTCGCTCATCAAGTTCAAAAATAAACGAGACAGCAGATTCCTCGCCCTGCGTTCCTGGGGAGGAATGCGAATGAGGTATGATGCAAGCCTGTGAAAGAGAGGAGTCCCCCAGGAGGGGAGGTCATAGCGTGGCAATGAAATACCATACACACACACACAGGCGTGCATGCACGCACACACACACACACACACACACACACACACACACACACACACATTATGCCCTCATGCACCTGGCTTACTGTGGCATGCTAGCATGCTAGTAACCTCTAAATAGCAGGCTTCTCTGTTCACATTTCGGTCAATATTCTGAATTTACAAAATTCCCCAACACAGCCATTACTGTAGGTGTCAGCAGCCTTAGCAACTACAACAGTTAACCTTGTTGCCTCAAAATCAACCAAAATTGAGATCCCTTGAATGTCCGCAAGCTACCACAGAACATTCTGTAGTTCAGAAATTTATTCAGCTAAGCTAAATCAACTCCTGGAAGATGTGACATATATCTGGTTAAGCCTGTCAAAAGGAAGAAAACAGTTTACTGTTTTAAATGGATAACTAAATAAATGGAAAATAAGGAAAAAGATGGGGGTAAAAAAAAAAAAGCAAAGAATGAAGGAAAGGGGAAAAAAATGGAAAAGAGAGAAAAAAAGAAAAAATTATAACATGTGCCAAAAGGGATTACTTTGGGGTTGAGGATAAAAAAAGAATTGTCTAAATGTGATATACCTGTGTGCTCATATTTGTGTCTTAGGAGGGAACTGGTCTTCTGGAATGTTTTGTCGCACAAGTCACACGCGTACATACCACTTTCAGTCTTCTTAATCTTCTTCCGGGCAAGCAGCGATTCACTGTCTGTCAGGTCCTCCAGCCCTGACAGATAGTCCCCTGTGCTGTCCAGTAGCTCCCCCTGCAAGAAAGGCAGATTTTAGGTCCAGCACTTTTAGAACAGTAATCCACACCTGCCACCTCGGGGGGAGCCTCCCTCTGTTGCATGTTTGATCCCAAGTCTGGACAGAGCTTATCTCTGCAACCTGTATAAGACCTTCATCCCCTGTACGTGTCTCAAAAAAAGACAGCATATGGGATTTTTCATGTCAGTCGGTCGAGAGATTAACGTCACGAGACAGGTAAAGAAAGAAAGATTTTAAAGAACAGCATAAACAGATTTTGAGTTTAGTTCCATTTTCTGCACTGCTATATAAAAAAGGCAGGGTATCTTAAAGAATACAGATTTAGCCTTTCTTACAAGAACATTATAGTTCAAGACCTTATTCACCTGGAAGCCTGTTTTCCGCTGGTATTTCCGCCGCTGCTGCATCTCAGCAAAGGTGGCTGCCCCTGCTGCGTAAGTGTATGCCATATGTGGAAGAAAGCCCATAGGATCAAGTCCAGGGTAAGGCCTAAGTCCTGGGATGCTTGCTTGGGCTGGGGACATGAAGGTAGGTGGTGGAAATGCCCCATGAGGTGGGAGTGAGGTGTACATAGGACCTCCACTGAAAGGGTTGATACCAAAAATGGGGCTAGAGCTTTTGTCCAGCTGAATTTCATTGCCCATGCTGTTGGACCCATTGAACTCTTTCTTAATGTGAGCTAAGTCCAGAGGTTCTGTTGCCTGTTCTCGTGTTGCGGGGTCGCCATTACGGTCTATGTTGAAACCGTTTGGTTTGGGCCTCCTGTCTGTCTTGGACATATGTTTTGGCAAAGACAAGTCCAGAGGTTCGCCATGGGCATCCTCAGAGGCGAGGCTGTTGGGTGTGTAAGAGCTGCTATGAGAGTGTTTTGATGATGTGGAGGAAAGATTCAAGGGTGAGGGGGTTTCGCCTCTCAAGTGGTCCACTGAGTCAAGCGGCTTTTCATTGGTCTGCCTGATGCCTGTAAACTGGTGGTGTTTGGAGAGCCGGTGCACTGCATCACCGTTAGTGACACCATGGAGCTCTGCCGTGGAGTCATTATATTGGCAAAGGGATGCAGGTGACCTAGCAAGTGCTGATTCTCTCGCCAGGCCGAGGTTGTTGTCCGCGCTGCTCCTTTCGGGGGGTGGAGATCTTTTTCTGGACATACCATGGATAGACTGTGCCTTCCACTGCACAAACAACTCTTTCACAAACTCCTGAGAGAGACCAACAGCTACGGAGATCTTCCTCATTTCTTCTGAGTTGGGCTCAGTATTCATGGCAAAGTAAGCTTTCAGTATCGACATGTGATCTTTGAAAGAGTTTACAGGGCTGCTTGCATTCCTATCTGACAGAGATGAAGAACCCATAACAGCCTGCTGCTCTGTGCCAAACATCCCCCTTCGACTGGCAGGTAAGGTTTCATTGGGTTTCAAAACTGCCTTGATCTCTTCGTTCATCTTGCAAAGGTAGCGCTCATGCTGGTGCAAGGGAATAGGGCCAGGGAAGGTCTCCTTGCAGTACTGGCAGGAGAATGACACATACTGGGCATCTCTCTCCTGCGCTTTCTCATCAGATTCAAGATCCATAACATGACTTGGCCTCTCCTTCTTAATGTCAACAGCACGTCGCTTGGAATCTTCGGTTAAGCTTTTCAGACAGGCTTTGGCCTCATTGACCTTCTCTAGTGTGTAGTCAATGATGCTTTTGGTAGGACTGCTGTGTCCAACCCCAGGAAAACCAGGCTGGGAGGACAGGGCCAACTTCTGCTCTTCCATTTGGGAGCCCAGCTCCTTCATGTAGGCCCTCAACTTGGAGATCTCTTCAGGGTTGCCGTCCATCTTCTGGCGACACACAGTGTTGTCCACGATCTGCAACACCCGTTGAACCTCACTCAAACCTGGGTAGCCCAATGGGTGTGAATCCAGTCCCAATCCAATGTGCTGAAGGGGGTTTTGAGATGAATTGTGCATCCCTAGGGGGCTCCCTCCCCGACCAGTGCCATTGAGAAAAGCCCCAGATCCTCCAAACTCTGGCTGAGAAGCCATCAAGAGACGATAGTCATTAAAGTCCATGGGCTCAGCCTTTATGTCAGGGTGGGCTGTTGGATCCTGCAGATTCAGGGACCTGCCGTTCTCCAGTTTATGCCTGAGCTGGGCCAGGGCTGGGCTGCCTGGTGATGAAGCGGCAGAGTTGGGAGATGAGCCAGCCTTGGTGCTGACCCCATGGCGTACCCGTCCATTCATGGAGATGAGACCGATGCACTTCTTACTGCTGATGTGTGAACTATAAGAGCCAGAGTGGGAGAAGCGCTTCTTACAGTTGGAGCATTCATATGGCTTCTCACCTGAGGAAGGAAAACAACCAATTAATCCTCTGTCATATAAAGGACGCTGTTGACTTTTTAACAACATAATCTCCTTTTGATTGGTAAATTATTCATCATGTTGATATCTCACATATACCAGGCCTTAAATAGGCTCTGTAAAAAATGACATGATAAAAATGCTCTATTTGTTGTTACCATGCATCATTAGTCATCGAGTACTTTTTCAATACCTCAAAAATGGTAGACCACACAAACTCTGCTACTTACCACTGTGGATGCGGAGGTGCTCTTTCAGATGATGCTTGTATTTGAAGGCTTTACCACACTCTGTGCATTTAAACTTGCGGTTGCCAGCCCCTTCGTTCAGCAACTGAGGCTGTAAGGAAGACAACGATTGAGAAATAAAATTTAGAGAAAGTCAGTCACAGGCCCTTCCATACAGAGTCCCAAACCTAGGCCGAAGGGTTTAAATGAATCCTAAATATAAACCTAAGAACCATTGCAGATTTGTATAATTTCATTAAGGTGTGTCAATTAAGGTGTGTGTGTCATAGTCTCTCCTGTGCAATTAAAATACAAGTAGCTCTTAATCCCTGAAATAATTTGTTTCAGTTTGCTTCATAAGGTTAATTACTGGCATATTTTTACCTTTCATGTCCTTAACGTGTGACCAGCTAGCAGTGTGCTGTAATCTTCAAAGGTTTTGTGACTAGATTTAAAGAGCGGAGTGTGGGCTGAGTCTCTGTCTGCTTGTTCAAAGTTAAACGTAGGTGCTCTTCCTGCATTTGAAATTCAAATGTGGGTCCCAGATGCACAACAAAAACAACAGTGCTCAGTCTCACACCCCACTCACAGACATAAAGGTCTGTGAAAAACATGTGGGAGTTGAGGAGTGCACATTTGACCAGCAAAATCTACACCGATACACAGAATTCTCCTCTGAAAGTTCCTTGTTAGTGGGAGAGCATAATCTGATAACTGTACTCTTAGGTAGTTCTAGGAATATTTAAATGCTTTATGGTTTGCAGACAAATGCATATCTTTACATGCACAATAAAGCTAAAAAAAACTGTCAAGGTGATCTTTACAGCTAAAGCCTTTCAAGACAAACATTCCTAAAGAGAAAATAAACAAACATTTAAAGTCATTTAGAGATTAGGATATGCTAGATCATTGGAGGTAAAACCATCTGGACATGTTTAAGTCAGTCTGGAGGGGTGTGTGTGTGCGTGTGTGTGTGTGCGTGTGTGCGTGTGCGTGTGTGTGTATGCATGTGTGTGTGTGTGTGTGTTTTAGAGAGATTAAGACTGATAAGAAGGCAAGGTGATCAGTCCATTTAGTTCCTTTGCAATGTGACTAAATTCAAAGCTTCAAAGTTTATATCCTAAATGTGAGATATCCTGTTCTAATCATATTAAACGGTTGAATTCATTTACCGCATGAAAAACAGGCCTTCCACTAAAAAGAATAAGGCTGTGAATGGGCCTCTTTTCTAAATCAGCCTATGTAACTGCCTTTCAGTCACACGGGCCTCTCACTGCCCTGAGACCGGCAAGAAAGACCGAAACTAATGCCTGCGCTGGGTGCATGTTTGGAGTTAAATCCAATTCAGCAGCAGCTGATGCAGAAAGTCTATAGAACTCAATGTGCTAAAAAACATCCCACACATGCCTCATCGTGGGCGGACACACAGGGGAGGACGACCGTGCACAGCTGTGGCTTCGATGCAAAAGATCCGCATTTTAAGGAGGCTCCAGAGAAGCATGTTCAGTATGCGAAGCCAGCAATGCCAGGAATATGCCTCAAACCTAGGTGCTCATTATTTAAAAAGTAAATGAATAGACAATTTGAAATCAAGTGTACTTTTAAGTGGGGTTTGTGTTCAGTGAGTTGTGGACAGTCTTCGTTAGATGCTGTAAATGGGATCAGTGACTCCTGAAATGCTCAAACTGCAACGATAAACTTCTGTAATATCAAACTCCATTTATGAATTAAGGGTGAAATAAAAAAATCAGTTTTATGATGGATTGTTGGATTAAACATATTCCTTTTCCTTTGTTTTTAACTGGACATGGGTGTGCTTTTTTGTCTATGTATCTGCTTATGTTATCATCAGGTCTGCCGTTTGAAAAAACGAGTTGACAAAACTCACTGAAAGGTACGGATATGCTAAACAACATGCATGAGATGAGGAAAGGACCGGAGCAAAAAATCTGGGCTCACCTGGTCTCTGGCAGGTTTGTGGGTAGCCATATGGCGTTCCAGCTGCGTTCGGTAGGAAAAGGTGTCGCTGCAGAGCGGGCAGGGGAAGCTCTCCTCGTTCTTCTCATGCCGGTACTTGATGTGCTCCTTGAGGGAGGTCAGCCTCTTGTAGCCCCGGTCACAGTAGGGGCAGGTCAACAGTTGGGCAAAGTCATCTGGCGTCCTCAGTGCCAGATCTGGATGAAAAAACAAGAGGAATGGCCACAGAAGGGAGAGGGAAGAAGGAGGGGTTGGAAAGATCAGCCAACGTTGGACAAATGGGCACTAATTCCAGGTCACCATTTTGAATGTGAATTTGAAATCTTTCACTTGTAAATGAAAAATAAATGATTTGGTCAAATGATAACGCACAGAAACCCAGAGGAAAAATGTCCTCTCCTCTAACGAGTGCATCCTCAATCCTGCTTTGCTTGAACTCACCATTTTCATTGTCATCCTGCCCATTGGCCTCTGGAGTGCCCAACCTTGTGCCCTCCTCTGGGTCTTCTGGGTAGATTATGGCAGTGTCCCCACGTTGCAAGTACTCGGCGATGCTGGCTGGATGACCCTCACTATCCTCCAGCTTCCTTTTAGCAAAGAAGTTCTCCAGCTCCGATGTCGCATCAATATTCTTAACTGCACACAGGAAGTGTGGAAAAAATAAGACATTAACCCTCTGGTGTTATGTTTTTTGTCACGCTGTAAAAAAGTTGGCTGCTCTAAATGTGCTGCAGTGATGGACAAACCATCAGGAAGCCTTCAAAGAGAACTAGTTATTTAAGTTGCAGTGTAATGGCCTCTTGAAAGACAGATAGGAGCCACTGTGATCATCGAGACTCCTCTTGCATGTTGGAAAAGGTTTTAAACATTTGCAGCATTGTGGATAATTGGTTTATGTGGCAATTAAGCTTGCTTGGGTAACCGATCGCACTTAGTATGGCCTTCGTATACTTAAACTCAGACCCAAATCTAATATTGAGCCATGCATTATGTATAATTGCACAGAACAATAAGATGTCAATGCAGCTTAATCCTTCAATGCTGAGATGAGTATGATCTTAAAAGACGTAAAGACACTGTGTGCAAAACCTCTGCAACAACAAAAAAAAAAAAAAAAGTACAGGTACAGGTACATCAACACTAGGAATCAAGACTAAGCCAATGAAATTGTTTTAGTCTAATTGTAAACCATTTGGAAAGTACATGGACCAAACAAATCTGATTTGGTCTCAAACTCGATTTGGCAGCAGAATGTGATTTGCTCTGCAATCTCACTCAACTTACAAATGTTTTCTTCCCATCTCCTCCCGACACGCGTGAGGCAGCATTATCTTGCAGGCGTCTGTTTTTGTGTGCGTGTGCGTGTGCGTGTGTGTGTGTGTATGTGCACACTGGCAAATGTCACAATCCTGTGGTCACCTGGCAAGCCAACATTTGAATCCATTATCAATAAATGGATGGATTGATGAGTCTGATATAAAAGTCTTGGTTCTAATTTGCCAAAGTGGTGCTTTCGTTCTTTTTCAATTCCCTGACATTCTGAGTAAAAATAAATAAATAAATAAAAGAACGACTGATGAAAAGTGATTCTGCAAATGGGCCGTCTAATACACAAAAAGTAATAAGGGTAGTAAAGAACTTGGCTCTAAAAATAAGCCTGCCGCTCTCAGGGATTAAAAATAGCTCATGGCCAACGAAGCGAACCCACAAAGCGACAAACAAACACACTATGCTTAGCTAAATTAGAGACGTGGGCTCACCTGTACCGTTTCCAGCTCCATGAAGAGAGACGTCAGGGCTCAGAGGGTTGTATTCATCTTTCCTCTCATCTGAGGGAGAAAGAGAGAAAGACAGTTAAAGAAAAACAAGAGAGAAGTTGCGATTATTGTGGGGTTTAAAAGAAACCATAAAGCAGAGCAGCCAAAAAGAAAACCAAAAAAAAATACAAATCAGCTGCCATAATTCTATTTGCATGGCTCCTTATTGACTCACAAAAAATTTCAACATTTTATGCACACTGTGATGACAGTCTAAAAAAATCTTCATAATAAGGAAAAGGCAAATCGATGGGCATTAGTATCAGGTTTATTCCAGCTGAAAATGCTGGATTAATTACTGGACTGGAACAAAACAAGAACAAAACTATGGAGGAGTAGGCAACAGAACTACACTGGTTATTCGGCTACATCAGACACATCGACCTGATTCTCTCATCACTTAAAAATCAGTAGGTTTCATATCCAAAGTCCTGTTTTTTTACACTGTGGAATGTCATATTGCTAGCTGTGTATTTCACCCCACGGGTTGTTTGAGTAGTTTGAGCATCACAGCGGAGAACACTCAAAGATTCTTTTCAAAGCGTTGATTAAAAAGCAGAAATTGCTCTTTTGCCAGTATTAAAGTGCTAAAGAAATGGAACGAAATCATGAGGAAAACCCAGCTGACTCTTTTGGCCTAATGAATATGAGCAAACAATCCACTGAAGGGTCAGCCCTCCTCTGTAATCACAGCTTAAGAAATCAAATCAAGGTATTTGAGTGAGGAGTGGAGTGAGTTCTAATGGGATGTCGCTCTAATACTGCAGCTATTGTATTTGTTCCTGCTCTGATTCATGTGACCTCTTACCGGCAGTCACAAGTATCATAAGCTTCCTCCTCAAAAAAAGGATATACAATACCTCCACCACAAAAAAAGGAAAACAACTCCATATCCTCTCTCTCCCTCCCTCCCTCTCTCTCTCTCTCTCTCTCTCTCTCTCTCTCTCTCTCTCTCTCACACACACACCTCCCCGGCATTAGAGCTGTTTAATTTCTGAACTGCTCACGACTTCCTTCCTCATTATCTGACTATGACAACTGAGGGCTTTTTGAAAGTCTCTGGCACTCTTTCTTCTTTTTCACTTCTCTCCCCTATTTGAAAGATGCCTTTTCAAATTTTGTGCGAAAAGTAACTTTAAGAGGAGCTACTCGAGAGAAAAGAAAGAGCTCCTCTTGAAGGGATATTTTCAGGGGTTTCAAAAAGAACAAGAGCTCCAGTCGGCTTAGAATCATTTCACTTTTTAAAGTTGGGAACAAACAAGTCATTTGCTAATTGGGGTCTCGCCTTTGCGAAACCCCTGCAAGTGAAACGCTTTCCTTCTGTGCCGTACAGATAAATGTTGAAGGCCTCGAGCCAGCGTGGCTACCCCCTTCCCACCCCCCCGAGGTCACACGAATGAAAAGCGTTCTGCTCTCCCATGAGGTGCGCTAGCTGAACTCCTAGAGCTGTGCTAGTGATTACCACTCGCTACCACCGGGATATTTGAGGGTCATATGTATTGCTTGGTGTCACCCTGCAAAATTTCTTTTGAGGTTTACTGCCTAAAGTAGAGGAAAATGATAAGAATCACGAGCCTTGTTAAATAGTTTCCTCGAGAGACAAAATGGCCAGTATATTGGTGCTTCAGTTCTGCTTGTAGCGGTTGCAGTTCATTTTTAGCGAGGCATCGGTGTGCTATCGAGCTCCACTCTTCTCTCTTATTTACAGAAGTGAGACCTAGTCTTATGAGGTTCTGTTGATTTGTAATGCCACCGCAAGAGACCAAGACAAGCTCAGGGGATGTGGGTCGCATGCTCAATGCCCAGCATTAATGCAAGCTGGCCTGATGTTTCAGCTATTGGTATCTTTTATGTGTCACCTAAAAAAACAACATCAACAATAACTAAAATGAAACTGTTATGTGGAACGAGTAGCCATTTATCTCCCACCATGTAACACAATCTACGTGCAGCATTAATTCAGAAAGTCAACTATACAAAACGCGACTCAACACCACTGTGGGCCGAGCTCTGTTGTAGGAATTTGACACTTTTGTCCAAGTTAAGCGACGTACATGGTTAGGTCATTAGCTGAGACTGATGTGAGGATGGGGGTCGGGTATTAAAGCAAAAAGCAAAAAAAAAAAAAAAAAATCTGGGAGACCTGCTCGAATTCACCCTCTGTTCTGTAACTGTCAGTGCGGCCCGGAGAATTAAGGGGCCATTATGCATGTAAATGGCTGTCATAATGCTAAAAATTTCATTTAACGCTCTTAATGAGTCCTTGGTCAGACGGGCTCTCGTTAAATAATGTCTCTCATATCCTAATTAAAAGAATTTGTCTTTTGAGTCTCGCTTGCTTGGGCCCTGTCATTTAAGTTGATCGCTTTTGAAAGAGGGAGAATGGTGGAAGGAAAGTGTGAAACAATAAGAGCCAGAAAAGGATGAGCTGGGTGCATGAAATGATGCGTTTGAGTTCATGTTTAACGTTTAACCAGCTTGGCCTGTGAGTAAGCTGTGAGTGGGACAGCACCGTAAGGCCAGTTTCCTGTAACTCAATCCTATCTGACATCTGGCATGACCACACTATATAAAACCTAATCGCTGCAGTCACCTTTGACTAGGTGTTAGGTAGCTGACTAAATAGCTTCTACACTTCAATAACAGTTCAGGTTTAGACTTTTAAAGAAACTATGTGGTTTCACTGTGTGACACATTCCTATTAAAATAGTAACAAAAATGATGCTCCATAACTAAGTAGTAGCATCATTTCAAGTCTATTAATAATCTGTATTGTTGTATAGATATATATAGAAGATATATATAGAAGTATTGCATATGGAGTATAAGAAAGTATGATTTTGAAAATGCATGCATGATGGAAAATACTGAAAAATATATTAATTATAGGAAAGCTAACTCTACATACCAAAAACATGCTACACTTTACTGTGTGAATGAAAGTCCCATATCCATGTTTACACAGCCACCTTACAAAATGTGAAAAATGAAAGGGATAATATGAAGCCCCTGCTTAGTTTACAACACTCTTCCTCACCTGTGCCATTGAGGTCCCCGTGACGCCAGCGGTCCCGGCTCTCAGCTTCCTCGTCCCCGCGACATGACAGCAGGGCATGGGCCACACGGGGCGAGGCCTCCAGGCTGGGAACACCCAGTGGACTGCCCTCGCCCTCTGAGCCCAGTAGCCTGTCCTCATCCTCTGAGCCAGACCCAGCCTCCACCACACTTTCATAACTCAGCACTGTATAGAGAGAGAGAGAGAGAAGATTAGTATCACCATTGACCACCATTTATCATCGTCCACATGGCACTTTCGTAGTTCGAACAGAACCCGGGCGCCTCTCGTGGAGTGCTGCCACCGTGCTGTTTCTGTCACACTTATGGTTTACATATGCATGACCCAACAATATGTCTGCGCTGGGATTCCAGTAAGCAAATGGGGTTGATAGAAATACATGCATATGACTTTCACGCGCATGTTTTCATTTTTCCACCTGATGTTTTGTTTTTATGTAAACTGCAGATAACTTACCCACTTTAAGGGTTCAACAGTTGTGAGCTATGAAATGGTGGAACCATTCATGGGTAAAAACAACTATTCATGTGTCTGAAACAATACTTGTCATAAAAATAATAATAATCAATTAATAAATAAAAAGTTCAGTATTAAACAAGGTATGATTCTTATGAACCTGATGTCATGGGAACTTCTAGGAAATCCTTTGCCAGCACCTTATCTGCTGGGTGCGCTGCCAGAGTGAGTGGGAAGTGGCCCTAATAGCGTGATGTGAAACCTAATTGCTGATGCTGGGCCTCAATCTCAAAAACAACAAACTCTACTCCCTAAGTTGCGCACACGTTTCCTAACCCTCATTATATACCATACTTGGACATGCACTGGCATTCCTTACTATTTTACTTACGTAGTCACTGATGGAAAAAACCTTTTATATGAATATTTAAGTTAATGTGAAAATATTTCAAATAAAAAAGTGATTTTGGACCATTTCCATTGGTCCATTCATCATAAAATCCTTCCATTTTAATAAAGGGTTTAATAAAGATTAGTGGAATAAACTGAAACAAAATATATGGACAATGACTTTGTTGGGGCTTTATGTCGACCCCCATTGCAGTACCTTAAGCATGTATATAACTATAATAATTCATACAAATTACTGGACGACTCTGTAAAATCTATTTAGCTTATAATAGCTTATATTGAAACTATAGATTTTCACCAGACAACATAAGAGTATTTTCCTTTTTTTCTTCCCTGATTCCCATGCAGAGTTAAAGACACCCCCAGCCCAGCCCCCACTAGCCAGTGAAGAGGGAAGATTAGCCGGCACGTAGCCGATCATAATATGATCTTTGTCTGATCGGCTAGGGCCTGCATTTGCCAGGGCCAGGGACAACTGCGCAACAGGTGCAAATTAAAAGGGGAACCGTCCGGGGATCCGAGGGATGGAGGGATGGGTGCGAAACGTTGCGGCCGCTGGCTGAATACCAAAAGAGCTAGGAGAGGTGGAATGGTGGGGCAGAGAGGAGGGGGCCGAGGGGCGTGGGACAAAAAGATTTCTTACTAAGAGGTGTGACCGGTGGGATTATTTAGGGGCGACTTCAGAATAGTGGGGGTAAAGATGCCCTCCCCCTCTTTCAAATGAAAGCGAGAAGGGGATAGAGAGAGAAGGAGAGAGAGCGAGAGAGAGAGAGAGAGAGAGAGAGAGAGAGAGAGAGAGAGAGAGAGAAACATTAAGGGAGTGTTGGAAAGTAAGACATAAGAAGCTCTTTGTGTGGTCTGGATATAACTTGAACATGCAACTTTATATGTCGGCTTGATCTCTCTCTCTCTCTCTCC
This sequence comes from Hepsetus odoe, assembly GCA_017165825.1. Lineage (NCBI taxonomy): Eukaryota > Metazoa > Chordata > Actinopteri > Characiformes > Hepsetidae > Hepsetus > Hepsetus odoe. Next base: position 28,231,904 of record CM029369.1, on the reverse strand, counting down.
ATCTCCCTCTCTCATTTTTCTCTTTATGTCCCTCCCTCACCCTCTCTCTTGATCCAGTAATAACTTTTCTTTAATATGTTCTCTCAGGTATGATTTTAAAGCCTTCAGTTTTTTAGATGAAACCTCAGAGGGTCCAGAGGGTGGGAGCGCTCCAGAGAGGAGGAATAATAAAGAGGGAAAAAAAGGAGGAGGTGGCATGGGAAAGAGAGAATGAAGAGAATGAATGCAGAGGTCAGGCAGTTGAATATTAATAATAGGCAACTGCTAAGCTGTTTGACTTTAAGAAAAACCATCACACATGCCCACACAAAGCGTCTACCTCTTCCTTTTACGTTCTCCCTCCTCCGGCAAATGTTTTTTCTTTTTTTTTTGATGTGAGCTAGTTACAGAGTTCCAAATTACATGGCGCAGACGCTTGAGTAGAAGGCTTTTTAAGAACGCTTATCTCTTTTAGCATTAGAGAGGCTGTCTCTATGGCTCGACCGTTTCCATTACCTTATGATTATACGCCACAAATAGAAACAGGAAAATGCCTCGATTTGAGGAATGGCAAAGAAGAAATAATAAAGAGGAGAAAAATGTTTTGACTCATGTCAAATAGTTACTTTTCTGGCTGGCTGTGTGTGTGTGTGTGTGTGTGTGTATGTGTGTGTGTGTGTGTGTGTGTGTGTGTGTGTGTGTGCAAGACTCAAAAAGCTAGCATTCCCCACACAAAAGCAATTCATCACACTGTTTACCTCTGAGGCCACGCTGGGCCTGGCAACATAGCAGATGTGAGGGGAACATGAGCTTTTGCAAGTGTGTATGTGTTTGCGACCAAACATGGGCCAGTCAAACTACAAATGTGCTTCTACGTGTTCCACAACTTGTCTCGGCAGGCGCACAACACGTCTTTTTTCTTCCAGGCTTCTACTGTGGACCAGAGACTTGGACGTGCCAATCAAACGCACCCGCTTTGCGAGGCCTCGCCCCTTCTGCGATCCTATTGGCCGCCGCTCCGCCCTGCTACTCTGCCAGCTGTCCTGCCTTGTAATGTCTGCAGTGAACAGCCCATTGTGCTCACCCCAGAGACAAAGAGGCCACCTCTCCCTCTCTCCTTCTTTCCCTCATGGCCTATCTATCTCTCTCTCTCTCTCTCTCTCTCTCTCTCTCTCTATCTCAGCCTGTTGTCTTGCATTCTGTTCGTAACCCCACCTATCTTGTTATCTGTCCTTGGAGAACAAGGACCTCACCCTTCTCATGTATTCCATTTTCGATGAGTCTAAATCATGTAGAACTTGCTACCTTGCACTATTATTACTTTCTACCCATTGCTGTTTCATATATATATATATATATATATATATATATATATATATATATATATATATATATATATATATAAAGCTGGCCAATAAAACAATTCTTGCTTCTAATAGCTGCACAAAGGTAACATTGTTGCATAAAACCTTCAAAAACAATTAATATGTCTAAACCAAATACCTTGCGTCTTCCTGGGTTGAATTGGACTAAGTACTCAATCCCATTTCCAAATGGTGTTCATGTCAGATTCACACAGCGCTTCTTCCAAGCTGTTCATCCGGACAGACAGGTGTACATGTTCTACCTATCAGTCTATCGGCATCCTGTTTTCTTCTGCTTTGCTTCAGCGTGCATTTCCCAAGCTCCTGGTGAAAAACAGTGCACACACCTTTCCTGGTTCCCACACTCACGCCGCTGGCCCATGCATGGATTCAAATAAGACACAAATATGAAAAATTCGGATGCGTATGGGAAATACACGCAGGTGGCTGAAGTCTCTCAAGCTGAGATCAGGTTACACCTCCAGCTCTTTGACCACCTCTCTGGACATGATCTATCCTTGTCTGTCTCGCTTTCCACCAAAGCAGATCCATCCTTTCCAAATGTGCTATGAAAACTGGCGCAGGTAAATTCAAGCGAACCGCGCCATCCATAATAAACAGCAGCCGCAGGTATGTCTCAACCTTGTCCTCTACGGCAATGAAAGCAGCTTGGGCAGGCAGTGGAAAATATCTGCTCTCACTTCTCTCTCTCTCTCGCTCACTCTCTCTCCTGTGCATCACCTGAGCAAGGCAGAGAAAAGAAGGGGGAGGGAAGCCGACTAGGTGAGGCAGCGGTGCATTCAAAAGGAGGTCGCTGCCTAGCGGCTACAGTCTGAAAATGATCCACATAAATCACGTTGGCCGGTGTTTCCAGGAGGTGTATGCGAGAAATGATTTTGAAAGATATGGGGTAGTTGCTTACTCAAGGTACTATGGCTTGTAGGAAAGTGTCAGGATAGTTGCTTAAATTGTGAACTCTTAAAAATAAAGATGGCTAAAGACTTCAATGGATGCCACAGGCAAGATCTTTTTAAGATTTAAAGGACCTCTGCATACAGTCAAACAATCAAAACTTTCATATTAAGAGGGTAGTCGGGTTACGACGCACCTCTGCATACACATGACTGATATTCACTTCATATTCATTCAAAGTAAAGTCAGGATTCAATCATTTCGAGATTTTTTTCTGCAAAGACAGCCCTTAAAACTGCCACAAAGCAGTGTCAGAGTAGGGCATGGCCATCAAATGGCCATTAAATATCTTGGAAAATAGACTTTTCTAGCATTTTCTAAATGAAATCAGTATGTAAACATACCATTTGCTCTCCAGTTCATGTGTGAGAACTGTGCTGCAAAAACATTTATAACATTTATAATGGTACAAAAATCAGCCTAAGGCAGCATAAGGTTCACATTTTGAGGATCAGCCTGGATTGCTATTTGCTAATATCCAATTACATTTCATATGTATCACTAAACCACATATCAGTCTTAGGGGCAGAGTCAAAAAACAGCCTGTTCAATTGTTAGATGCAAAAAGATTATATAAACCGACATTTGTAAAAAAATTCTGAAAAGCAACAAAAACCTGGGATACAGCCTTTTTAGACATGTTCACAGAGTATTTTAGTATTTTTATGTATCACAATTGCACTGTGTAACAATACGATAAGCATAATTGTCAGCATAGATGCCTCTAAACCCAGCCACTAGGGATGCACAAGCCACTGTATTTCTTTGTGCTGTTCCCAAGCCTGGTTAAAAGTGGAGGGTTACATTAGGAAGGGCAAATCTATATGCGGACAATGAAACATATTTCCATATTGTCCAGCTCTAGTGCAAGGTGAGTTAAAATTATGTTGATGATCACTGTGGGCAGAAAGAGGCTGTTTGTTTGCTTTAAGGCCGGCTGCTGGAGAGGTCAGCAAGAGAGGTGGAGGGGCACAAAGAGTCCAGGGAAAGAAAGCAAGAGGGAGATGGAGGGAGAGGGAGAGAGAGGGGACTCTTTTGTGCTGTCTGTGATCTTCAGTACAAACTCAGCTATGCGTGAACCATTACAGTGAACCTGGACAGGGGTGAGTGCACCAGGATGGGACAGAGAAAGAGTGGACGTGTGTGTGAGAGAGAGAGTGTGTGTGTGTTTGATGTGCTTGTTTGAATTCATAGCATTACATTAACTGCATATAATACAGAGTATAATACACATGAGATATATTACACACATGGGTGTGAGGGGCTGTGTGTGTGTGTTTGTGGGTGTGTGTGAGTTGGACGTACTTGTGTGAATTCATAGCAATACATATGGGACACATACATAACCTACATGTATATAATACACATGGGACATATTACACACATAGGTAAAAAGTGACTGTGTTTTTAAGTATGTGTGTGTGTGTGTGTGTGTGTGTGTGTGCGTGCGCGTCTAAGCTGGCTGCAGAGGGGGTGGCTGTGTTCTTCTGTCCCTGCCGTGAGGAGGCAACAGTAGCCTGCCCCTAATTGAATTAAACTCCCATTTGTCTGCTGGACCCCCATGCAACAGGCTGAGGAAGAAAAGAGAGGAGAGAGAGAGAGAGAGAGGCTCCTAGGTTGGCTCATGCCGCCAGACGGCCCACCTTTCTCCCCCTCCCTCCCCCTTGCAGACCCACCATCTGTGCCCCACCGCATGCACATGTTACCCCTCTCTCTCTCGACAACTGTTCTGGGCCTCTACCAGTCTCACAGTGTGTGTGTGTGTGTGTGTGTGTGTGTGTGTGTGCACAAGTGCGTATGTCTTGCCTGTGTTAGGGAGAGACACACAATGGCTCTCTCGGCAACCCGAAGACAAGGAAAGACAGGAAAAATGTAAAGAAAACACAGTTTGCTGCAGTGAGGAAGATAAAGAAATTGATCTCATCTTTGCCTGCCTGTCACTAAGGTCCCTCTCTCTAAATGGATGAAAAAGATGCCCCCCAAAAAGAGCTTCCTCAGAGCTCGACAGGAAGTTTGTCCCTGCTAAAAATCTGCAAAAGTTACTCCGCAGCCTACCACCTCCATCAGGTGTGAGCAAAGCTAGGAACGAGTCTGCAGAGTCTGTGTAACAGATGAATTATTAGAGTCTATTGATTTTTACCCCCTTTTTAAGGGCTGGGGGGTAATATGGGTCAATTAATATGCAAATCTCTCGGCAGATGCTCGGTGGCTCTCAGCGTGTGATTGGCCCGTCGGTCACTGGCTGTTCAAACAGTTTCGCAACCAAAACAACACCAGGTTTCCCCCCACCGACGCAAAAAAAAAAAAAAAAAAATAGACTGACAAGACCCCTTCCTCTTTCCCTGA
>CM029369.1:28152243-28222243 GCA_017165825.1 Hepsetus odoe | reverse complement strand
GAGCCAGCGGAGCCCTGACCTTCTCCCAGAATGCCGCGGAAAACCAGACCTAGGCTGGGGCCAAAAAATATATGTTTTCTTAAAACACAAAAGCCTGTGAAACTGTCTGTTTTTGGGGAGTTTTGACTTCGACCAAAGTGCCAAGACAAACCTCCAAAGTCTCAAAACCTGCTATTTAAACAAGGGTGAAGGGCCCGTGGTTCACATCCTCCCACAGGTGGCTTCTCCTTTTTTTGGGCCTTTTTTCTTTGCCAGTTGAGGGACTGTTAACCCTCTGCTGTAGTTTTAAAAAGTGTGATGTACAAGCAAAAAAATATAAAGAGTGAGATTTTAGTAAAAGCACAGAAGTCAATAGAGAAAACAGTCTTACACATTTGAAACCACAGGCTTTCCTGTGTATTTCTGATGAGAGTGTTTTCTTTTTCTTCTTTATTTTTGCTGTTCACATGCTCTCTCTTATCAGGCCAGGAGAGGAATAAGGTGTGACGGGGCAAGAGCGACAAGTTCCCCTTTCAGAGGTGTGATCTTGGGGGCCCTACCCTGCTGCTGCAGGAACACTTACAGGAGGGACTTAATCAGACTTTAGCACCTTGAGATAGGCGCTTCGCAGACGTTAACTGAAACGCCAACTGCATCATTGCGCACCTCTTTTGCATGTGCCCCGATTCATCTCTAGTCAAGTGCAAAAAAAAAAAGGACTTGACCAGGCACTTTTCAGAGGGTTTGTTTCCCTCCAGCAGCTGTAGACCAGGTATAGACCAGGTATAGACCGAAGCCCACTTTAAATGTGATTTTTATTATTCATTTTTCTTTACTCTGCAATGTCCTCTTGAAACAAGATGGCAGACGAGAAGACTCGTGTGCACACTTTGCCCCTTCAGAATTCTCTGTTTATCAAACATTTTGTGTTACCATGGAACACATTGAGAAACAGCTTAGCATCTGACCAAGAAGCTGTGTCACTTGATTTTGAACTTCCTTCACACTGCGCCAAGGCGAAATAAAGTAAAAGGGAAGTAGGCAGTTGAAGGGGTTATTAGGTTCTATTCACATTTTACTGCTTTAAGCCTCATCTGCAAACGTTGTCGCAAGCCTTCGGTCTCGAAGCATGTTTTTTGTTCTGAGAGGCAGGTCTGAGAACCAGGCTGATTCAGTTCCGAATGTCAATGGTCTGTTTTTTCAGGCTGCTTTAGGTGAGTCTGACACAGTCATGTAAAGTCATCTAATCAGTCCAGACACGTTTCGGCAACGGTGAACTTTTTGTCACAAGAGAGAGTAAAAAAAAAAAAAAAAACTGGCTGCTCGTCACTGATAAGGCCTGTGTGCACTGGAATCAAGTAACGTGTACAAGTGAACTTACTACAAATTATCCTCTCATTAGCTGTTGTTTCTCTCATTTTCTTTCATCAATGTCAAGGTGAAATCTCTCAAAAAAGGTAACATTACAGGACGTAATTTTGGGCCATATTCAGTTGGCCTTTTCTTCAGGAAACGTTCACACAGTGTGATGGCAGTGAGCAAAAAAAAATGTAATTAAAAGTGGACATGTAGAGACATAATGGTGGGTTGTTTCTTTTAAGCTTCTTTCAGTTCCTTTAATTAGTGTGTAAAATCCTAAACACTAGCAACAATAGTTAACTAGGATGCAAAAAAAGCTTTTCTCTACACTAAATCCAAGTGGATGTAAGTGCACATGCATATGTAATGTCATGTTTTTTTTTTGACATATATATGGTGTGCTCGTGTAAACGTTGGCAGTGGTAAAGCTATTTCAGCCCGAGCCGCCTGCTCGCCTCTCCAGGGGACACGAGGCCTACTTCCAAAAACCCTGAATTATTTATTGACCTAGGTGGGAGTGCTCTCTGTGAAAATTTTCGACCCCCTTTTTCTCGACAAAAGGAAGTAACATGTTTAATTTCTAATATTTCAGATCAAACCACAAACGCGCCAGCCACACCATCTCAGTGCATGATTTAGTAATGACTTTGCACACAAATCGTGTGCAACCGTGCACACACACACACACACACACACACACACACACACTCTGTCTTCTCCAACTTGATCTTTGCCAGGTAGCGGAGTGTAGCTCTAGGCCCTCTGGCCCACACATCTCAACAGTGCTGTACAGCAGATGTTACCAGTTGACCTTTGACCCCTGAAAGGCTGACTTCAGGGTAGCCTTTTGTTTCACGCCTTACTACAATACAAGTCAAACCTCGCTGTATGAAGCACAGTCTAGCCCCATTAGCGCATGTCGGTCATGGGATTTACTTTTTTCCCCCTTTTTTCATCCCTAGCGAATATTTAATGGCTTGTATGTGTTTATGCATGTTGGCAGGAAAGTATGCCTCCGTTGCAGGTTCATCATATGAACCCGTGTATGAGCTTTTTTTTCCATCATGTCTTTGGCTTGCATCTCTGTGCCCTAAAGAAGCTAAAAAGAAAAACAGCAAAGGGTTATGTTTTGGTGGTTTTCTAAATTTGAAGCCTTAAAATATTACAGTTCTGTATATTTCTGTGAAAAATAATTATTTTTGTGGGTAAAACAATTTACCCACTTTTTACCCATTTACCCAATTTTAAATTTCTGTTTAAATTCTTCTTAAAAAGAGTGATTAACATAGAGGAAGACAAGACTTGTGCATTTACACATCTTATGTCGCATAAGGTATACATAAGGTGACAGAAGATGTGATGGCTATCTTTTGGGAAGCATAATGTTCTAATATTGGATCTAAGGCATAAGATACATACTTCTTTTTCAGCAGCTTTATGATAGATTTTGATGCACTCCGACTTAAATAATCAAGCGATCAAGCGATTCTATCACGCTGATACGACCACATGCAGTGCCCAAAGTTTTCTCGTAAAAATTTCCCACTCATACAGGTTCCTCTCTTCTTGTGGACGAAAGACACTTTTAGCAGTTTGTACATGTGGTGAGACACTTATGTACTGGTCCACCTATTTGTGCACTTCCTGCGGCAGTTTTTGCAGTAGTGAAACTGTTTAAGTCAGCGGGCCAAGCCAACTGTTCGACCCTTGTCAGAACCAGGTTCATCAACCACCAATGACAGCGAGCGATGACACCAATGCTCCCTCTGAACATTGATCATTGGTTGCCATTGAACCCTCACACGATAAGTGGATACCCTTCAGGCCGGCTGGGTTATAATGAATGAATTGTTGCTAAGGTTTCCACTGTGTGCCGGCCAAAAGTAAAAAGCAGTGCAAAGAAAAAGACAATATGAACTACAGTTTTAACTTCCACCACAAAAAAGTCAGTCTGCGGTCATTAAAACACATGAGCAAGAGCCTGATGATGTTTTCTTAAGATAAAGTTATCTACCCATGTGGACAACAATGCTGATAAGAGATTTGTTTTGACCAGTGAACCATAACGTGTGATAACGCACTCTTTTCTCACCTATCCTTGAGGTTGACCATTGAGATAGGTAAGCAAGAAGTGGTAACATTTGGGGCAACAACCTTAATTCCTCATTTTGTCCTGAATTCCATGAAACTCATTATTGTGCATCTAGAATATGTGGATATCAGAACCTTCACTCAATATTGGACATGTAGATTATCATTAATCCCACAAATTATTCCTTTTTGGTTTTGCTGTGTCAAGGGCTTTGCACAGAGTAGCGCACAGTGGTCATGGGATTAGTGTAACCCTGACAGCCCCTGCATGGTGACCTAGGCCTAGCATTAAGAGGTAGGGAACCAAGGCAAAAGGTACCACAGTCTGTCAGTGTGAATCAATTTACACATCATGGCAAACCATGCTCCCCGGCACTACCTTCGGAGTGACAGATGTATGTCTCCTACATGTGACCTGAGAAAACGACCCTTGAAAACCACCTGCCCCCGGGGCACGGTGTGGGTAATTTGTCCCCTCCATCCTATTCTCCGCTGTGGATGGCAATGGTTGTCTGAAGTAAGCGGAACTGACAGGCGTTCACTCCCCAGGGCAAAACTTTCCAGTCAAGTGAAGCTGCATGCTGGAGGTAGAGGGGAAAAAAAAATCAAATAAATGACTCCTGAGTAGTCATTTGGTCTTCATTACCCCTCCCTTACTGAAGCAAAAAAAACATAGACTGGCTTGCTCTTTCACTCTGCCACTGATTCTTCTTCTCCCCACCCACACGCATTTAAAAGGCCTCTTAAAATCTCTTTTGACAATTGACCAACTGACAATTGGTATCTGTTATCTTCTCTCTAGAGATCAACTCTCAATGTGCAAAGAGCAATTTGTAGAAGTACTGAAAGTAATAATTGGATGTTAAAAAAAATTCTAAAGCTTATTAGTCTAATACTGGCCATCCAAAAAACAGTGGAACTTATGTTGTTACATTGTGGTGCCTACCTTTAATGATAGTCCTAGTATGGGATGAATAACTATCAAATTGATGAATAAATCCTACGATAGTCCTTAATCTCAAGGCCGTTAAATTAAAAGAAACCATGTAATGACTGAAAGGCATAGTGCAGCAGGAGTGTTAGATGTCTTTGACAGCTCCACAAATTTAGTTCTACTGTTTGGACTCCTCTCTGACAGGTGGGATTTTGTAAGTGATCACATTACAGCTGCATTTTCTCTGTGACCCTCTTGTCTTCAAATCGTGCTAATCTCAGTGAGTACTCAAATTGTGGGAAATTTTAATTACTATGTCCAATATGTAGACCATGAACAAAACTCAACGAGAAATCCTGTTTTTGTTCCCACCATTGGCTAATAAGAGATGGTAGCTGCCAAAAACTGACAACTAGTTAGCCCTGACTTAGTAAGTGGCAGCTGGATGCAGCTAACAAAAATGTGCATGGCTTCGTCATAGGGATGGAATGTGACAGCTCACACTCGTAGCATTTTCCGCAAGCTCCATCGTTTGACTCAACAAATCGCTATAAACTTTTCCTGTCAGCGAGGTGTGTTCTGGAGTGCAGCAGGTCCCAGTGGAGGGGAAGAGCCATTCTTGCGAATTTTTCACACTCGTATTTTATTTCCTTATAGTGTTTGGATTCAGGCCTACAACATCCAGGTGGGGATGATTTCAAGGGCGAGCGCCAAAAATCTGCTAATGCAGCCAGAGACGGACAAGGATAACCAAGTGAGTTCACGTCCTGGCTCCAAGCCTCCATTTTGCCTCCAACCGTATAAACATTTCTTTTTTTTTTTGCCTTTGGATCATGTCAAACATTCCTTCTCCCCATTCAGACAATAGCAGAAGAGAAGAAGTTCTCAAGGAAACAATCACCAAACACAAATGTAAAGCACACATCCACATGAGAGGCTGGTAGAACACTTATGGTTTTGCTACCTGAAATAAACCATTTGTCCACCTTGTGTTTTGTTTCTTTAACAGAAATCAGCGTATAGAAATCAGTGTAGATTAAACATAAGGTTTCTTCTTTAAACCAGGCATTTATAGGACATGATCCCAATTTATTATGTTTTTGTATCTGTATGAACATTAACAGATATGTTCATGAAAAATAATGGATATCAGCCTCTGCCGTCAAATCCCTCACTGGTACACCATGGTACACCACAGTGAACGCCACTGAAACTCACTTTGTCACTTCCTGTTGGTCATATGACTGATAAAAAAGAGAAGAAATCATCTGTGATGAAGGCTCAAGTTCTTTGTAAATGTCAAACGTTGTCAGAAACTCAATCATTATTCGGGCTATATTAAGAGGGTAAGAGTTATGCAAAATTTTGATTTGCATGTAGCAATGCTTCGTATTTCATCGTTCTCTTAATTTTTGTAAGAAGGAGAAGCACCATCACAATCTGTGACATTCCCTCATGGGAAGAAATTAGGAAACAGATATACGGTTAAGTTTCCCAGAAGTGGAGTATTTAAAAGTTAGCTAAATGATTTATTTAGAAGGGGAAGGACCATCAAAAATGAAGAAGCAGAAAGGAAATACTGACTCATGACCACTGTTCACACATTTTAAAGGTGACAGCACTTTCACACTGAGAACAAAGTGGAAAATGGCATATCATTCCCCAGTGGTGGCTATCTACCTGACTATTAGAAGGAGCTTCAAATTGCCTAGTAGGAGAGAGTCCAGTCAAGAGCATGCCATTCCTTGGAAAGGAGGGCTGGTTGGGGCTTCCTTTAACACAGCAGGGTCTAGTAATAAACGCTCAGCCTTTTGTTCCCCGCACAGTTGGCAGGAGGCAGGCCAACAATACAGCAGCTTATAATGCCTGTCCCAAGGGATGCTAGAGACTAGCATGATGATGTTGCCTTCACTGTCGGCAGAAAGAAGGGGGTCATGAACTACTTTTTACTTTTCTCCCAATGCAAGTGTTTCTTTCTTGCTGTCAGATGGAGAGTCTTTTCAATCCGCATGGACAAACACCTTCCTCAGTACAAAGAATATATTTGGTGGGGATTGCATTCTTGAAATGAGTCTTATTTTAAGGGCTTTCTGAGTGACAGCTATCTAGGGACTGCAACAGAGAGAGACTAGAAGATCAAAAGGGCCACAGCTGTTTGAACCTCGGCCTGTCCCACAACCCTGCAGATCACCCGCCGACAAGGCCTTAATTTGCTGATACAATCTAACCATTGACTCCAGTTCCCTGCTGTAGCCAGAGGCTTAAGAACTGTAGCAATTGCAGACACCAATATGTGATTAAAATTAGACTGCAACTTAAGTCTAGACTTCATCCCTGCTCAAACAGAAATGATCACTGACGATGGCCAAACTTGTTGATGACTTCTGTGTCCTAAGGCTCTTGGCTTGAGCCGAAGTCCTGGGCTGAGGAGGGGGAGTTAAGTGACTAAACTCAGGTGTTGTTACAGCTGTAGGACCCCTTCTGCCCCACCACCACTGCTCCCAATAAAAGAAGTGCATGGGCTGATTAAATCCAGATGTCAGCAAAAGCTGGGAGAGGTCTGACTGTGACACCTAAAGAAGGTGGGACTGAAATGTCAGCCCTCCGTGGTCCTTTCCTGAGCCGTGTTGGCTTCCTCCATCTTCACCCCATATTCCCTCGTCCCATCTTCTCAGGAGAGCATTGCACCATGGCGGCTGCACAACTGTTTAAGTTGAATATGAAGAAGAGGTGGAGAAATACCAATAGGACTAAAGCAGATTACATACTACACAGTTTCTCACCTTTCAGCGATGCCTGCCGCCTGCATGACCAGTGAAGTCAGCAGGGAAATAAACATTTTGAAAATGGAAATGGCTGTATGGAAACGACCTGCTGTATGCACACACACACAAACACGGAGTGAAAGCTGTATACTGGGACTCACGCCACAGCTGTGCTTTTTAAATCCTCTAAGCCTGAGATGCTGGCATGGCCCCTGAAGGTGCACACTTTAAGCAAGTCTGTGAGGACCCTTCTCTTTTTTTCCCCTTCACTCTTTTTCAACCCTCTGTCATTCCTCAGTCTTTTAGACCAGGACTCCAATTAGCAATTAGCTGGCGCTATTGTCGGGAAACAATTCGTCACTTAAAACGGGACTCCTTGAGGCACTAGTGGCCTTTTTGGTCTGAAAAGCGCTATTTGTCTGTGAGAGGCTGAATACAGCAACCAAAACTGGAGTAAGAAAGGCATTTTTTGTTTTTTTTGGGTTTTTTAAAAAAATATGTTAGAAATTAGGTGTTGTTGAGAGGCAGAGAAGAATTAGAATTTTCATCTCCAAATGTTCCTTGAATGCATTTGCAGTCGCCTAACCACGTTGTCACACACTCACACATAAACACACATACTGACAGTTTTGCACTCATGACATCTGTACTGTACCAAGTTGACCAACAAGCCTTTGTATCGCTTCAGCTCGAGCAGTTTTATCAGCTCATCACACGTTTTTAAAATAGCTCCGCATGTCAGCTTCTGCGGCAAAGGTGTGTAACTGTCAGACTTGTGCTTTTACATTGTTCCTGGACAAGCAGCTGTAAATGAAAGAACTGACTGCCCTCCATCTGATGAAATGGAACAAATCTGCACATTCAAAACCCTTTCTCAAACCAACAAGGGACATCAAAAGGAAAGAAAGTGGTGCAGGAAAGCAAAGGTGTAACTAATCACAAGTAATCCCTGAATCTTGGCATAGCTTTGTGTTTATTTTCCTCCCTGCTTTTTCGATTCTAGGTTACACTTTGCCAGTCATTAGCAGCTTCCTGGGAGATCGCTTCTCTTTGGTTCTGTTTCCTAGTCAGAATCCCACCCGCCCCTTCACAAATCTTGACAGGGGAATTCATTCCCATACATTTACCGGCAGAGATGCATTTCTCAGCCAGGCAAAAAAAAAAAAAAAAGAGAGAGAGAGAAAAGAAATATCCTGCAATTTTGCAAGAAGAATACAAGGCCACCCACACGACAGAGGCTTGAAGCTGTGTTCCACATTAAAAGGCAGATTTTGCACACTTGGGGGGAAAGGGATTTATCCATTTCCCCAGGTGCAAAAAGATAGTGTTGCCTTGCTTGAAGGGGGCCCATGAAGAGCACGCAGCTTTTATTAGAATGGTTAAATTTTAATCATTTCACTGGTTGCGTGAGTTGAACGAGATTTATTTTCCAGCAACCCTGTTGCACTCATGGACAGCACACTGTCTGTAAAAATACCAGTAGCTGAAGAGAGAAATTCATTTCAACAATTCAAAAAGCAGCAGAGCTGTCTTACTGCTTTGCAGCTCGTGTACTATGATCTTCACAGGTTAAGGCTGTTCAAATATAGCAAAAATCATCGAAGACGTCTGAAATACACAGAAGTGCAGTAAGTACAGCAAGTCCACACTCTTCTGTCACTTTGGCATGTGACAAGTACTGTGGACTGGTAGGTGTGAGGTGGCTAATAATAGCGTTCACAGCAACTGAAGTATATGGAGCACCATCTGTATATGAAGAGGAACTACCCTGTTTTAGTTTAAAGAGAGGAGGTGTACTGTACTTTATTACAGACCGTTCGAAATTGTGCACAAAACCGGTTCATTTTCTTAAAAGCCCTTCGAAGGTTGCTAATGGGACTTTAACCATGATATAATAACAAATATAGCCTTTGGTAAATAATAGTATCCTTCTTACCTGCATCATTGGAAGGTTGATAGAGATGGTCATCAGCACCGTGAAAAAAAAAAGAGAACAGGAAACAGACAATTAGTCATGCAAAAGGAACTGCAGGATCTAATGTGACACAGACTGGAATGATCAATTCTTTGATTTAATTTGACATATATACATGTGATTTGTTAACTCATGAAAGGCATATGTTGCATTAGAAAACCAAACATGATGCGTGTGCATGTGTGTGTGCGCGTGTGTGTATGTACAGGAGGGAAAGGGGTAGAAAAATAATTACTTTTCCTTCAATAGATTTAAACAGTAACTGTAGACATAGCAAGGTCTTAATGAATTACCTTCTGGTCTAGTGCACGTATACAGCTAACATGTTAATTACTGTCTGGTATTGCTTAAATCAATTTGCATTTAACCTAGATTTCCACTCCGCAAGGATTAAATATGTTTAGCCAACATTGTCAATATGTAGCAACAAATACTAACTTAGTGAAGTAAACCATTGCTTTGCACACATTTATATGTATACTCATGCCATTTCTGTTTAACACATGCTCACAGTTTAGAATAATTTCTGGACCTGCTAAATACCCTTGTCAAAACTGAGAAAATAAGGACATACAGAAAAAAAAAGGTGCCGGCTGGCATGTGAGAAAATGTCTGTATAATAGGTTGCCGATAAAGTTGAATAACCGCAAAACATAATCGGGGTTTCCACAGATAATACCCTTCGTTTGAGATGCTGACCACAGTATTGAATCATCAGTCGCCTCCTTTCCCAGCTTCATTATATATATTAAACCAGGCATATCCCTCCTCTCCAAATTCTCATTCATTCCTCTGTCTGAGACGTGCAAACAAAAGGCCCTCTTAGACAAGAGGTATGACCCCCAGCCAGCCTACTGGGTCACCTATTTCTGCCATGCCGTCTTCTTTCCCACGCTAACCTTATGCACTCATTAGTCTTCTGCGAGTGTCTGCTAGGGGCATTAGTTTCAGGTGAACTGCTTAGAAGGATTTTGGGGAACCTCCAAATCACGTCTAAACCCTTCTGCTACTTGTTTGTTGACTCGCCCCATGAATGTGCCCAAACAGACAGGACTTTCCGTGTCAATCAACAATGGTTCCCATAAACAAGGGCCCACCCATCCACACTCATGAAGACAGTTGAAGACCCCCATGAAGTATAACATTTTGCTTGATATTTGATCGCTCAGAAAGCTTGATTTTTGGAGGTGGCCAAAGTCATATTAATACAGCAGGAAGTTTCCCTGCGTGCAGTAATGGCTCGTGTCAGTTGAGTGCCTATTTTAGGCCTCGCTCTCTCTTCAGTCCTCCTACAGCTGAGCCTCCTCCCCTCCTGGAGTGTTTCGGGGAGGACGTCAGCAGATCTTTTCATCCTTCGCAGTAAGGTGCAGTTATCACATAACCTCTGGAAAAGGGTGGGCACCAGGCCTGGTCTCTAATTAAAAGGAAAAGGCTGTAAGCAAACTCATCCTTAAATGTTTACAGATGGCTTCGCAACAAGAGGTGACTGGCTGTTCGGCTTGTTTTGAATCAGTGAAGCACCAGAATGAGGTGAAGCACCGTTTTTTCCTCCAGCTCAAACCGCGGACGCACAATGCAGCTTCACTGAAACATTTTCATAGCGGACAAAAAAACTAACTTCAGAAACGCATTTGTCCAAACTTCTGTTACTACTGGCCTCCAACAGCGTTAAAAACATTTGTCACCAAACTTCAAAATAGAACAGGAATAAAATTCTCTTGGACTCATTTTTGGTTGTTATTTTTTTCTGGTGAGGCTCTATGTCCTTTATCACCATAAGGACTTCTTGTCAAAACTTTTCTCCCTTGAGTCATGGGAAATAAGTTTGAGACGTGCTTGTTTTGAGCTGTTTACGTGACGCCAACATGCTGTTGACAGTGTGCTCAGCCATTGACTGAAAGAAAAGAAACTGCCCTGAAAAAACAGGGCAGCAGCAACAACTAAATGGGAATAAATAGCTTGTGAGGACAAATTTATAGATAACATTCATGGCCAGTGCTGCAACTTTTCAGGCCGACAGCTTTTGTTGGCACGCTTAATGTAAACTACTCTTCCTTGAATTAGCTGGAACGAGCGACCATTGGCCTGTTCCCTCACATGTTAAGCTGCCCTAACGTGACACAGGGTGGAAAGCATGAAGTGAACCAGCGAGTTTGAGTTCAGCATGACCGCTGCAAAAATGCTGGGGCGCACTGTGGCGTATATTTTAGGGAGAGCATGGAAAAAAGAAAATGGCAGTGTCTTTCTGTGGTTTCCCAGTGCTGTATTGCCTCCGGGGACAGAAGCCGCCCCTTTTTGCGCTGAAAACAACACGGACAAGTATCTTCTGAGTCAAAACTTGCTTGTTAAATTATTAAGCAGCTATGATATGTCAGATTTCTTAACAAGTGTTATTGCAGATTCCAATGCAGCATGGCATGGTCCTAAATGTTTAGCATTACATAATAACTTTAGATAATCTCCATCATCAGTCCAGGATGGCTGCACACCACAGCGATACACCACTGCAAGAATTCCCAGCATATTAATTCAATACAATTTAACTGCCTCTCCTCCTGTGGCTCCTTGTGTCAACAGACCGCCCATGACCTTTGCTGCATCTGCTCCATTTGCAAGAGACACCAAAGGCGGGGGTGTCAGAAGACAAGGTTAAAAATTCCTAGTTGATTTTATCTGGCATGAGGTAATAAAGTTAGCACAAATTTTAGACCCGACTTCCTTTGTAGTGACTTCAGCTTTAGCCTTTGCAAACCGAGTCAATCACTGGTCCGGAGTAATCTTGTTACCTGTGAAATGCATGCATGCCAATTCCATTTGCAAGGGACTTGTGAAATAGAGGCTTAACTTGACAAAAACAAACTTGGTGACAAACGCCGCAACAAGTATACATTGTCCGCTGAGATCATTCAGTTAACTTGCTGAAAAGTGTCTCACTTCAAATCTTTTGACAACTAATATGCTTAAGTAATTAATATTTCTTTTTGAACTTGAAACAGATACCGCTACAATTTTTTTCAGCAACTTTCAGGGTGCCAGTTGGGGAAGATTACAGTGCACCTTATTTTTCGCACCCTGGCTATTCCGGGGCCGTTTGGGTTGCGCTGCGTTTGCGAGGAACAATCCGTCTCGCGGGAGCCCACGACATTCTGAAGCACCTTGTCAGATGCCGCCTGACCCGACACCCCCCGAGGGAGGGAATAAAAAAGAACGAAACAATGACGGAAAGGGTTGTGTGCAGCCAAGAGGAGAAATGAGGGGAGGGTGGTGGGGGTGACAGCGACAGAGAAAGAGAATGGGAACGCTTCGATGCTAAGCCCACCGTTCCACCATTTCCTCCCCCTCCACACATACACACACACCCAGGCCATTGTACACCCAGGGGGCTTTGCAGATAAATGGCCGCATGTTAACCACATTTGACGTGCTGCACAAAAGGGGACACCGCAGGTCCCATGACGCAACCTGCAACAACTAAACCCCCCCTTTCCCGACTTCCCCCTCTCTTAACTCCTCCTCCTGTTCTACCCATCCTGAACGAGGGAAAAAAAAAAGACATGAGGTGCACTGATTGGGCAAAGCTAGGATGTCAAGTGCAAAGAGAGGCACAACAATTTGTCGCTTGGCTGTATAGGCTCTTCAGCTTTATGCCTGGCTGAGCTTTTTGACCTAATGCCTAGTAAAAACACTGTCAGGCCCCAAAAAATTAATCCAGGGCATTAAAACCACAAATAAATAGTTTCTTATTTAAAATAAAAATATAAAAAGATCAAAATGCAGTCCTAAAAAATTACAGATGATTGCCTACTGTCTTACTCTGATTTTAATGATAATATGAATGTTATGTCAAAAATGTTCTGTTCTGTCAACTTTTTAGAGAATAACATGCCAATTTAAAAGCCTTTAATTCATAGGTAGACCAGACCATTTAACTCTCTAGGCATCAGAACCTGAACAGCTCTTCGCACTAAGAAAGTGCAGTTGTGCATTTGTGACAAAGGGCCTTCAGTCGCGCCACGATGGCGCCAAAAACGTTACTCTCCACCATGGAACCCTCTTCCTTTGGAGTCCATTCAGGTACAAAAAATGACCTCTGAACACCAGAGCATGAGAGCCAGGCACCACCCTCTCCCCAGCACCCACTTCCCTAGCCATGGAGCCAGAAAAAAAAAAAAAAAATGGGGGGGGGGACTCGCTTTGCAGAGCCAGCACTAACCTTTTCAGCCCCGTCACGTCTTTGATGCCTGACGGCCTGCACAAAAGCACCTGCTCCATCCCTGGAGAGCTCCTCTGGTCCCCCCCGCTCCAACCCCTGCTGACCTCACTGGCATTCCATGCCTTTGGGGGGCCCTTCCCATGGCTACCTCGCTCCCTCAGCTGCCCCTGAAGCCTCCCACGGCTCAACCCCCCACACCAGCACCCCGCTTGCCCCTTAATCCCACAGTAAACATGGTGGCAGACCCCGCCGGTGCAAGGATGCACGAGACTTCTCCATGAGCCCTGGAGAAAGGTGCTCCACTGATACAGCCACGATGCGTGGGAATAAGGGTGAGAGTTGGAGGGGGGTGTGGTAAGAACACCTCATTGAGATGCAAGGGGGTCACTTGTGGGCTGAAGACCTCATAAAATGACAAAAGCTATCTCAGGTTGGGCAAAATCTTGCATCTAGATCAATTTATTACGGCAGTACAATGACTCATTTTTTAAACTTTATGTACTAAAGACATCTGGCACAATGCTGCATTTAGAACTGATGGCTAACTGTGTTTTATAAATAACTACTTGTAGTAATACTAAACAAAACTACACTTTCATTCAGCTTAATATGGATCTTATTCATGCTTTGTGTCATAGGGACAGGGAGAGAGAAAGATAGTTAGGGGGAGACGTAGGCAAGTGGGTGGACAGTTGTGCTCTTTTCAGAAAAACCCACAATGAGAGACGGGTTTCCCTCTCTTCTTTTCACCACTTCTGGCATAATATGACAAGAGGCATCTATATTACAACACACTTTCCATTCAAGCTGAACGCCACAAAAGTGATTAGTGCCAAATGCCCATGTGAAGCAGAGATAAATGATACTTCTTCAGTGCACATGCACCTGTGCACAATACTCCCGCAATTCATAAAACTCCAACACCATTCTTACTTGTTATCAAGTCAGTATGAAGCGTTGTGCATGTAGAGTCAGCAATAAAAACTTTGGTCTGCACTCATTTTACAGTAAGTATTTGGTGAATCAGAAGTGGGAGGAATCCATAAGCCATGACTATTATTAATCGCTCTTCTCCCCAGTTTCGTGTAAGACACCTTCCTCTTCCTAATATCCACGCCACCCTCCTCCAGTCTCCTCCCCTTACCACTCATTCTTCCCAGTCTCTGCTGCAAGATAGTACACTAATTGCAGACATGCCAGGCTACCACCATAATAAGAGTGTGTGTGTGTGTGTGTGTGTGTGTGTGTGTGTGTGTGTATGGAGGGGTGGTTGGGTGGGGGACACGTTAAGTGTGGCTTGCTCATTTGCTGGGATGGCTGAGGAAGGTGCCACACATGAATATTTCATTAGCTTTAATTGCTAAGGAACACTTTCTTTATGGCAGTCTCGCCAAAGAGGCCGCCAGCGGTAATAACGAGGCCTGGCCCATTGTAAAACTTGAAAAGCTGATGGCATTAAGACCTGTGATTTTGCCAGCCTGAAAAGGTAGCTTCAGATGTGCCATCTGGATCCATGGCACACATGGCTATCCAGCCTCACTGCAGTTGGAACACAATTAGGTCCTTACATGATTTTCTTGGTGCGGTAGGTTGCCCTTAGGGATTCAAGCTGCTCTCAGGCTTTATATAAGATTTCACCTTAGTGACGTCCCTCTTTTCCATCCCATGATTGACTTCCTTTACTTCATTTCAAGAACCTGATAAACAGATGAACGAGCCTTGCTTGACATCCACAAATTAGACCAATCACAGCAAACACTATGCCAAAAAAACAAGCCGTGTTCACACTTAACCATTCTTGACATTGTTTTCATAGATCATCAGAAGGCTGCTCCAAAGCTCAGGTCTCAGATTCGGTTCAGGTTAATCGGAGCAGAGAACAAGAAGCTTTGCGCAAGCTAAAAGGAAAGTGGCCCACACTTTCTTTTATAGTGGACTAGCAGGGACTGCTTTGACGTGGCCGTCAGATTCAATCCTCCTGAGTGGTAACGCTTACACTAAGGAAGGGGATCATTTAGCTCAGGAATGTAAAGCACAGGACATCCTCCCTGATAAGGAGCAGGCATGCCTTGCCTGGGGTTGTGGGCCAGGAGTTATCGACTCGGAAGGCAGCGAGTCAGCACTACGCTCAGGCCCTGGCTTCCGTGAGCACAGAGCCTCCTCATTACTTTAATTGCTAGACCTGCAGCCGAAAAAAAAATAGTGCCCTGTAATCTCTGGAACCAAAAGCCCCGCTGGTGGGCTGTCAGGCGAATGCTTGAGACCAAAAGGAGCGACAGTGAAATGGATGAGGCTGAAGCCAGAAACAGGGCTTGCCGCCGAGTCAGGGATGCTTGCTGAACAAAAGGTGGGAATGGGAGATTTTTTTTTGGTTCCCCAGCAGGACACACAGACAGTCTGACTGTACATAGGGCAAGAAGGAGCGCTGTCACCATGACTAACACCTCGACTGCACTCATTAGCTGAGGTGCCTGACTGACATTTGCTTGTGACAGTGCCTGGAAGGCCAGTGGTGTGTAAAGCCCGCCCTTGCCCTGTCCCTGGGTACAGCCATGCCCATTCCTTTCCAGTTCCTCAGATGCCACTCTGTAGAAGTAATAACATCACACATGTACGACATGCACACATTTCAAAGTCTCAAGCAATAATCCTGTTTTGAATTGAATAGATTGCGGACTAATGGAATTGCTGAAATAATACATAATACCAGCAGATCTAATTGTTATTGGCCCTTCCAGCACGTATCGAGAAAGATCTCTGCATGTTGCCTGTTATTATTCTGTGTCTTGGGATGAAAGAGCCAATCATACTCAGCCTAATCTCCGCAAGCAATCTATTTCATTTACCAAGCCATTGCTATCATTGGCCTTTATCAGCTCACTGTGTGCCACTGTGAAAAGACGCTCGTGGGCCCAGGTGACTGGAACGTCAGGGACAGTCTCTTTCAGGCCATGATATAGATCTGGCACTGGGCAGGGAGCTCTGTCAACAGAGCTGGCTTTAAGAGGCACTCACCCATACATGAGAGGTCTGGACCCGCAGATGTCATGACACCTTAATCCACCGATCCGTTATTGATTGTTCCATGTGGCGGCGACCTTGCCTGAGGTGTTCCGCTAATCAAACAGGACATATCCATGTGAGTGTGCATGGATGTGTGTGCGTGCTGAGGGTCTGGTTTGGACATTTAAAATGAATCCAGCATCAACCGTACTTTTGACAGTCGTGAATTTCCTCTAAACGGCTGACACAGGAATGCATGAAACACAGCTCTTGCAAACAGATCAGGGAGGTGTTCTTCATGTTGAGGGCTTTTTTTCGTGTCCGTTAAACACCCCCCCCGAGTCCTGACAGTTGCACTGAACCTTATTCCTATTCATTATCACCGGGGCTGTTGTTTCTGCAGCCTGCAGTGACATACCTCATTATTGACCTTGGTAAATCCTCACTGTTTAGGCTAACGGCGGTGCGGCGCCACAAAATGTCACAGCACTACTCTGTACTCACTCATGAAGAAAATGTGCACATGGTTACAGGGGTGGGGGGAGTTGAGGAGGGAAAAAAACTTACAACAAACCCTTGTCAGTCACCTTGAACTGCACAAAACATCAACAGCCGACCACCTCTTCCCAAACAACAGATAAGTGGCAAAATGTGCCCCTCAAACTGCAGAAACTTTTACACACAGCCTCGATCAGGACAGAGGGCGTAGGTGTCTGGGCACTAGCTCCTCACGCCCGACACAGGAGTGGCCTTTGTCTACAAAGAAACGCTTTGGCATTTGCAGCTGTATCATCGAGAAGGGAGTAGGAGGGCAAGAGAACAGAAGGGAGAACAGACTCACTACTGTAAATTGCCCATTCTGGTTAGTCACAAGTGACACAGGACTAACGGAGCCCCGGGTGGCATTCTCCTGTCCCTCTTAGCGGTGACAGATGTTACGAGGACGGGGAGGATAAAGCTCTCTCCACACTAACTCTGGGGGAGAAAAAAAAAAAAACGGGGGATGGGCTTAATGTAGCTTAACTTGAATTAAAAAAAATAATAAAATACCAGTACATCCCATGGTTAGACAGCTTCATGCCACAAAGTACACAGACGATCACCATGTTCCCATGAGACGAGGTGGTTTGGGATTTTTTTGCTTGTGTGCATGTTTGCATCACGGTGTTACCCACATCTTTGAGCGTCTACCTCTGAGCGTGCTAATCTCTAAGGCCAGGGACAAAGTCTGGGGGTGTAAAAGAAGGCGCATCTCTTTTGCTAATGTATGTCCCCTTGTCTTTGGTAGATAGCCGGCTGCTTTAGCTTTAACCAGGCTCCCTAGGCCACCAGCATGCAGCTTAATGCGATAATACAGCCGCCCGGTGAAGCTTTAGGCCTCCTGCACCCCGGCAAACAAAGGGCTCCCTCTTTCCAAGCAGAGCCCCGTCCCCTCCCCAGTTGTCCATAGGTGTTTGCTGAAGTAAATCAGCCTAAATCCTGCACAGCTTGGCCCAGCTGAAAAAGAAGGGGGATTTGAATGAAGGTGTACAGATAATCTCCTTTTCTTAACAACAACAGAAAAAAAAAAAGTTGAAATGGGGGAGGGAGCGAAACAGATAAAATTAAGAATTCATATCACATGGTGCATTTGAGTGCTCCAGCATCCTCCAATTTCTCTCTCTCGCTCAGTGGGCCTGTGAATTTGCATTTGTGATCCCTGACCTATTGAGGTGCGGGGGGAAAGGCGAGTGAAAAGCCGGCACAATAGCCTATGTCTCGTCCGTCAGTGAAAAGCCACAGGCTTTTGGCCCCTGACGGCACATTTTGTCTCTTTCGCTAAAAAAGATGGGCCAGACAGAAAGTGAGAGGACTAAGAGTGACATCTGTCCTACAACAGCCACAGAGCTACTGAGTCTCAGGTATGCAACAGTTTACAAAGAGGCAGTTTATCCAGCCCTGAGAGGACAAATGCTGACTTTCTTTATCACATGCTCCTGTGAATAATAAAATGTCTCAAAGCAGGTTTTGAAAAAAATTTTTTTACAAGACTTGCACTACACAAGCAACACAACTAGAGAATGCATGGCAAATAATCAAAATAAAACAACTGTAACCCTGTGGATATATCTGGAAAAGCAGTTGTGAAAAGTTCCATAAAACCTGTTGCTTTCTATCTGTCTATCTATCTATCTATCTATCTATCTATCTATCTATCTATCTATCTACCTACCTACCTACCTACCTAAATACCTATCTATCTGTCTATCTATCTATCTATCTATCTATCTATCTATTTCCTTGTTTTGTTATTCAGCTGATAATACTTCCGGAACAGCCTCCAGCAACACGGTGCCATGAGTCTAAAAGGCCGGTGATCTATTGTGGGCTGCGTAACCAAGGGAAGTTTAACAATCGCGGAGAGACACCAAAGTTATGTCACTCTCTACCTCTCCACCGCCCGCTCTTCTCTTTGCCAGGCATAATTTCTACCTCTCTTTGCTCACTCTCTCTCTCTCTCTTCCTTTCTCTCTTCCCTCTCACTCTCTCTCTTGTGCTCTTTTCATCTCTGGCTTTGGGATGCTGAAAGCGAGAGAGTGGCCTAGCAGCGGTGAAAGGGCTGAATTGTGATTAAGAAGGAGGAGAGGAGCTCCTTTTCTTTGTTCTGCCCTCGGGGGTGTTTACTGAGGGGGAGTGTGGTGGAGGAGGGAGAGAGGGAGCAGTGAGGAGGGATGGGGGGGGTGGTAGAAACATGGCAAAGAAGATATGAAAGGCATTCAGGTCAGTGCGGATGGGAGCAGAAGTGGTGATGGTACCGGTGGCAGAGGGTGTGTGTGTGTGTGTGTGTGTGTGTGTGTGTGTGTGTGAGCGTGCATGTGCGCTTACTTATAATTGCAAGGAATAAGATGTCTACCATTAAAGTGTGAATTAATCACAACTGAAACAGAAAGAAAAAAATGGCCGTGGGAGAAAAATACATATTTTCTTTTTTTCTCTCTCTCTCTCACTCTCTCTCTCCGTGCTGTCACTCAGAGGGAATGTCCAGCCTGTTTGTGAGAAACAGTTAAAGAAGCGAGTGAAAGGTGTCTCCTGCAGCTGCTGGGACAATGGCCTGGTTGTGTAAAGGACGGTACACTGGGCTCCCTGGTACCGCTGATTATAAGAGCATGCCAATGAGATGCCCAGATGACAAGCCATTGTCTCAGCTCTTTGTCTTGCCGGACCTGCTACCCTCTTTGAAACGCTTTCTAAGCAAACATCGCACAATGTTTCTTTTCATTTGAACAAGTGATTTAATCTGCACAGTGAGAAGTGATTTTGGGGGGAAAGGCACGAATGAAAGTGTTATTCTTGCACTTAAAACAACCTGTCATCCTGGTGTCTGGACAGGAAAAATACTGCACGATTAAAATCCTAAATATAGAGTATTTTGATTTCCTAAAACATTAACACTTTGACATGGTTTGTTCTGTATAAACTTGCAAAGCAGAAAGATTTCAGGCGACTCCGAGTCTACTGACATCCGTAGACATCTACTGACTGGCTGTAAAAGTTGGTCTTATTCCTGACAGTCTTGTCTACCCCTCACTGTTAGATATGATGTGTTTTCTGAAGGGGGGCGTCAGAGGATCAGGTTACACGCCAGGCCTGATGTGACCTCCCATTGGGCCCAGTAAACCATGAGGCGTGGCCAGTGAGGGAGGAGAGAGAAGGCTGGAACCAGTAGGTAAGTTTTTTTTTTTTTCTTCAGTGATAGAACATAAGAGTAAACGACTCTCTTCAACATAAATCAAATTAAAATCAATTTAATTTCACCTGCCCCTGTCCAACTAGGGCTTCTAAATAAACACATGCATCCTTATCTAATGGAATGAAACATAATGTCCCCTAAGTTTTCCTTCGTTTAAAAAAACGTATCCCCTCCACCACTGTGACGCCGCTGATCGTCCTGTAGAGAAAAGCACGAAAACTCCCTCCATCCGAGCCCTTTTTAAAGAACACAACAACTGTGGGCAAGCCGATGTATCTCGCCCCTCCTGTCTGCTGCTCTCAGCGTCACTCTTTTTCTTCTTAATCTCCCTCTGTCAAAACACGTTACCGCTCTATGATAGGCCAAACGCAATCTCTGGTCTACACGACGAGGGCCGCAGCATATGAAATGCGGATTAATGAGCTAAGAGAAACAAATGAGAGGATATGGAGAGGGAGAGGAGAAAAGAAAAGAGATGTCAGTCGGTGGCGGATATGCCCCAGTTCCAAATCAGAGGCTGGGGCAAGAAAAGAGTTTGTATTTCTGATGTTTTGAGTCTTGTGGGTCGCGCGGTGGCTGAAGGGAAGGCGTTTTGCCCCAGCGTGGGTGACTGTGAAACACGTCCCGCTCCACGATGAGCGTATCAGGGGGTCAAAAACAAACACATAACTGATCAGTGTAGCCTACAGTGCCCTCACTCAACCCCCCCTTCCCAACACACACACACACACACACGCACACTTTCATACATACCCCCATTTGGAAACAGTTACAGTCTTTCAGACCATTGACTTTGTCCTGTGCCATAAAACCTGCCCCGGGCTGCTTACATTTAGGGCTCCACGGACCATCTAGATTGATTTTTATGTGATCAATACATGTCGTTTAATAAAGAATTGGGGTCAAACATGAACGAGTCAGTAAAGAAGTCCAGCAGCAGGAAAACATTTCATCTGCCCCGACATTCGGACGCGTTCTTTACTTTTCTGGCACAAATTCCGAGCCCAATTCTTACAGAGCATCGGGAAAAAAAGTGCTTTCCATGTTGTTCCGCCATACCAAAGCACACTCTTGGAGTAAAACGAGGGCTAGGAGGTCTCACTTCCACACCTGACTGGATGCATTTTTGTGCACCATTTTTTAAATCACTATTTAGGGTGGCAGTGTGCAAATTGGGACGCAGCCCAAGACAGGGGTTCAATTCTGGTGGCTTCCAGAGCTTATGAGGATTTGTGTCAGTGTGAAATTTAGTTTTTCCACCCCACACACACACACACACACACACACACACACACACACACACACGGCTCTAAATTCAGCAGTCGAGCCTAAAAGTGCAGTTTAAATGCCCAAAAGAGGACAGAGACAAGGGGACAAGTGCCTGGTCCTAAATGTCCATCCACTTCACTTCACAGGCTGCCTCAGAGTCCCACAGAGTCTCATTTTAAACGCGTCAAATGAAAGAAAGACGGCTTAGCAAGTCAAATGATAGAAAAATGGGAAAGAAAAGAGTGGTGGAGTGAAAATGCGCTCACACACACTCACACTCTCACACACACACACACGCACGGAGAGATAACGGTCCTGTGGCTCCTCAGACTCACCTCCTGACTAACTTTTCAACTTTTTCTCCACAAAAACCCTCAGAAAGTGGCAGGAACTCACTTTTCGGCTCGTTTTTAGCCGTTTAACGGCCTGACAGACCGCCCCCCCCCAGAGAGACCGTTAGGATTTAAAAATCCGAACCAAAACACGGGCTCGCGCGACCCGCCAGCTCCGGGCTGCTTCCATTACCCGCACTGAACAACTTTCCTCCCCGAAAAAAGTGACACTCACCGCTTTTCCTCCTCGGGTTGGCCTGTTTTCGCCTTTTACAGCGCACTCCCTCCGCCATGGTGTCCTGCTTCATTGATAAAAAGCGAAAGAAAGAGTGGAAAGGAGCGGAGGAGTGCGTTCACGCGGCGCTCCGGCTCCAGCGCCGTTAAACACCAACTGAACCGAAGGGTCTCTCACCCACACACTCACTCTCTCTCACTCTCTCTCTCTCTCTCTCTCTCTCTCTCTCACCCTAAAGTCCGCTGTGGAGGGGGTCCGAGTGAGAGATGGAGAGAACAAAACCGTCCGAATGAAGTTGGTCCTCTCTAGAGAGAGAGAGAGAGAGAGAGAGAGAGAGAGAGAGAGAGAGAGAGAAGGAGGGAGGGAGGGAGGGAGGGGGCGATTACTTTCGCGCAGACGACAAGTTGAGCGGTTTCTTTTTCTTTTTTTTTTATAGATTAAACAAGGTTTTTGTTGTTGTTCTTCACTCCGCCTCCCCTTTTTAATTTCTTTCTTTTATTTACTTTATTTGTTTTATTTATTTACATTTTTTACACGAACAGCGCCGCATTTCTCCTCTTTCCTTCCTTTCTCTCTCTCTCTCTCTCTCCTCTCTCTCTCTCTCTCTCTCTCTCTCTCTCTCTCTCTCTCTCTTTTAGAAGGGCACTTTTTTAAGCTCCAGAGAGAGAGAGAGAGAGGGATGATGATTTTATAAGAAAAAGGTGTGGATAATAATAATAATAATAAAAGATACACTCAATAATAATAATAATAATAATAATAATAATAATAATAATAATAATAATAATAATATAAACGGCCATTTTCGTTCCTCTCTTTTTTCCAGCTCTGGGAAAGAAAGAAACACAACATATTCATGAATAAATGTGTTTAAATGTGCTCATTAAAAGCGATTAAATTGATTCTTATACCGAATTAATGTCAGTGGATAAAACTTCACGCGCAAAATACAAACAAACAAACAAACAAACAAACAATAAATAAATAAATAAATAAATAAATCTTCTCTGTCTCTGTTTGCACACTGTGTACAGCGCGCGCACGTGTGTGTGTGTGTGTGTGTGTGTGTGTGAAGTGACTCTGAACTCTGAGCTTGTGGCGGTGCAGGTAGAGCGCACCTTCACTCACCTGAGCTCAGCTGTGGGGTCACCTGTTCGAACACAGACAATAACAGAACTGAGCGCGCGCGAGGACCCGTTATTCCTACCACACACACACACACACACACACGAGGACCTACACACGGTTCACGCACTGCTTTCCCTCCACACCAACAACATTCTCTCTCTATCTCTCTCTCTCTCTCTCTCTCTCTCTCTCTCTCTACTTTTCGGCTCCGCGGTCTCCGCGTCACGCGCCATCTATCTTCACACGAAGGGATAGAATAAAGAAAGAGAGTGGAGCTAGTGTCGTAATGTTAGGGCTCGTGCGTGTTGCATGCACGCGCCTTGCATTAATGTGTGTTGTGTATGTGGTATTTTATGTATGTGTGTGTGTTTTATGTGTTTGTGTGAGTGAGTGTAGCTGTGTGTGTGTGTGTGTGTGAGAGTGTGAGTGTGTATCTCTGTGTGTGTGTGTGTGTGTAGCTGTGTGTGTGTGTGTGTGTGTGTGTGTGTGTGTGTGTGTGTGTGAGAGAGAGTTTTTTTTGAGTGTGTATCTCTCTGTGTGTGTGTGTGTGAGAGAGAGTGTGTTTTTTGAGTGTATCTCTGTGTGTGTGTGTGTGTGTGTGTGTGTGTGAGAGAGAGTGTTTTTTTGAGTGTGTATCTCTGTGTGTGTGTGTGTGTGTGTGTGTGTGTGTGTGTGTGTGTGTGTGTGTGAGAGAGTGTGTTTTTGAGTGTGTGTCTCTCTCTCTCTCTGTGTGTGTGTGTGTGTGTGTGAGAGTGTTTTTGAGTGTGTGTGTGTGTGTGTGTGTGTGTGTGAGTGTCTTTTTTTTTTTGATGTATTTCTCTCTCTGTGTGTGTGTGTGAGAGAGAGTGTTTACACAGTGTGTATCTATCTACTCTCTCTCTCTGTGTGTGTGTGTGTGAAAGGTATTTTTGAGTGTGTATCTCTCTCTCTCTCTCTCTCATGTGTGTGTGAGAGAGAGTGTTTTTAGTGTTTCTCTCTCTCTCTCTGTGTGTGTGTGTGTGAGTGTGTTTTGAGTGTGTATTTCTCTCTCTCTCTCTCTCTGTGTGTGTGTGTGCTTAGACACACCTCAAAAACTACTCTCTCTCTCTCTCACACACACACACACAGAGAGAGAGAGTGTTTTTTTTTGAGTGTGTGTGTCTCTCTCTCTCTCTCTCTCTGTGTGTGTGTGTGTGTGTGTGTGTGTGAGAGAGAGAGTGTTTTGAAGTGTGTGTGTCTCTCTCTCTCTCTCTCTCTCTCTCTCTCTCTCTCTCTCTGTGTGTGTGTGTGTGTGTGTGTGAGAGAGAGTGTTTTCAGTGTGTCTCTCTCTCTCTCTCTCTCTCTCTCTCTTTCTCTCTGTGTGTGTGTGTGTGTGTGTGTATGAAGTGTTCTCCAGGCTGCAGTGTTTTCTGTCTGAATTAACGCTCTTTAATGTGTATTAGTTCAGATTCGGTTCAGATTCGGTTCAGATTCGGTTCAGATTCGTGTGGTAACAGATGATGAAACGAGGCGCTGCTCCATCATCACTTCACACCTGCTGCTCCTGCTGGACTGTTACTCTCTCTCCTTCCATTCACTTACTCACTCGTTTACTTCATTTATTTTATTACAGAGATTTTCATTAAATGACTTACTTTAATGAGTGCTATTCATTCTGTCTGTCTGCCTGCCTATCTATCTATCTATCTATCTATCTATCTATCTATCTATCTATCTATCCCCACTGTCATTTATCTCTTGCTCGTTACTTTGCAGCCTGATTGGCTGAACTGGTTTGTTTTAAAGTTGACCCACTAATAATTATTAAATGTTAATTATTTAATGTGTAAAGGCAAATGTGTAAATGGGTAATGTGTAAATATATGTAATATATTTATTATTATTATTATTATTATTATGAATAATTACAACAACAACAACAATAATAATAATAGCAACAATAATAATAATAATAATTATAATTTTTATTATAACAATGAAAGAGTACATTTTGATACAATCTTCTTTTTTCACAAGGTTTCTAAGCATGTGCGTGTTTGTGTGTGTGTGTGTGTGTGTGTGTGTGTGTGTGTGTGTGTTTCTGACTATGGCATGAAATTGGATTACAGTAAAGGGTGAATGAAAGCCTAACCTAGGAATGTATTGGTGTGGATTTTGGTGGTGAGACCATGACCTGGTTTATTCTCTGTGCAGTAAAGGACAGAGTCTCACACACACACACACACACACACACACACACACACACACTTGGCCTTTTGTGTGCCATTGTGTACGGCTCATCCCAGCAACTCAAACGGCGCTCGCATCAGACATTCACTTTGACTTGGGGCACTTTCTCAAGCCCTTGTATTATTGCTCATATAGTTCAGAAAAAAAATCGCATACATTCAATTCACCAAGTCATATTCTCATCCATTATTAAAGTCCCATAGGACTGAAATCTGGATTTCCTTTGTTTGTATTGAAATGCAGGTGTTTAATAACGTACACCACTCAGCCATAACATTAAAACCACTGACAGGTAACGTGAATGTCATTGGTTTCTCCAACACGGCAGGGCTTTTCTCAAAATGCTGTGGTCAGTAGCTACCAAAAAGTGGTCCAAGAAAGGAAGACCAGTGAACCGGCAACATGGGCGCCCGAGGCACATTGACTGGGTGAAGGCCAGCCATGTGATCCAGTCCTACAAATCGCTGGCCGTGATAGAAAGAACACACATCTCCTGACCCCTGACACTGAAAGTGCAATGGACATGTGAGCATGTAAAAATGGAAGAAGAGGTCATGGGTTGAGTTTTGTCTCCTTTTACATCCAGGTGTTTTGTTTACGTGAGCAAGAGATGGCATCAGGATGCATGAAGAAGGCAAGCTGGTAGTGTTAGTTAGACTCTTTGTTCTGCTTGAAGGTTCAGACGTAGATCACTGTGTGGATTAACCAACACAGAACTATCAAACTGCTCAGGTACAGAGACTGGACTGAACATGAGAGACAACAACACTGTCCTTCAGGAAGATCTGGAGAAACTCGCTTGTCTTTATTGTAAAAGAAGGAATTTTCTCCGCGTTCGGGTCTCACCTAGTCAAGTGACTCATGTACTCAACTGAACTTCTAATAATGTCGCAAGAAGTGTGGTCATGCAGCAAATGTATGTGTGTGTATGTGTGCATGTGTGCAAGAACTCACATGGTTGCAGTGTGGTCAACCTTTCCCCAGGTCCTTGATGACTTGCTCTCTCACTTCTCCTTTCCAATAACTTACTGATTTACATTGACTTCGGCTGGACGTGTCACCCTCCGTGGGTGTTAACAGCAAACAGAAATTTGTAATTATTAGCAAAAAGAAAATTTCAAATGCAATTTTGAAATTTCAAATTCAAGTGAATTATTACCTACAATTTTGGGTCCACCAACATTTTCAATGAGTTTATCAGTTGCACAGGTAGGTCTGTCCTCCCTTCCTAAAATAAAACCAGTAGGACAGGAAAGCTGTCTTGATTCTTGGGTAACGGGTTATAAATGTATTGCACAAACATTTTCCATACCAGCTTGGAAGAATTGCGCTACCACATTATGATCATTCAGAGCTCTTCACACAACTGGGGCAGTAGCGGCCTAGCGGTTAAGCTCCATGATTGGAAGGTCGTGGGTTTGAATCTCAGACCTGTAGGTTGCCCTGAGGTATCCTTGAACAAGGTACCGTGTCCAACACTGCTCCTCGTGCACTGGATGTAAGGATGTGCAATGCAGCACAGGGTGTATGTTCTCATCTACTGGAAATACTCCATGTGGTTTAGGTGAGGGGTGTCGCCCGCATAGAACATCTAAGATGCAGGATATGACACACTTCAGCAGTTGCTTCGTTTTTACAACTTTTCATCCCTGATTCCAAGAGTCAATCTGCATATTGGTCATGAAGACAGAGAAAGTCAGTCAACTTCATGTCGGCCAACTTCTTCGGGTGGGAAGAAGTAAATGTAAAATGAATACAAATATAAAATACATGGAATGAAAAGAAATTAAATTTCAGGGCCAGTTCAAGGTTCAGTACTGACTGCATTATTATCAAAACAACCAGAGGTGGCTAATTCTTCACAACCTGGGCCTAGTCATGTCCCGGGTTAAATCAAGGTCTGGCAGGCCCTGGTCTCAAAACTGTACCTCATTAGCATGTCTGACTTGACTTGGTTAGTCCCCCCCATTACATACATACACACCTACACACAGCTACACACACACACACACACACACACACACACACACACAAAGACAAACAGGGTTACCCCTCCTTTTGCGGCCCACATACATGATCTAATCCCGCTTCAGCGGCTGTCAACATAAACACATCGCTAATCTGAGTCTATCGAGCGACATAATACAGGCATAAGTGGAAAAGAGAAGGAACAACAGACAGTGGGGGAGGGGGAGGGATGGATATGGGTAGATCTATACCCTAATCCTGGGGAAGGGTGGGGGGGGACGCAGCTTAATTCCAAGGCCTTGGAAATTTAACACTATTCTGGGGAGGGGAAGCTGAGACATGGTTTCACCTCAAATTGAATGAATGATATTCAGGGGCATATGGTTGCTCTATCGGCTTACAGCATCACGGCAGATTTGTGCTTATGGACGAGGATCCATGGAGGTGATTACACTCATGTCTTGGGAAAGATTTAGTTTCAGGGGTCAATCGATGGGGTACCAGTTCATCGTCATTTGCGTCACAATGTAAATGCCGGTTTATTAATGCAACATTAGGCCGACCCGTTCTTGCTTCTTTGGGAAAGGCCTGCAGATCTGAGCCCCACATGGTCTGAAGAGGTGTTTATTCTTTAGGTGCTTCAGGTTCTTCATTTCATTTGAGCTGTTTCTGCTGTTACCACCCGCAAGAGCCCGATATCTTAACTTATATCTATATTTCAACCTCAGAGACGGATATTTAACCCCCTTCAGATGTCCACGGATTACTCGAACCGACCCCCTGACCTGAATTCTCTCTATACGCTGCAGGATCTCACAAAGTCCAGGCAAATCAATGAGCTCTCTCATATGATCAGGACGTCAGCTTGGCTTTAGGGCGCCGCATAGGCCCTTTTCATTTGTTCATTCATTTTTTCCCCCTTGCCTTCCTTCCTTCCCTCATCCATTCACGTATTTCTGCTCCATTGTGAGTTATTTATTTATTTATTTATTGCTGGTGTTGATTTGTTCTTTTTGGATTTGTTGCTATCGGAACAAAACCTTGCATCTCCGTTTTCATGGGCAACACCTAAACAATGAAATGCAGTCCAGACACAAACAATACATATATCTTTAAAGTTTATTTTTATAAATACATTTTTGCATTTAATTTTTTGTATTCTATTTAAAATTTGTTTTCATTTTAAGTTTTGTTCCTGCAGGGAACATGCTTTGAAGCATTTAAAACATGCATTTTTATGCATTTATTTATTTTTTTTAGCATTTCTTAATTTGTTGGTTTATGCAGTATTGTTTATTTTTTTGTTCATTATTTTGATTCTTTTTTTACATAATTTTTTTTTTATCTTAATTGAATTAAGATTCTCGACTTTATATTGTTTTTAACCTTTATTTATTTAAACTTTAGGATTAGAAGCTGAAATTTCTCTCTTTTTTTTTCCACAGTCGCCTCTCATTGGACAGCCGTGGAGAGCTGCTGTATTTAGGCATTTCACAGCACATATTTCTACAAAACCCCATTTTCTTGCTTATTTTTTAAGTGATACCACCGTTTTTTAAAGAAGGGATGATTTTTAGTCATAACTTTAGGATCTGGCAACAAAACAATTGTGGACAGAGCATGAATAGGTCAACTGGGTGCTGAATTATGTGTACCATGTTTTTAACCTAAAAGACCCTCCACTTGGACCCCCATTGACCTCCAGATGTAAGACCCCCCACCGTGCGGGGGTTGGGGGGACTACTGTCCCTACTCTAAGCTTAATGAGTGGTTTTACACATCAGCGCAGCAGAGTAATTCCTCCTATCCCTCACCATCCATCTCTCTCTAACTCCCTCTAATACATTTTCAGATTAAGGTAGACCAAATGTCACCAATCGCAGATTACCGTACCTCGCCAGCTATTAACATTTATAGTCCAGTTTGGGATTAGTGTACCTCCGCAGGCCGGCTAGAGGCTCGACCGCTAATGCTCATAGCGTGAGCGCTCCGACCAGGGCTGAAACCCAAACTCCAGCACCTGTTCCAGAGTCTGGGGAGTTTGCCCCGCTCTCACACACCTGTCGCCGTCCCATCACGGAGCGATCCACGCCAGGTGTTGACATTCTGATGCTTTCGCACACACAGTACAATATCATGGCCCCATGACAAGATGCTTATAAGCCCTGGCTGTAAATCCTCGCCACAGTACACCTAGGCTCGCTTTGGAGGAACGCCAGGCCAGACCTAAGGTCAAATGCAAAAAAAAATCATTTCGATTCTATTTCAATCTGGGAAGATATTGAAAACATAAATAAATAATAATATCAACTGGGGTGGCTCCAGAATATAGAATATACTTTTATTGTCAAATGCAAGCAGACGCAAAAGTTTTAGTTTCCAGGTTTGTTGGAAACATGTTTATGCACAATCCCTATAAAAGTATCCACCCTTGATGTCTTTTCCTTTTTATTAATGAAATCACGGTCCATATAAACAGGCTTTTTACCAAAATTGACCAAAAAAAGACTTCTCTACGGACAGAGAAAAAATAGATACATTTAATTTAAACAATAATACTTCAGTTTGACTTTATTATTTTTTATTATCTCTAATATGAATCATTTTTTTAAACAATTAAATGAAAAGTCTCATTTAATTTCTTCTTTATGTCTTCAAAAATAAATAAATGACAGGATAAAATAAAAAAAGCCACTCCGGTCCCAGCCGAGCAACCTCTGCGAATCTCTCATTAACTTGTTTACCGACCTCGGCCGTAAATATTCCTCAGAAGCTGTTGACGAAACCTCTAGAATGCAACAGGCCTATGATTAAGGGTGTCTGTATTTTGGCTGCTGACTAATCTCTCCCCCAGCCAGCTATAAAACAACAAAGGACACTTCAGCAGCCGCAGGAATTGAACCAATAACCAGACGACAAAAAAAGCGAAAAAGCCACCGAACAATGCGGCCCGAGTGCGGGCCGCTACGTTCCTCTGCCCCGGAGCTCCTGAAGTGCTAGGAGGAGCTTCATGCTCACTTACTGCAGCTCAAGCACTTCACCTGAAGTGTAGGAGAGAGTTGCCACTTGACTCCGTGTCGGCGGTGGCGACGGTGCCATTGTGCGGCTCGCATTCACTTCTAGTGGGCTTTTAGGTGACTAAATCCCATGAAGAGGCCAGACGAGCTTATTAGTCAACCTGAGAACAGGCAAACAGTCAACAGTAGGCTTCAAAGGTCACGTCGGGGTGGGGATGACAGTGAAACCTCTTTTTTCTGCGCACTCAGCATCTTCTTTACCGATGGTGAAAATCAGGAAGGATAATGAGGGTCACTGCTGCAGAACCTGCGAATGAATTTTATCCATTAAATAGCATCAGAAATAAAGCAGCTGAAGCTCATCCTCTCTGCCTTTTTGACTCACGCCTCCTGCCGTGCTGTCAGTAGAATATCCTAGACCTTATGACTGGTGTTTCATTCAGTTTTCGAGATGTGATCTTTACACATGCATTGGTTGCCCCGGCATGAAGCGACAGCTATGGTGTTGTTACCAGGCGTTTTTTTTTAAAGGATGGGAATGTATCGAGACTTTCGCTTCTGAAAGCCACAGTTAGAAAGAAACAGGGTTATTAAAAGTATCACAGCTCTACTGTAACAGCAAAAAGAACTGCATTATTGGAGAATATCAGAAGGGCTGAGTCTGCAGAAATGCACAGAATGGCACTTTCAGCTTTCATTGGAAACTTCCTTAAAGTCACATTTTTAGTAACCTGTTTCCAACCACAAAGGGAACAAACCCATAAGGTTAAAGCATTGTATCTTTCGGCCGTGCGAAAGAGTGAACTGATTAGATCGAAAGTCAAAAGTGCCCCAAAATGTTGGAACTTATGAACAGTCAGGTTGCTTATAAATACTGATTTCTAAATACTGACTTAGAAATACTGAAAAGCATGTCATTAGTGCTCTTTTCCAGCAGTTTGCACAGTCTGTGACGTCTGTTTGAGAAGATGAGGGAATGCATTTTCTTTTTTTTGTAGTTTTAATGCTTTTTATGTTTGTTCTTTTAATGCATCTGTTCCCGATGTGGCAGAGTCCTTGCTGAAAATGAAATAATTGAAATAGCGTGCAGGGAAAGTTAGTGTTGGGCAGCGGACAGTCTTGTTTTTCTCTTTAGGTGAAGGGAAAGTGAAGTGAAAGTGACTTCGCCATTGTGAAACACAGCACAGGGGGCAGCTATTTGAAGTACCTGTGAAGCAGTGACTAGGGTGGTACCTTGCTCGAGGGTACCTCAGGGCAACCTACAGGTCTGGGATTGGAACCCACGGCCAACACTAGGCCACGGCTGCCCCATTGGTGGGCGGCCCTTTAGAAGTGTGCCATCACTTTGATTTGAGGAGAATCAACATCAGTCCTTAATGAATTGAATGTAAATAGATTTAGAAATAAAAGCATCTTCATATCGTCAACCATGAACGGATTACTGAACAAACCATTGGGGCCAGTAGCCACAGGTCCCCGGGCACAGCTCCTAATGGTCTGGTTAGTAATCCACAGTCAATGAATTTGTACAAATGACCAATCAGAAGAAATAAGATCCCTTAGGTTTACATTGTTATTGACTTTTCCATTGCTTTTCCAGTGATGCTGGTGTTTCTTCTGGCTTGGTTTAAAAAGAACAACCTTTCAAAGCACAAACTATTAACATTAAATCGTAATAAGATCTAACAAAGTAATACTTTTCAGCGATGAAAAGTCCCAGTTTTGCTCTGAAGCAATGAAATAGATGAAAAACTGATGTCTAAGAGCATCGGTAGCCAACCTGGGCCTTTAACGCTCACGAGCAGATGACGGTTTAAATGAGTGACAAGAGAAAATGTCCAGTGATGGAAGACCAGGGAGGCTCAATGGCCACAATGAAGCCTGAATGTTAATCAATGAGGCCCAGAGTGATGAGCGTCAGGCTGTCAGGCTGAAGGAGAGACAGGCTGTCAGGCTGGGGGGAAATTCTGTGACTGGGACACTCTCGGGTGCTTCCTCATGCCTATCACAGCTGGCCTCAGGTTGGCTGATAAAGCAGCAGGCCGGATACTCGGGTGTCATGACAAGGCTGACAAAAGGCAAAGAACTTGAAGTTTGTGTGTGTGTGTGTGTGTGTGTGTGTGTGTGTGTGTGTGTGTGCGTGTGTGTGTGCGCGTGTGTGTGTTGGGGGGTGGGGGGATAAGTTCAGGACAAAACTGTCTCAGCCAGAGCAGCAAACGCTTGGCTGTAAAGTTCTTCTATATTAAACATGTACATATACTATTTGGACAAAAGTACTGGGACGGGGCTCAGTTCTAGGGTTTAAGTCACGCTGATTGCCAGTTGTATGTACCAAGCACCAAATCATGTAGTCATATTTACACGCTTTTGTGCAAGAATGGCTCATGTGTGGGCTGTCATGTCATGTCATCTTTGCATTAAGTCAGTTTGTAACATTGTAACAAGACCAATGTTTTTCTATATGAATGTATATATGTCAGTTTTTTAATAAACCTTTCAAGTAGAAAGTATATGAGCCAATTTTACCAACAAAAATGAGGATGTTTTAAATATTTCTGTGACCTTCAGACTCTTTTGCTCCAACTCCATGGTTTTGTGCAGAAGCCTCTGATTAGTAAATCACCTTCTAGGTGCATTTAAATGCATCCTATGCTTGTGTGTGTGAGTACAGCCGGGCCTGCAGAGTCCCTGAGCACCAGGACACAATGCTAGAGGAAATCTGCTCTCTCCAGATGTATGCTGAAGGCCAATTCCCCCTCCAGCTATAGGTAATGTTGCAGGGGAAATCAATTGGGACTGTAGAGTGCAGATGTGTTTACAGGCGCTAAGAAGCTTAGATGTAACAGTAGTAGTCTTCTGCGAGGGAGGATGAGCGCGTAGGCCGATTCAGGTCAGCTTGGACTCTAAATGAGGGTAAAGCGCCGTTGCTCAGATGCTGGTGATGCTACCTGAGAACACGTGGGACTTTTTGCATTTTCTTTCCTTTGAAACGGCAAGCCTGCACGCACATGAGTGGGACAGGTGTCAGGTTCAGATTTTAGCGTTTAAAATCAGCACCTAAAAACCGGCCTGAATCGAATTCTCGTAGATTTACTACTTTACTTACTTAAATGCCATTTAAAAGACATCCCAAAGGACGGATCAGTCCAAAGGAATGCACTTCCTCTCTACAGAGTCCAGTGCAGGTTAGTTTTATACCCCTACAACTGAGCTATTTCCTTCGACACTCTGTTTTTTGCGTCTGCTCCAGCGTGCCACCCTATTGGTGGGCAATAATACACTAATTGAAAGTGTCTGTTCATTTGATACAAGACATTTAAATATTATATCATGATTATAGTCTCAAAACTTCATTTCAGATAAGTTTTATTGTATTATACTTTAACGGTTACTATAAAATATCCTACAGTTCCAAGCTTATGTGTGATCTGCGGATTAAACGGGACTCAAGCATGGGCCCTTCGGGTTTAAACAGGTGACTAAAGTCTGGCCTGTGGAACGTTGGTCTTCAAGTTAAACATGACTTGCAGGCAGCGACGGGTGCGGAGGAACCTCTTAATCGCTCCTCAGGAAACAGGAGAGCTAATCTGGAGAAGGAAACCAAGAGGTGAAGCCTGATGAGCTGGAGAGGGAAGGGGACAGGATGTGACTGGGCTCCTGATTACTGTACACACTCCTGTCACAGCCGTCAGCACCTCCCCCACTCCCCTGTGCGTTTGAATGTGTGTGTGTGTGTGTGTGTGTGTGTGTGTGTGGGAGATGCTGTATATGGCGAGGTATGAAGTTCCTTATCAGAGAAGCATGCTCAAGACGGAAGGACGTTCGAGGCATGATAGAGAAACAAAGTGTGTTACAGGAGCAGGCTGAGATGGGACACTAGCAGCTCGGCCTACACTGAGGACCAAAGGGTTTGACATGCTTAGCAGCATAAAAAGCATAAAAAAACCCTTAAAATGTCCAGGTTATTTTGGCCATTTTAGCGCGATCGCATTGGTGTCAGCAATATTTCAAATCCTTAGGAATGTGCAATATAGTCTTGATTTTTTTTTTCCAGCACAGTTCAGGAAGTATTATTATTTTTAACATTTTAACCAATTATATCAGAAAAAAACCCCAAAATTCTGAAAATCCACATAGATTTATTTGAATGGATGCCACTCACACACATATTAAGCCTGACTGTCAGAAAAATATTCCTGTAACCTCAATATTCATTTTTATTTTCAGAGCCCCAAACAAAGCTCAGCACCTTGGGAACTTCCGTGTGAACTATTTGTGGTGCACATCTGTTCACACCATCATTGCTTCGTGTTAAAGTGAGGTATTTAAAACAAACATAAAACAATGGTGTAAAATATATATAATAAGCTAGGATCGTGGACATTGCTGGTGATTGTGATTAGAATATTAGTGTTTCAGGTCTGATCCAAATCAGTAGAATGAAAAAAATGTTTCAGTTACATTTGGAGTAGCCAGCATTGACTGATTGATTGATTGATTGATTGATAGATAGATTGATTGATTGATTGACTGATTTGTCCATACCTCCATCATCCAAGCCGCTTATTCTAACCAGGGTGCTGGAGCCCAGACAGAGAAACATCCTGGTCGTCAGTCACACTCAAACTCAAACACACACACTCAACACACTCAAACACACTCACACACACAGTCACACTCAGAGGATCACTCAGTATCTCCAGTCCCCCTGACGAGCACGTCTTTGGACAGTAGGAGGAAACCAGAGCTCCTGGAGGAACACATGGAGAACAAGCACACCACACAGAAAGGTACCAGAAACCTAGAACTTTCAACAAGGACCAACCACTTTCTGTAACATCATGCTGGGGTTCAACCTAGCAATGATCCCCTTCAAGCTCTTCATTAGCTCAACGCTAGTCAAGGCCTGCTTGTTTCTGACGCTTCCAAATTCTAGAAGCTCATAGCCACCAGTTAGTGTGATGCGGCACAAATAACAAGACAGTCTTTTAGGTAGGGAATGATCAGAAGGTTGTGGATTCAAGTCCTGCCCTAAGGTACCCCTGAGCAAGGTACCGTCCCCATCACTGCTCCCCGGGTGCTTGACATAGCTGCCCACTGCTGCATGGTGTGTTTGGGTGTTCTGCTGTGGTTCACTGTGTGCTGTGTTGAGTTTCACAATGACAAATAGTCGCTTTCATGTGAGAAATTGTGTATCTGTGTATATTTTCTATATATTTTACATATATTTGTATAGATGTATAAATTGAGGGCAGCGGTGGCCTAGTGGTTTGGGCATTGGCCACATGATCGGAGGATCGGGGGTTCGAACCCCTTCCCAGTAGGTTGCCCTGAGGTACCCTTGAGCAAGGTGCCGTCCCCATCACTGCTCCCCGGGTGCTTTCAATAGCAGCCCACTGCTGCACATGTGTGTATGGGTGAAATGCAGAGAACGAATTTCCCATTCGTGGGATTATAAATAAAGGATTATTATTATTATTAAATTGTGTATGGGGAGGCCTGGTGGTTAGGGAGGCCACAGAATCGGACGATTGTGGGTTCAAACCCCTTACCAGTAGGTTGCCCTGAGGAACCCTTGAGCAAGGTACCGTCCCCGTCACTGCTCCCCGGGCGCTTTCATAGCTGCCCCCTGCTGCACGGTGTGTTCATGGGTTAAATGCAGAGGTCCGGTTTCATTGCGGTTCTACCCTTCAGTCTCTGCCTTCCCACACCAAGCACTGGCGATCGGTGCCGAACTGTATTAAATATTACACTCATCTTTCCAGCTGTTTGTAGCACGCAGCCACATCACGTGCTTATTCATCCGCCACAGCCATGACCGTTTTGAACCGATAATGGGCCGATTAACGTCCGGCGCGGTCGCCGTGGCACGGGGCAAAACACACACATCAACAGCGGTTTGTTTCACTCCCGCGCACAGGAAGAGGACGTTTAGGTCCCACGTGGAGCCAACAGGCTGCCATGGCGAGTAAAGGATCTGCGCTTGATCCTACTAGCCACACTTTGATGTACTGCGGAGAGGGCGAGGGAGACGTAGAGCGAGGCAGCGCGAGAGAGAGAGGGCCGGAGGGCAGGATTAGACGTACCTGTGAGAGGCCTGTCAGGTAGATTTAGCAGCAGAGATGATAAGTGAGGGAGTGAGTGGGAGGAGAGCAGAGGATGAATGGAGCTTTTCACGGACCGCCCGAGGAATAAGGCGCTGTTTCTAAAGCGAGCATCAGGTTAGTCTGTCAGAGAGAGGAGTTGGGCTTGAGTTAAACAGCGTGTCATGTTATCAGAGTATGAGGAACCCAGGAGACAGAGAAAAAGAGAGAGAGAGAGAAAGAGCGAGGGAACTGAGACTTCCCAGAACCAACACGGTTGGCGCCAAACTATGGGAAACTATATTGTCAGCGATGTCGCAATAGCCTGAAGCTTTTTTTTGGTTTTAATGCTTCAACAAATATCTCCTATTTTTAACGTCATGTGTTTTATTTTTGCGCTCACTCACAGCCACAATATATGCTGTTTATTGTAACAGGATGACCATTAGTCCCATAATTCTGATTGAAAAACTACAATCTTCTCATAATTAATGTAGTTAACGTGGTTTTATTTACTAAAAAATTTCAAACTCTCATGATCTTAATCCCTGAACTGTATATAATACTGCCTCTTGGACTCACTTTCACTCATTTCCATAGTCGCTTGTCCTGATCGGGGACGTGGACGGTGATGGAGCCTGTCCCAGCAAAAGACGGGGAAACATCCTGGACAGGTCACCAGTCCATCACAATTTTAGCATCTCCAAGCCACCTGATCCATGTTTATGGAGAGTGGGAACAGGAAACAGGAGCTCATGGAGGAAACACACATAGACACAGAGAGAACGTGTCCACTCCACTGTCGGGTGCCTGGGAATCAAACGGGACCTTCTGGCTGTGAGGCGACAGTGCTTACCAGGCTCAAACCTGGGCTAACATTGGGATAACTTCTTTTTTTTTTTATTAAAGCTGAGAGAAATAAGTGACATGGAGTGGTAAGAGATAAACAATGGGCCTATTTTTTGAAAAAGTTCTGAAGAACCTTTCAGTTGCTTTCAATTGTGTTCTCCAACCACAAGAGCTTCTCAGCACTGGTCCTAGTGGACCAACACCCTGCCCATTTTAATCCTTTCACTGCTTTGGCACACCCACGTCAACCCAGTAAGGGGTTGAAAATGAACTGAAATCCATCCATTCATCCATCCATTCATTATCTGAGCTGATTATCTTGACATTGGTTGAGGATGGTGCTGGAGCCTATCCCAGCATTCATTGGGTGAGAGGTGGAAAAGCATCCTGGATGGGTTGCCAGTCCATCACAGGGCTGATACAAAGAAAAAGTCTGTACTAACTCTAAGAAAATGTTTACTCTTTTCATGCATGGATCCCCTAAAAGCTTGGGAAACTGACAAAATAATGTTTGTCCTCTGCTGGATATTTAAAATGGTGTCCAGGCATTAAAAGCTGCAACTTGAGAGACATTATTCTTTTCTTTTCCTGTTTTTTCGAAAGCGCCCATAAACAATTTTCTTGCAGTTTATGTGTTTTTCCCCCGGCGTCACGTATGACCCTGTCTCCGGTTCACTGATCTTCCTTGGAGCACTTTTGGTGGATACTAACCACTGCATACCATGAACATCTCACAAGACCTACTGCTTTTATCGTCCTTAAGCCACTACAGTATGGTCCTTGTCAAAGTCCTACAGATCCTTACACTTGTCTGTTTTTTTGCTTCCATCTCATCAGTTTCAAGAACTCCTACTTGCTGCTGATGTACCTCAACCCTTGACAGGTACCACTGCCCATGTCACCTGGAAGTGAGTTTGCTGTTCAGTCCATTTGTTTTGAAGTCTTAAAAAGGTACAAATGCCCTGAACTTCCAGGGACAAACATTGAAGGCACAGGACGTCAGGAACTCAAGAAGTCTTATGCATTTATCTGTAAATTTACACCACTTGTACCAAACATACCTGCCCAATACCTTTTTTTCCGACACTAAAGCAGGCCTAGGCAAATCCAGTCCAGTCCTCCACATTCACTTAACCTGGCAGTTATCAGGTGAGCTGAACCAGGTGTGTTTGAACAGAGAAATCCCCAAATTGTGCAGGACTCTGGCCCTCCAGGAACCAAAGCCTAGCCTAAACTCCATCATTTGTTTGTTGATCTTACAAGAGTCACTTGGCTTCAGAAAGAAGAAGTGTTTATCTTGGCTGCTGGTCTCACACCTTCAGCTCCGCAAATGGTTTGGACGGCAATTTATGTCAACAAGAGACTTAATGCTCGACATTCAACATCTAAACAACCTGAATAAATTGTGGTCTCGGAGCGTAACCGCGAAAAATTCTCGGATGTGTTCAGCTGAAGGGATTGATGCTGTTAGAACTGCCCTCTATTTCTGGAGAGGGGCTTCACCTGGGCTCAGATACAGTAGATCCTTCAAAACCCTTCCAGAGACCTACAGTATCAGTCTGAAGTGTGTCAGATCATGTCAGTTTGATCCAATGATCCACTTTTTAATGCAGAGCGCTCTGACTTTGAGTACCAAGGGTATATAAAGCATTGTCCTCGATATGCAAGCACTGTGTTGATTACTGAGGCTGATGCGTTCCTCAGAGTCAGGAAGACCTTATTCTGCTTGTGTTACAACTGCAGAAAAAGACTGACAGATCCAATCAGTAGACACAAGAAACAAAATCAAACAAAATTATACTAACTAAAATCACAGTTTCTAAAGATATAAAAATTGGACATAGTATTTAATCACTGTTCATCAGAGAACCTCATTGGAAA
This sequence comes from Hepsetus odoe, assembly GCA_017165825.1. Classification (NCBI taxonomy): domain Eukaryota; kingdom Metazoa; phylum Chordata; class Actinopteri; order Characiformes; family Hepsetidae; genus Hepsetus; species Hepsetus odoe. The sequence continues at coordinate 28,183,224 of CM029369.1, read as the reverse complement.
ATATATATATAGGAAATGTCCAGAGTCCAAAGTTTTTCCCAATTTAATTCATCCTACCTGCTCAGAAAGAGTCAACTTATCCCAAACATGGATAGCAGACAACAGGAGTTCATCCATATTCTCCCAGTAAGCGTTTAACAGCTGCAGCACCCGCCAGCTTCTAACAAAGATCCTTAAAAATAAGCCCTAAAAATAAAGCAAGTTTAAAAAACTAAAACCAAAAATACAAAACCAACATTTTTCCATGGAATTCTCAAACAATTTCTGGACAGTTCTTCCATAATTGATTTCTTTTTTGGAAAAATATTACCAAATAATAGGAATAGGCCTGTGAATGCGTGTAATTGTGTGTGTATGCACGAGAGTGTGTGTGTATTTGTCAGTGCGAAAGCCTCCATTGTACTTAGAATGTTTCATAAGACCGGGACGTTCTCACCGGTCATGTTAATGTGATCTCTACTGTCAGAACTATTCATATTTATGTGTATCTTCCTGGGATCCTCCTCTTCCTTATCTCTTTTTAGGAAAGCTTTCAAAGGCACAGCGCCTTCCCTTTTTCAACAGGCCACCAATCATTTTCTCAGCTGCTCACAAGCAGAGCAGAACATTCGTAATGCTGTTAATGGCTAATAAAAAAAGGCAGTAGAATAGGCCTTCGTGTTTCAGGCTTGACGACTCTGAATCTAAAGCAGTGAAAGGCTAGATTGTTCCCGATCATCACGCAAAGTTTTATCTGAACAAAGTATCAGAATGTTACAGTTGATGCCACTTTGTAAAGGCAAGGAATTCAGATGGCTCTCACCCTAACGTGATATAACTATAAGTAGGTTCAGGTTTCTCAAGGTTTCATTGACCTGGGACACTGCTGACCTCCTTCTGTTCATCAGTGGTCAGATTTTGACGAAGGGACTGTCGGTGATCAGATATCATTTGGGTAGAGGATGATTTTAAGCCTAGCACTGACACTGACATGGCATAATGAAAGTGAAAGTGGCTACTTTTTGTCATTGTGAAACACCTCACAGCACGTGAGACACAATGAAATTCAACATCTGTATTTATCATCTGGGGCATATGTATTTAACATCTGGGGCAGCGGTGGCCTAGTGGTTAGGGAGTTGGCCCCACATCGGAAGATTGTGGGTTCGATTCCCACCCCAGTGGGTTGCCCTGAGGTACCCTTGAGCAAGGTACTGTCCCCATCACTGCTCCCCGGGCGCTTTCAATAGCTGCCCACTGCTGCACGTGTGTGTATGGGTTAAATGCAGAGGTCTAATTTCGTTGTGGTTCATGTGTGCTGTGCCATGACCTCGCAATGACAAGGGTTGTCACTTTCACTTTCACTTTTTTTCACTTATGCCATGCACACCCTGCAGCAGGGAGCAGCTATTTAAAGCTCTTGGGGAGCAGGGATGGGGACGGTACCTTGCTCAAGGGCAACCTACCTGTCTGGTCTGGGATTCGAACCCATGACCTTCCGATCCCGGGGCCAATCCTGCTGACTTTCATACACGTCAGTGTTGCTGCTTTATACATTGAACCTACTCCTGGACAAGGGATGAAGCAATTTCTCCAGCCTGCTGGAGGGTTTTCCCAGAAAGAGTTACATTTCAGGCTATCCCAGGTCAAGTGTCCATTTTAACTCCACAACCCCGCTGTCTGAGCCAAGGTAAACCAGAGCTGAGACGGGCAAGAGCCAGGACAGATATGACAGGAAGCTTTAGGAGGCCAAATGAACCCTTTACGGCTGTTTTTCCAGATCCGTATCCTTTACCTTATATTACTTACCTTTAAAGAGAGCGCCGTTCCACCAGGGACCCATCCAGTCTCCCTCCCAAGTGTTAACCCTATTGTGTTAACACACAGCTGGAAACCACGACTGCGTCTGTCAACGGCCTCAGCTACAAAATGGGTTTGTGTCTGCAACTGTTGCCTAATATTTTTACAGAAGTTCTTTGCTGCCAAAAGAATCTACAATCTTCTCTCCATAGACTGATGTCCCAGACTGCTAAATTGAATTGATGATCCATACAGAGCAATGAAATAATGTATTACTATTTGACATTCTTGCCTAAATGATACCAAGAATCAATAACATTTGATGAACACTTTATACCTACGTTCAGATTTCAGGCCATCTTGGCCATCTTAAACTGAAACGGATGCTCCCGGATCAGTGGATCAAATCACTGTCCCACTGTTCGGTCAAACACAGGTCTTTAGAAGATCCAGAAGAACTTTGCGCTAATCTTATGCCAGCGAGGACTTTTATTTGCGTGGCCAATGAGATTGAGATGTGAGGATTGTTTGAGCAGAAATTGGAGTTGGGATAAGCCATGCTATCAGGGTCATGTTCTCCGTGCTCTGTTGTTCTTGGACACTCTCCTACTGAGGCTCCTCTTTATAGCTCCTCGCCTTGTGTCCTTTCCATGTTAGAGGACCAAATGGGTGAGGACCAATTTCTTGGCACGGGAGGGCCGGTGCCAAGAAATGCCAGGTGAAAAGTCATGCCCCTGACTGGCAATAAACAGCGTGGCATGACATGAAAAGACTAAATGTTTCCACTTTGTTGATGTTTTGTTCTTAGTCTGAAGTGACTTTTCCCTTTTCTTTGCAAAAATGCTTGCAGCAGCATTCGTTTGGATTTCTCAGTTGTCTAAAATAAGGAAGTATGCACTTTTTCAGCACATCACACAGCATCTAATGCTACCTCATTTACAATAATGACAGTTAAGTATGTGGGAGTGCAAACTGTGCAGCAGTTCTATTATGACTTTATTGGAACGATTGCTTTGATTCAATTTCAGGTTGAACCTGTTGCATCCTGCAAGGTTTTTGTAGTCAGGGCAAAAGTCTTAACTCTGTCTTTTACTCCTCACCAGGTCATGTGTTTTGTGTTTCCTTGCATTTCTATGGAGACACTATTCTTAGAGCTTTTGTTCCTGCAAAAGGAGAAGTAAGGCAGAATGCTAGCTAGCTTCCAAAGAGCTGGCATGTGAGGTGGAAGGGTGGGCGAAAGGGGTGGGACGGGGAGCAGGGGGGTGAGAAGCCTGTCGAATGATCATGGTTTTTCTTGGCCGTGGGGATCAAAAAAAGGAGAATCTAGAAGGGTTGGCAGGGGGCTTGGAGGTGCCAGGTTGCTGGGACAACAAATCAAAGCCGGCATGGCGGCTGCATTTGTCTCTCTCCTCATCCCTCGTGGCCTAGGCTTTCTCTAGAGGAGGGAGTGCCTGAGCTCAAATGAGCAAGCAGCTACCTCACCTCCTGCCTTGGCTGTCTTGTTATAACAGATGATGTTGACGGAGTGGCCAGCAGCCGCTTCGAAACGGTACACTGTGTGTCTGCGGGAAAAGGTAGAGGCTTTTGAGTTCTGACCAAATGTGTTTGGCTTGGGCCTGAGCCGCTTCGGCACGGTGGATTTAGCAAGCGACGTGCAATAGTGGGAAAGGTCCCTTTGTTTTTCTTCTCCCCTGTAAGAGACGCCATCACCACTGGTGGCTAATGGAGTCGGGCGCTGAGCAAGGGGTCATAGTTTAGGATCAAATTTATGATAGGGTCTATAAGACCCACAGGCTCAGAAGGGGGAAAGAAATAAGAGATGTTCCAGAGAGGTCAGCATATCAGCTGAACTAAGAGGAGCTCATAGATCAACTTTCGAGGGACCTTATCGTGGGCCATAGGCGCAGTCCCAGACAATTTGTGGGCACCAAACAAAATTGCAGATGAATCCAGCCCTTGTGTCCAAGTGTTTAATGATGTCTGTGGCTTAGATAGTCACTGATGATCATTTTTGCAAGACAAACCAGGATTTCATCCCACCATCAGTGTCTTAAGGACATTATGAATGAAGTAGGATGCCACGCGGCTTAATGAAATCCTGCACTTATGAGATGAAAGGCAGCTCCTCTTCATTTGTTGAACTTCCTTTGGTAAAACGAAGTGATGGAATGTCTCACCAGCCCTGACTTACAGCAAAGAATCACATCAAACACAAACACTGACAGTAATGGGGCAGCTATTTCCCTTCACTCAGAGAGGGCATATTTTAAGCAACAATTATGGCTCTGAACAACCCGCCACACAGGGAGGTGCCTTGACTCCATGCCAGGTCTGTCCTTTCTATCTGGAAAGTCCGCTTCGGGCCCGTGGCCCGCCTGAGAAGTCGCAGAGTGGTCGGAAAAGGGAAACTATTACTGCTGTTTTCTTTCTCTGAGATGAAAGCGATAAAGGGGGAAGTAGTCATCATAAATTCTTTGTTTCATAGGTGTTTCTCGGGGTGCCTGAGATCAAGCCTGCCCTTTAATCTTGGCCAGAATTGACTTTCATCTCCTTTTTTCTTGTTGTTTTTTGACATCTAGGCAGTGCAAAAAGAATCAGAAAATAAAACAATCAACCGGGCCTCTGAAAAAGCAACAGTGCCTGATTAAACAGAACAGGAAATGGTCAAATGCACATGGAAGGGTACGGCGTGCAAAGCTCTTGGCCCATCACTTGCCTTGTCCCCTCCTTTTCTACTGATATCGGGGTAATAGGAATAAACTCTCAACACCGAGTGGAGGTTTCCTGCTACTGTGTGTCTTTGGAGCCTCTCCTTTCTTTGATGATACGTGAAACGGTGTGAATGATGACTTGAAAATACAAGCCTCCATATAATGATTCATTTTTATCTTGTTTTCTGTCTGAACGCAATGAGTCAGGTGTGGTTTACTAAAACAGGAACTTTAAAATTACAGTTTGAATTATAGTCTAACCTTACTTCGCTCTCCGAGGGGAGATCTCAGACATGATGAGCCCAGCTTCACATAGATTCAGAGTTATAAAGTGTGGTCGAATAACCCCACCCTGTCTCTCAGCCAAAGCCTCACCCTTTTCCCTGACTGTCTAGATCAAAACTGGGGTTTATGGCTCGGGAAACTATTGCGGTTTACATCGAGAGGCCAGGAACGCAAGGAAACAACAGCTTTATGTTCAGTTTACGGGCTAACGAATCCTTCGTTTTCCATCGTTAACTTGCGACAGGATGTGTTTTGGAAAGCATGGCGGATCCCATTAATACATTTCCCAAGGATGAGTGACTGGAAGTCTCCGGTTTGACAAAAGAGATGCAGGTCCTGCTGTGCATCAGGCTAGAACACAAAGGCCTTGTTGTGTGTAGAGTGTCATGGGCTCAAACGTTGCAAAAGATCATAATCTCAAGGCTGCCTGCTTTGGCAAGAGAAAAACATTTTTCATTGAAATATTTATTATATACGGCATCTCCGGCTTTTAGCCACAGTGACATTAAATATATGGCAACCCTGCAATTTGAGGGCTACATGCGATGCAATACTTGCACATGCATTAGTATCATACGTGACAACGTATTGAAAAATGGCCCTTTAACTGGAGCGAGCAGTCGATTCATTCGGAACAATGTTATGAGGCGTAATGGCAGGCGTTTGTACATCATTTCGGCAAGATCTGCCAGAGCAAGTTGTTCATATCCTTTCATTTGATTAAATTCCTCATCTTATCATTTTGAGAATAAGCTCTTCATCGATTTTTATGATGATGAGAAGTTCCAGGCATCTCTCCGGCTGGCTTTTTAATGTCTATGGCTTTTAAAACTTGCTTGGCCTCAAAACAAAACCCATGGCTGTGAAAAGTGCGTGTCAAAATGCATGTTCACCTTGCCGCGTGTTTCTTTATAAAGTGAGATCTGCAAGAGCTCTTAACTCAACAGGACGTTGCCCCACAGATGGCCGCATGTAAAAGTGGGTGACAGCAGGTTGTGTGTTACCAGGTGTGGTTTGCTGAAAACAGGAACTTCTTTGGGTAAATAACAGCACTGAAACACACTGGATGAAACTTTACCTCTTTTCAGTAAAAAAGTCCTGCTTTGGACAACAGGAGAACAGGAAAAAAAAAGGAAAAATGATGATGATGATGATGATTATATTACTGTTTTTATTATCCAAAAAAATCATCCGATCAGTAAGAAAAAGAAAGAAGGCGGACAGTCCGGTTGGTTTCGTTACCTGTTCACCCATCCCTGTTCATCTGCTCAACAGCTTCGCGTGACGTGATGTGGACTGTCATGGTGCCACGCCATTTGACCCCGGCCTTTACCTCAGCATTCAGCCCTCCTCTCACACCTCGTCCTCCCTGGCCTGGTCGCATCACCTCACTGCTCCTGCTATTCACTGACCCGCCACACTGTCCAGCTCCGGCAAACACACAATGGAGCTTTAAACTCATTAACAGACTTCCCAATGACCCTCTAATGGGGCACGTAGAGGCCGTATCAAGGCTGATTAGAGGGCCTTCCTTTGATGAGCCCCTTCTGCAACTGTTCGGGGAGGTTGGGGTCACGACATGGCCTCGGTAACCTCGGCTGCAGGGGCTGGTGGACAGGGACTGAGCCATGTCAAAGAATCTGTAGGTTGAAAGCCCTGATGAGGGACACGCTTTCTTTAAAACTGCAGAGAAATTATTCTGTTATCAGTTTTGTGGCTTATAGCTCACAATGGCTTATTGACCTCCAACCATTACTGAGAAGCTTCTGCAGATTATTTCCTCTCTGGAGTTAGTAATGTTAGTCTGGACCTGACAGGTCCTCACAGTTGAACACCTACGCCCCTCATAACAGCGTAATAGGATTTGCATGATAGAATATAGTCTCCAAATTGCTATACGGCAACTAAAAACACATGTTTTTAAGATTGGCCTTCATTTTATAGGCTTGGGTGATGCAACCTTTGAGGATCATGGTCCAATCACAAGATCTGTGCGTGAGGTTAGGATGAAAAGGCAAAAACCCATGCAAGGTTTGGAGACATTGTTGTAATCAAAAGAGAACATCATTTGAAGTGAAAGTGACTATCAATGTGAAAACAGCACGCAGGGAACCACAACGAAATGCATCTTCTGCTTTTCACCCACACACACCATGCAGTGATGGGGACGGTACCTTGCTCAAGGGTACCTCAGGGCAGCCTACCGGTCTGGGAGTCAAACCCAAGACCTAGTTCTTAACCACTAGGCTACCTAGGCCCCATCATTTAATAGGACTTTTTTAGTTTTGCATAAAAAAAAAGTGCTTTACTCCAAAGAATGAAAGTGATGCTTTGGACAATTTGTCTATACATATATATATATATATATATATGATACCTTTTGCCCTTGTTTGATTATATTCATTACATACTAGCAATATAATTTCTAACAGAACAAAACCTTGTATCTCCATGTTTTCATTTATGTATGTAACTTTCAAGATTTATATACCAACAAAAGTGGTCCAAAATTTAAAATTATAAGCTGTTTTCACATGAACTTTCATTGTAAGTTCAGAATGTTTTTTCTCCTCTTTTCCATTCTTCAGCTGATGGTTTTTCCAGTAGGGGTGAAATGCGACTACAACTTTAATAAATGATATTATTAACAGAGATGACTAGATACATTGTATTATCTATTGGGTTAATTTTAGAATAATATAAGGGATAAGGGCTTAGCTAATTATGAAGGCCTGTGATTGAAGGAAACGTCCCAGCGCTGGGTTTTGGTCGGAAGACATTCTTGAAAGATTTGTAATGTGTGATGTGGAAGAAACTAATGAGGGACTCTATTTCTTCGCTCTGTCAGTGCAATTGAGATTTCACTGCCACCACATAACTTTTCCATTCATTTGAAATGACGGTGAATTTTTAATAAACGTTTCAAATGGAAGAGTTTTATGTTGGTTATGATAGTCCATCAGATTATGAGCAAAAAAAAAAAACTCATTTTATTTGAAATTTGGAGACGTCGCACTTAAAAAAAGTGTATTTGACATTTGTTTTGCGTCCAGCCATGTTGCCCCCGGTCCCATTAAGTGGTTTAGGCACCCGGCACAAAGATGGATGTGTTTTGGTAGTCCATTACGGCTAGGATCACTCTGAAATGTCCCTTTTTTCTCCTGACACACAAAAAGGCTGTTTTCCGCCAAACAGATGACTCCACTGAAATGTGCTATGCTGAATAGAGACGCCTGTGTGTTATCTGAATCTGGAACTTCGACAAGGACTCTCTCTCTCTCTCTCTCTCTCTCTCTCTCTCCCTCTCTCTCTCTCTCTCTGCTTTACTGTGGGTTCATAAAGTACATTGTCTGGCCAAAGTGCATCTGATGTGCCAAGCAGACAAACCAAGGTCATTCCGCTCTACGTCAGAATACTGCACCACTAGAACCGGAACCAAAATAGATGCTAACAATAATCATCCAAAGTGCTAATCATTAGTGGTTCGATAAGGACCTCCAAAAATCATCTGTTCCAAATAGACCATATAAACCTGTCTGGAGCATTTCATTTGACCAGTTAGACCCATCCATTTATCTGAAGAAGAGAGTGCAGGCAGGTTGGAACGGGTGGAGAAGGAGTGATCTGTGACAGACGGGTATCAGCAAGAATGAAAGGAAAGATTTACAAGACAGTAGGGAGACCAGCTATGTTATACGGGTTGGAGACGGTGATGAAAAGACAGGCGGTGGAGCTGGAGGTGTCAGAGTTAAAGATGCTGAGATTTTCGTTGGGAGGGACGAGGATGGACAGGATTAGGAACATTATTAAAAAGACAGCTCAGGAGAGAAGTTCAAACAGGGCACAGTGGAAGTCTGGTGCTTACGGTCTAGTTCCTAGGATCAGGAGATTGTAGGTTCCCCGACCAGCAGGTTGCCTGAAGGATCATTGAGCAAGGTACTGTCCCCATCGCTGCTCCCCGGAGGCTGGATATGGCTGCCCTTGGGATGTGTTGGTTAAATGTAGAGGTTGCATTTAGTGTGCTGTGTTCACGATGGCAACTAGTCACTTTCACTTTCATCAGCTAATTGTCTCCAAAGAAAAATGCCGAGCTACCATCTGGTCTGTGTGATGCATCTGATGCACCAAGGGACCCTGGCGGCTCATTGGTACCTGGAAGCAACTTGGGACTCCTCACTGATCCTGGAGTTTAAAACCAAACTAACTTTGTACTGTTAGTATACCCAAGGGGGTTGGGTAGCCGGATGACCTTGGACCCTCAGAGGTTTTTTTTCTCCAAAAAGTGGAGTTTTTGGTTCCTCTCCTTCGTAGTCGTCCGGCTTAAACATCTATCACTGTAACCTGTTCCATCATCCACCACCAGTGTAAAGCGCCTTGGGGCAACTGCGTTGTAAAAGGCGCTATACAAGAATAAATTCGTTCAAGAAGCTTGTCCCACCTTCAAGGCCTTAAGATTTGCCCGTCATAAAAGATGGAAAGTATCAAAGTACAAATACTTAATTACTGTACTTACTTGCGAAAAAAAAAATCATCCTAGAACTAAGGGCCAATGAAAAAGCTTTGTGATTTCTTATCACAAATGCAGAGACAGAAACATTTAAAACATGTGGAACCATCCGGATAAAGTGAAACAGTTATTTCAGGTAAGAACCGGCATGACTGGGAACCTAACAAGAACAAACAAGGCTTGATATTACTGGCAGACTGCCAGTCACATGATTGGTCAAATGACTGAAAAAGAAGTGACTCAAGTGTCACAGTAGCCACTGCTGAAAGACATGCTCCCAGCTCAGTAATCAGTGTGTAATACACACCTACTGCCAAAAGGGTTCTTGTGTAACAATCTGGTTCCCTACTGATCCGTTCAGTGAAGGCCTCACCCATGAGGTTCTATGAGGTTCACATCGGATAAGAACAATGAAACTTAAGAAACTTCACATAACAGAAAGATTTTGCACACTATACTCAAATAACCCCCCCTAAATAATTCACTTGGCCAGTCATCACATGGTTCTTTAACCTTTAATGAGCCTTTATGTCTTGTAGAAAGTTCTTAAAATGGTCCAAAGGTTCTTCACACTCATTCACAAGCTTCCTTCACGTGGAATCAGTGGAATCAGTGAAGAAACCCCTTTGGTCACCAAGAATATTCACATAAAGTCATGAAAAAATATTCATATGAAATATTATTTACCATCTGACACCAGTTGCTTAGCAGACCTTCAGCAAAAGTCCAAAAGCAGGCCTAGAACTTAAGTTTACGTCCCTGGATCAGTCGCAGCCAAACCTTACACATATGATTAGATGACCAGGGAAATACATGCTCTATAAAAACACCTAACGTGGCCGTGGGAGGATTATGCTGGGATGAATCATCCTTTGTTCTCCTAAAGGTCTTTTCTTTTGAAAGGAAGTGTTTAACTCACACCTTCCAACTTGTTCCTCATGAAAAATGATCCGATTTCCTGCAAGAAAAACTATTCTCATAGCTCACCTTCACAGTTTTCCTCAAATAACGTGAGTTATTTGAGGAAAGAGTTTGCTCATTGGCTAATTATGCGGCTCGGGTGCTGGGAAAACACAGCGAAGATAAGCCTCTGGGACTGGAGTTTGGAAACATGGAACTAGACTTGTTCAAAACATGAGTAATAACGTTACAAAATGCCCTGAAACAGCTGTAGAGATAGAAGAACCTTGTAAAAGAGCTCTCCGTGATTGCTTGGCCTATGACCTATTTTGCACAGTCTTGTGCAGCAGCTATGTCTTGCTTCAGAACCGGCTCGCTATCTTGCATCTCTCAAACTACTGCAGCCAAAACAAGCGCCTGAAATAAAGCAAATTTTATTAAACCTCAAATTGGTGATGACACAAAAGCTCAAACCCACCTTGACCTTTTAGACCCATCTCTCATGCATCACCCTTGGTAGGCCATGTTAAGTATGGAAGTGGGCAAAGCTTTGGATTTCACGTTACGCCACCCTTGCATCTCCGGCAGAACCCATGGGAAGTTATTTAACTCTGATCAAAACTCCACGCACACCTCCCATGGAACCAATTAACACAATGCAATTCACTCATCGCTGAATGAAACATCTGAGTAAGCAGAACCCAATTTGCTCCTTCATTGCAAAATCCTGATACCCCCAATGAAATAAACGTTCATTTGAAGCTTTAACAGACACAATTAAAAACGACGCCACTGTTTATCGCTAAATGAAAAACCTCTGGTTAGGCTGCAGCTCATATTTACGCTCAGTGATGTATCTAGAACATCCAGGAGTGAAGTTTTCCTTTGCAATGGTGATTCTCACCTCTCCTATTGATGGGTTAATCTGATGTGTTGGGACTTGAATGCCCGATGAAGGAACGCTTTTAAAGCTTAAGAACTTAGCTTTGTCTGGATACATGCATATAAAAAAAAATAAAGTTTTTAATTATAATTTATTTATTCCAAGCAATATATACACTGTGTATAAGTTTGCTTTTACTTGTTGCAATTATACATCATTAGAATAAATGCAAATCTGTGACCCTACTCGGGATAGGTGGCTAAGAAAGGAGTGAGGGAGTGAGAGAGGATAATAAAAATGACTTGTTTAGCTGCCTAAAACTGTTGCACAGTACTGTAAAACTAAACTAAATAGGTGTATATATATATATATATTAATGTGCATAACATTCTGTAACATTCTACCACACATGTCAGATCCTCCCTCCCTCCTAATAATTTAGAATTTAAGTGACCAGCACAGTCATAAATTACACCACGTGTGGTACGTTAAACTTTACGCTTCTGCCAGACATTAAAGGGTTTGTGTTTTTTAGGGCCGAGTGACTAAGCGAGTGAGGTGAGATGGAGGAAATTTGCTGACTTAAACTGTGGCAAAGGTGGCTGGGGCTACATGAGCATTGACAGCTTTATGGGCTGCGGGACTGGGACAGCGGGGCAGGAACGCAGGCTCTGGCCCAGCTCCCAGACTTACACAGGTACTAACAGAAACAAGCTGGACATACTGGAGCACACCTCGGACCTGCCCCACTTTCCTGTGGTTCCACACTGATCTGGAATCAGCTAACAGTGTGACCGCATTCTGGTCAAAGTTCAAGAGTTGAAGGAAAGATGGAAAGTTTGAAATTCATTTGTACTATATACACTGTGCACAATTTGTAGACAAGTGAGGATTCATTTTAATCTGGAACAAATCCATTGCTATCAATCAATCCAAAGTGTTAATCCTGAAACCTGACCTGTTGACGATCCACTTTTTGTGCAGCAGCAACCACAGCCTGCCAGACTCTGTTCAGAGAGCTGGACCATTTTCCCTCCCTGTAAATCTCCCGTTTAAGAAGGTCCACAAGTTCTCAATAGGGTTTAGTTCAGGTGAAGAAGAGGGCCATGTCATTATTCTTTCATCTTTAAGGTCCTTACTGGTCACACCGTGGAGAATTTCCATGCATGTGATGGAGCATTGTCCTGCAGAAAATCATGATCTTCTTGAAAAATGCAGACTTTTTCCTGAAGCACTGCTTGAAGAAAGCGTCTTCTAAAAACTGGCAGCACGTTTGGGAGTTGATTTTGAGTCCATCTTCAACCTGAAAAAGGTTCAACTAGCTCATCTTTAATGAGACCGGTCCATACCAGTACCCTAGCTTCACCTTGCTGGAGTCTGAGTGGAAGTGGAGCTCTGTCATATTACTGATCCAGCCATGGGCCCATCAAGAGTCACTCTTATCTCATCACATCAGTCCATCAAACCTTTAAAAATCTGTCTTGAGATGTTTCATGGTCCAGTCTTGATGTTTCAACTGACATGTCTTCACATGACACTGAAAACCTTGCACTTTTGGACACTCCAGGTAGGTTCAGTTCTGCAATATGACAGCACTGGAGGATCATGGGTTCTGCGTCGCTTCACATTTGATTCTTCTCAAATCTTTGGCAGTTCATTTGTGTTTATATGTATATAAATATAAAGAACCCTGTTGCTGTTCACCAGCTGGTCTTCCTCTGACCTCTGTTGATAGATGCTGACAGGGAACACCCAACAAGACCTCCCGTTTCGGAAAATGTTCTGACCCGTCTAGCCATGACATCTTGACTCATGTTGAGTCTCTCCTCAAAAGTCCCCTGGTCAAATTACACATGTCATCAAATCAACATCAAATATGCCATAACTGTTCCAAATAGGATGTATTTTTTACCTTTTCCCAAAACAGCTGTTGTGCATTAAAAAGTGCAGAGGTGTGCATGTGTTCATTTTCTCGTTTCCTAGTGGCCTTTCTAGGAGATAATGTGACAATTTACTAGCGGTCTGTGTTCAATTACTTGAAACCATGACCAACTCGTTAAGGTCCCATAATTAAAACCTCTCTTGTGAGCAACTCCTCAATTAGGCCAAGTTCCCTAAAAACAGAGCAGATATTTAGGAAGGACTCAGTATGTGGACATGTACATATGACTGACAGTCTGGCCTCTCAGGAGCGATGGACTCTTTCAGTTAGTTCCTGCTTTCAGTCATTGTGTGCAGGGGCGTTGCAAAACCGCGCCCTCAGACGGTTTCATCAGTGCCGTCTTCCTCTCGGGACGCTCCGCGGCATTAGGTAAGAGGGCTGGCTGCAGCTGCAGGCAGTTCCACCTTTAGCTAATGGAAACCTGGAGGGTGAGCTCGGCCTTAAAACTTATGAGTGGTGTCTTTGACCAAAAAAACACACTTCTCATCGTCATGTAGTCAGCAGTTTGGTATGTTTTTGACAGAACTACACTGCAGAGCGTATAGGGTTGGTGTGGCTATAATCGTGTACACATAACAGTAAGCCAAGCAGAACCTTTCCACAGAACACTAAAATGAATGACGAACAAATGTATTTCTTTCTTCAGTGCCTGGGTTGATGTCAAATCCTCTGGAATCATCTGCACCTGTTTCTTCACTGCTCCATGTCTTCAGTTGGATGCTTAGTTCTGCCTGAAGGTTCAGACGTAGATCACTGAGCGGAATAACCAACCAAACACACTCAAACTGCTCAGGAACAGAGACTGTACTGAAAATGAGAAACAAAAACTTTGTCCTTCAGGAAGATCTGGAGAACTGTTCCTCAACAATGCACTGAAAATACAAGAAAGTCTGCCTCTTTGGAAGCAAAATATATGCAAGAAATGAAGCTGGCTCAAGAATTGAGGTTTATTTTTCATAAATATCAGGGACACTTTATTCTGAGAAGATATCTGTCCATATTCACTCTATATTTAACTTACGCTGAACTGAAAATCTGCAACAAAACATGAAGATGATGTAAAATAAGCGTTCCAACCTTAAACTAAATCTAAACCTAACCCTAATGCAATTAAGGATCGAAAAAGATATTCCAGCAACGCACAGTTTAATTCAGTAAGTATTAAATCAAAAGTTTCACAAGCTGATTTCATTGCTGCTGGACTAAATGTGACCATTGCTGAATCAACAAAAAGGCTGATGTGGCACCATCCTTTTATAAATTGACATGAAAAGGATGGCTTGTCTTTGACATACAGGACATGGCCTCTGGCCATGGGGCTAATTAGAAATAAGTATAAATGATAACCCTAGATTGCATCACTCAGTCTCTGCAGATAACATGAACAAGGGCTTTTTTGTTCATCCATATTCCAAATGTTTAGTCCAAGGTCTTTACTGGAGTTCTTTCGTATAGTGCACAAACCTCAAGACTTTGATTCGTAATTCTGAGCAGGAGTCGTTTGCTGGAGAGCGGTTTCGAGTAGTTCACACAGCTGGGATGACTTTCTTTCCTGAAAGTCAACTGATAATGTCAGCTAAAAGTCTCTACCACTGATATACAGAGGATTTCAGATCTTTAATGGAACATTCAGTCCTCTTGAAAGTCATTGTAAAACACAACATTACACACTCAAGTGTGTAAGTTGATCATTTGCCTATTCATTCTTTTTTTAGAAGGTGATTCCATTAAATCTAAGGGGAGATCTTTAGATCATTACCAATTCCATACATACCCAACTGCAGATTAATGCTTTCAACCCGCAGAGAACATCTTGAAAGAGTCCTGGGCTGTGCGGTAACATCCCAAGATGGAACGACTTCCTTTTTTAAAGACATGTGTGGCCAATACTTCACGCTGCTTCTATAGAGGCAAGGAGAAAAGATATCAGAGCTTTGGGACATACGTGATGTCTTTTCCTTCCCATTACTTCATGCCCTCTTTTACTCCAACCAATGGTTTATTCATATGGGAGATGGTTGCCTGAAATCCTAATACGCCATGGTTTCTTCCAAACAATGTTCTGTTGTGTGAGCCCACTGTCTTCATTTCCATGAACTTTGCAAGAACCACGTGTACCAGACTGGAGCTCTTCTGTGAGTGCAAACAGCAAGGCCTGGATGCTAAACACGTCATAGTAAACTCAAGGTTATATGGATTGGGTTATATGGAGGTAGCTCCAATACAGTTACTTCATGACCGAGCTCATGTTCTAGGGGATGCACATATTTTCTAAAGTAAATAAGCACTTCGAATGGAAATCAGATGTTTTTCTGGTGGTGTTTGACGGCTTCACTCGCTCTTGTTCATTTGCAATTCTCACAATCAGAAAAGATGACGCTCACATGCTCCGCAAAGGTGCCATACTCGCTTTTTGTTTCGTTGCCCCTCTAGAAAATGAGTCCACATTTTCATTAACGCTTTCCGTGGACTAAACACACTTTGGAATACGGTTATGAGTAATGTCCCGAACTACGTTAGGCCTCTCGGGAATACGATTAGGTTTTTGAAGTCATGGCAGAGCTTCAAAAGTTTCTGGGAGTGAGGCTGATGCCAAAGATTAAGAGCTCAGCAGAAAAGCTTGTGCTGAATGGGGGTTTTCTTTGGTGGTGCATGGCAACACTGAACACCTTCTTGTAAAAAACACAACAATGGCAAAGCTGAATTGTAGTGGAGAAGCATTTGATTGCTCAACGAGCTTTTGTGTGAACTTACACTCGTTTTCGTTTACTGTTGTAAATACCGGCTGATCTCGGAATGCTTAGACACTTGATCTTATGATTACTGTAAAGTGAAGTGAAAGTGACTAGCTGTGAACCACAGTGAACCGCAACGATGCATTTAGCCCATACATCAACAGAGCAGTGGGCAGCCATATCCAGCGCCCGGGGAGCAGTGATGGGGACAGTGTCCTTGGCTAGCCTACTTGTCTTGGACTTATCCCATGTAAATTGTGCATTTCAAAGATGGCTGCCAATTAATGTTAATGTACATATTCACCCTGTAATGCTACATAACATGTAATGTTATAAACACCGGCCTATAATAAAGA
This sequence comes from Hepsetus odoe, assembly GCA_017165825.1. Taxonomy (NCBI): domain Eukaryota; kingdom Metazoa; phylum Chordata; class Actinopteri; order Characiformes; family Hepsetidae; genus Hepsetus; species Hepsetus odoe. The sequence continues at coordinate 28,167,126 of CM029369.1, read as the reverse complement.
ACATTTCACTGCCGGTGGTCCAGTCTAGGAGCCCCTATGACATACTATTCTAAAAAATGGCAAGAGTTAAAGTCTATAAGCGTTCATTCATTAAAAAAAACACACTCTCTCTCATGCACAACACACAACACACTCATGCCCAATCACATGTATGCATGTACTTACACACTCATTCACTAACTACTCCACTAGTTCAGCCATTCACTCACATACGTACGCTCCGTTTCCTCCCCAGCACCGGGGGCAACTACTCATCACAGGAATTCTTGGGGAATTTCTGCACTACCTCGCAGGCAAATCAAATTAGCAGAGATAGTGGCTACAGAGTGCCCATTGTGGCGATCACACAATGTGCCGCTTCATGCTTTTCTCACTGCTGCCTTTGCTGGAAAGTCCTGCACCGTAGCCCAGCTTCAGTCGCCTGGAGGGACATGCTCGTCCCTCCCCAAGACACGGTGGGACGGTGGCCAAACAGCAATGATTAAACCGATTACGAGGAACAGGGTTGTAAACCCCCCATTACAAATAGGAAAACTTCTACTCATAGTCACCTGATACTCGTGTTGTTTTTGTCTCTCTCATTGGTCAGTGTTGACGAAGGAGCTGTCGCTTATATTTTTATGGGGTTCAGGAAGAAATTCGCAAAGCATGACCGGTTGAGGGAGATGAAAGAATCACAGGACACTCGGCCTGCTCCATAGTGTCCCTCCCGATCAACAAAAAACAGCTTGTATAGAAATGTCCCCTTCATTCATTTCTTACAGCTTTAGGAAACAGTGGACATTGGGTGGTTCCTGATTCAATAGAAATGCCCCAAAATGAATGGGAATTCGTTTCTGGGTTAGCTTAAGCATTAAATGCTAAGCATATTTCTTATGTAAATATAAATATATTTAACAACAAAATTGGAAAACCCAACTATGGTGGGTCATTTGGTCATTGGTCACCCTCAAAACTCCAAAAAAAGTTGCTCTCCTCCATCCTTTCCCCTAATTTTAATGCAAAGGCTTGGTAGAGATGCTGCTCAGAACAGTATGAAAGCAATCATAAGCAGTATAGTGAAAGAATCATCATGGAGATTATGGAAAGAAAGAGTGTGCCAGGCATACTGGTCCTGCATTAGAGGCCAACGCCTTCAGCGTGGAGCCAAAGCTGCTTCCTTTTCCATTTATTTATCTCTTTATTTTATGAATTAAATGACTCTTTTCTTAGACACACAGATAATTGAATCGATTTTAATAAAACATCTCCCAATATATGATCTGCTCAAAGCATTAGAGCTGACAGAAGTACAAATCGATCATGATACCTACTTTGACGTCCATTTTACTTACACTTGTTTTTTTTAGCCATTTAAACGAATCAAAGCTGCCTGAGCGTACCCAGAGCTGAGGGCTGATTCTTAAGATTATGACTCGCGTCTGTTTTTAGAGCACTTCCATGTGTTTCCCTCAAATAAATCAATGGGAATGGAAGTCTGCGGCTTTTACCGTCCTCTACTTCCGAGGACGCCTTGTTTCACGATTTTCATTATATATATATATTTTTAAAAACCTACTTTTTGCCCAAGCCCAAGTGTGGACCTGCCATTTGCGGTGCTCAAGGTACGTTCCGAAAGATCCAGAACAAAGACGAGCTCACATTTGGTGGCTTAGCAACTCGTGGGCGGATGAATTCTCATTATCAGGACAGTATTCTAAAAATATGGGCAGAACTGTCAGCCGTTAGAGGGGCTCTTTGTGGACGGCAGTTTGTCATACATTCCTCCTCACAATTACGCTCGGCCTCATGCTTGGCGAACAGAGGTGGCATTATGGCCGTGGCCACCGCTGTACTGGAACACAGATCGAGAGCTTACAAATTTAGCTGCAGATATTGCAGTAATGGTGCATGATTCGACCCCCTGCGAGTCCCAAACCAATGAATAAGTGCAGATCAGTCTACATGCTTAAATTTGAAAATGTGTAATTTGTTATTATTCTCAGTTGGAGAATTCCCCGCTGGCAAACAGCAGCAAGTTGTTTTTCGGCGCGAAGAAACACGGCCTTTGTCTGGCCATACTCTAGCGTTCTTTTGCCCGAGGGGTCAGTTTGCCTCCTGTTTCTAGCCTTTATTGAGGTCCGGAAAGACATGCATATGCATCTGAACGGCCCTCCTTGTGCTCATTTCAGAGCTGGCGAGACTCTTGACTGTAACTGTTCTGCACAAATCTCCTCTCTCCACCTAATAATTCAGCTCATGATTATAAGTAACCCTTGTTCTCTCTCCCAAATGAAGTGCTTCATCTCTGATCTCTTCATTGATTTATGGCACTTTCGCATGTACCCGGCCTTCCCCCACAAGAAACGGGTTCTAGGCGCTTCGTCATATACATCCAGCGGTTGAGAAATGACTCACTGTTTTCTTTCACATGGAAAACACAGTAGCCAGATCGGTTCACACTCATCTCTCTGTTTTTAGGGCTTAATCCAGGTATAGACCTCAGGGATTTCTTTTAGAGGATACCTTTAAATTCCCCCAAACCTTTCTAAAACAAATGAAAGTTGAGCTTACTATATCGCCACTGCGATATATATATAAAAAAATTTTAACTTTTAATAGAAGACGATGCAGTAACATTTCATTTGAAATTATTTGAGACATTTCTTGTGTTTGATTTGTCATGAAACTCGATGAATGTAATTCCTTTCCATTAATTATGATAATGATAAAAATCATTATAGTTATATTATATAATAGTTCTATACTTTTTTAAAAGGTGTGCACAAAGATCACCGTGCGAATTCTTTCACTTTCCCAGCAAGGTTTGGAAAGCCATCAAGTGTGAACATCTAAAGCACACACATGCAGAATAATGCAGACATAAGAAGAAGAAATTCTCACTTTTTGCATACAATTATGTGATTCCTGGATTATAGATGCATTGTGGGTTTTGCTGTATGTTTAATGATACGTGCATTGATGTTTTGCTGGTGGAAAATAATAAAAACAGGTAGTAGGCAAGGTATAGATGTCTAAAAGTAGGTGTTAGGCACCCGTGGAGATCTTGATGCTAAGCTTGGTGAGACTGAAATCTGCTCAGGAGTTTTAAAACCGCCCTCTTTCTAACATTGCCTGGAAAGTCCCCTTTGGTACTGAGACCTTGCGGCGCATGGAGTGACACAAGACTACACAACGCCGCCATGTGGGTCAGAAGCTGGAAGAACACAAGAAGAAAACACCCCGATAACAAAGACCAGATCATCAGTTTCCATCAGTCGTTCCGTTCTGATCCAATTACATACGATTCAGCTGGAAACACTACTTTCTTTCTGCTCCACATCCCTCCCCCTTCTCACGGCAAACGTCATCTGGAGAACTCGGTCCAAATATGTCAAATAAAACTCCATGCAGTGACTTCTCTCTCATATGAAGGTCTATAAAAGCTTCTAATCTTATTTTATATTCACCACATATTTACAGGCACTTTTTTGCTAATTGCCAGCAAGCGTTTAAACTACGTGGGAAGCAAAAGTGCAAGAGCTGAGGCTTTGTCTACTACTGTGAGAAGAACCAGCAGTTTTTGACTTTTTGGAGGACCTGGAGACCCTAAGAGGACGTTCATGTAGCTTGCCATCATTCTTCATCATCATTCTGGTTAGATGAGTATAAATTATGGAATAAAATCTTGATCACGGAGTCTTCATACACGTCTAATTTTTGAGTAAGTCGGAGTTACATTGTTTTCATGAGATGTGAAGAAGCATTTTTCATCATCGCACTTTTAGGTTCTTTTGAAATATTTTGGAAATATATTCCTTTCCATTCCAAAACAGACCTCCATCATCTCCAACATTTTTTTATTTTACATCACCTTCCAAACATCCAGACCAATTTTAGCCTAAATGGAGAAATACACTTAGAAGAGACAATCCCACGGATTATTTACTGGTGCAGATCATGATGGTGACGTCCAGGGAGAACCAGGGTATAAGAGGCTTTTTTTCAGGGGATCTCACTCTAGACATATTTCTGGACCTTTGCAGGAAGTGAATAAGCATCTAATCAGCACGTGAAGTTAGTAAATCTTAAACTGAAACATCTTTTTTAGTAAACTCCAGCAAAATTTCACTCAACTTTAATGGCAACCTGAATTAAAATGGACCGTTTTCTTGATTTACTTCATTGATTTGGATATTGAAGGGTCTATAGGGTTTTCTTCTTTTGTCTTTTACACATAGATTTAATCTGTTGGTCCTAATTCTTCTTTACATGTTCAATGCTAAAAGATAAGATTGCGAACCCACACTTAATTTAAAACCCATTTTTAATTTTTCTTCCCACATTTCTTGACATTTTCAACACATGCAAGTGACATTCAACATGGTTTTGCAGATTTTTTGCATCTTCCTACTTTCCGAAAACCTCCTTTTCACAATCCATTCAAATCATGAAGAATAAATTCATGTCCCGTCTACAGTAATTCCCATCCTGAATATCCCGTTTCACTCTCTAATGAGATATGCCTTCTGATTTCTGATTCAGATAATGCCGCTCTCATACCGGTCCATCGAGCTGGGAGGGCACCAGTTCTTCACCTCGCTTCTCCAAAGGGTTTCATCCTTTTCTTCTTTCTGGGAATTTCACATGCTAATTCAATCCCTTTACCTTTTTTTGTTGCTCCTTCCCTTGCCCACCCACAGAACTGCAGCTCTGCGTGTAGAAGATTAAATGAAGACATTCTTGAGCGTCATCCAGAGGAACGCCATTGCTCTGATTCCACTGATGAGCGGATCTTTAACTAAAGGCAGCCCCCCATCTGGCTTCAATATGGCTCTTGTCACATCTTTACCCAAAAACCAGAGACCTCAATTCCTTTTGATTTGATGTATCAAAGGCTGGTGAACATCTTTCATTTCTACCTAAATTAGTTGCATTAGAGCTTTTTGAGCTGCAGCGATTCCAAAAAAGGGTTTAATGACCTCTTTCTTTCCATCAGTCATCCAACACCATTGATTGGTTGCTCTACAGCGTGGTTTTTCTTGTGAATTAGCTTAAAAAAGGACTTCAGGGCTGTAACCCCCAAAACATACTGCTCACTCGTTTCTCTGTGTTGTTCTTTGCATTTAAATAAGTTTTCGCCAGTTTTAGTTCCCCACGAGGTCCACCACAGGTTTTCAAAGTGCTGCTAACTGAAGGTCAGTGGAAAAGCTCAACACATTTGCAGGAGAATGCAAACTGCTTGTGCTAGTATGTCAGTTAAAAGACTCCTACATTGGCTGTAAACCTGAATCGAATGATGGAGTTAGGACGAGCCATCTTACTCTAGATTAAGGCACAGTACCTACCCTGGGACTGAACTCACAAGCTCCTACCACACCGCTGTCCTCATCTACAGTCAAACGTTTGCATACCCCTGGTTAAATTTCATTTGAAATGAAAATGAGTACACTTCTCTTTTAGAGAATAAGCTTAAATATGAAAAAATACAACACATTTTAGGGCCCAATTTCTATTTATTGCTGAATTTAGTGTTCAGATGGCATTTGGGGTCTTAACTGTTGACCTCACCAGTTTTTTAAAATTTGAACTTGTTCTAAAATGTCGAATTCAGCTACAAATTAATGATATAATGTGAAGCACTGAGCCACTGTAGAAATGTGAGGTTTTCTTTCTTTCTTTTTTTCTTTTTCTTTCTTTCTTTCTTAAACAACCACAAGCTGAGTCATCTTCCATTTACATGGTGCTTTGCATCATTCACTCTCTCGGTTTATCTGCTTGGCTCCATCTGATCAAGACTAGTAATTGTCGTGTTTTTTTTTTTTTTTGCCTTGTTTAAAATGACAAGCAACCACGAAGAAGGCCATGCAATCCAGGTTTAGTTTAGTCACGGCCAGGATCAACCCATTCATGGTCAACTTTAGCTCAGTTATAAATGGGATTAACTCCGTCATAGCAGGGATTAGCTCAGTCATAGCCTGATTTATCTCAGTTATAACTGGGATTAGCTCCGTCAGGTTGCTCTTGGATCACGTCTCACCGGCTAGATTGGCTTAACTCTCCAGACTTGTCTGCCTGAAAGCAACCAGATGCAGCATCAGTTTTCTCTCATCAGCACACGTTTGCGAAGTCTCACTCCCTTTAAGTGCCTTTTATTACAAACTGAGACTTTTCTCATTGCCTGATGTTTTGGTGTCTTTCTTCTTTTCGTGAAAATGACCAGTGCAGAATGGAAAAAGGAGCTAATGCTAATTAGCAGTCGACAACCAACCAGAATGACAAACAACTTAGTGTGAGAGTAAATGGGGTTTAGTGAATTTTCCTCTCAAACATATCTGGTTTGGTATGGTCAGTGCTATGTTCCTCAAGGAATATAGTGCAGTGATCTTTAAACCACTCCTCAGGGCTAATCAGATGGTCCATCTTCTACCAAACTCCTATTGGATATGGATTGACCAAAGATGAAGACCGTCTGGAGGGCCCTGAGGAACAGTTTGAAGAATACCCTTGACTTACAGCGACGGCCATACATACACGCCTTGGCTGTGTCGATGCCACTCCTCTGCACCTACATTAAGCCACTGGAAGCCATATGGAGAAACGTAACATGAGCAGAGCACCAATGTCAAAGATCTGCACAAGCTGTGCACCTTCCCTGGGTTAATGGAAAAGGGTTTCGGATGCCTGTCTAAGTTTCAGATTGGATTTGGGGCAGTAAATGGGGGCAGGGAGGGGAAGCTAGCAGCTGTCGATGCCCCCCAGGTGAATGGGACTCCCTGTGGCTTAATGCTGTCTGAGATAGTCTTTGTCAGCAACAGAGATGATGAAGCCTGGCCCACTTCTCCTCCCATTATTTCCTATCAGGAAAGGTCCATTGATTCATCTCAGAACCTGGGCTGTACACGAATGGTTCAGTGTGGGCCAAGGATTCACAATTCCACGCCATTCATTTTAGGAGCTTCACTGCAGTGTGGTCCAGTGCTCTGAAGCTCCAGGCCTACAAAGCCATGTTGCTGAATCCTGACAAACAGGAAGGCTTTTCATAGAAGTTAGCATCAATAAGAGCATGTGGTCAATTGCTATTTTCAGTGTAATTGATCGAAGAGGCTCTGATGAAGCCAGTTTATTTCTGGGCCAGGAGGTCGTGGTTAAACAGATTAGCAGTACTTTGGTCTTTTCTTCTTCAACCACAAACTTCATACTGCTACACCAAGAATAATATTAGAATATAAAAAATTGCATGATTACACCCTGTTTCCGGTATAACATGCAGCCATTACTATAAAAGAATAATCCTGAAAATGTATCAAAAGTAAATTTAAAACATTTCCACCTACCTCATGTGTAGATGACGTCAGCCTGATACATTTACAACCCAAAATGAAATGTCATTTCCATGTGAAATTACAAGCCTCAAAATTAAACAACTAAATAAGTATAAAAGTGGCACATTTTTATTCATTTGCTTTCAGTAAAATAAATGAAATGTTTGATGACTAAAGAAAGTACAAATCCTTAAAAGCTAGTATACTCCACACCTGGGATAACCAAAAAGTGGAAGTACAATCACAAAAATGAAAATAAAAGAAATAAGATCATTTAAAAAAAGTAACTCCCACTAGGAAAAATATGTTTCTTATTTTATTTACTCGTTTACTTTTTTCATCTAATGGATGTCATGCAAGACGACCTTAGCTCTGGGGCACAAAAAACAAATACACCATCTCTGCTTTTATGACCTGACAGCAGGAGCATCCCCACCCCATCAAACCCCCACGTTTTTTATTCTCAGTAAATGTGCATTTGCTTTGTACAAGGTCTTCCCTGCTCTGGCATGTCAGCACTGCTTCATCTCAAGTGTCCATCAAAGCAAAACCAAAAGTTCTCCATTGTAATATGATTACATGATGAAATCATATAAAGGTAAAAAAAAAAAAAAAAAAAAAAATCAACTCATCAAGTCAAAGACCATGCACATCTAAGAGCTTTTTTTTATTTGTTTTGTAAGTTCTGAAAAACTTTGAAGAACAGCTCAAAGGGGGAATTAAACTTCTTTCCCCACATTTCTGCATAATTCAATTGTTGAGATGTAAACAAAGACAGAGGATTGATGTAAAGTGGCTCATTTTAGAGACTTTTTTATTACTGGGGTGCTGAACCAGGGTCTGTGATGTCTTCAATACAAATGTACTTAAACCGTCCTACCTAAAAGTGAAGCTTCACGTGTTTTATGAATGTTATCTGGGAACAGTGATAAATCCGAAATCTGTTTTAGGCCAAAATCATATCGTAACTATGACGAGATCTACCGAGATTTCTTGATCGTGACATGAAACCAGCTAAATAACTTAATAGCAGTCAAACAAAAATCACTAATATATACATATACATAATATATAAATAAAAGGTTTCTCTACACTTTCAATCAAACCATAACAGTACATATATTCTGCAGTTTTATTAAATATATATACACTATAATTTTTATTTGACTTAAGATTTGTAAAAGAGGTTTCTAAAGAAATCTGTAAAAAACATTTAAATTAAACTAAAATTAAGACAAAGAAGAACATGGCCCTGTTTTATCACTGAGCATTGATATTATACATAAAATCCTTACAACTGATGTAAAAATCCCTCATAAAGCTGATCAGTAACCATGTTATGAGGCCTTAAATCATCCCACCCCCGTTTAATTATTACCAGGTGTATGTTGGCTAACAATGGTTATATGGGAATGAAGAGGCCCAGCCGATGGGAACGTCCATGGTTACCTTTTGTGCTCGGATACGATCTCTATCTTGTTGACAAAGACGGTGGCAGGAACAGGTGACAGAGGCTTCCAAAACGGCCACGTCTCTCAGCGATGGCCGCCCCTTCGGGCTAAGCAGATGGCAACGGGCCTGTTGCTAGGCGTGAGGACTGAGGAATCCATTTTTTAATTCCAGATTATTTGCTTCAGAACCACAAGCAATATCCACAAGGCCAAAAGGGGAGGAGGGCCGCAGTGAGAGCAGACAGCTACGTAAGTGGGTGCCTCAGAGGTTCAGATTTGGGGGGGTGTTGTTGAATTATTACCCTCGGCCCAGGCACCCGGACTGCACTTTCCAAAGGGAACAAGGCAGCAGATTAGTGAGACCTTTACTGAAGTCAACAACAAGAGCAGCCACAACTGCTTCCTTCCCTCCTCTTTAAGGCACATCTCCCATAGTTTCTGCTAATTCGGGTAAACATGTTCTACCTTCGTTCTCTGGGGAGTTCTTCATTTGAAAAAATAACCAGGCCTCTGGATACACACACAAAACGCCGGACGCCCAGGGACAGCAGCCAAGAAGGAAGTGTTGGTGGTCTCCCAACGTGTTTGATAGAGGAGCTCCACGGCTGCTGATGTTTGTTTTCATCTCAACAGCCCCCTTTAATGGGATCATACATAACAAGAAACCGAACTGAAGAGAAAACACCTCCACGCCGACAAACTTGTCAGAAGTGGAGCCGCTTTGATACGGAGCTCCAAAAAAAAAAAAAAACCCAAAAAAACAGTGGTGCCAGAGGAGGAATTAAGGGGCTAGAAATGAGAAGCATGAAAAGTGAATCATTTATGCGATTTGTTACAAATTCCTGAAATATCATTCAAATACCTGCTGCATATTTAACGGAATAATCGCCATGAAGGAGATTTCCAAACATCAACAGATTGTTAGCTTCCCACATCTCCTAATGGGCATTTTAATGTTTGTAAAGGTGCTTTCCTCAAGAAACCACAACTTAAAATTTGCCCCCCTTTGGGAATTTAGCCCAGGCTTTCCACAAACAGGAAACATGTCCCACGTTGATGAGCTAACGTACATTCTTGGATTTTCTCAAGAACTGAAATGTGTCGACTAATTCCAGGAATTCTGACAAGAACCCTTTAAAATGTTACTAAAAGCGAGCCCACCCCGAACACTAATGTCATCCATGTGCACAGCCCAGCTTTCTGATCTCAACTCATTCACAGTTGGGAGATCTGGTAGGTGTAGCATGTGTTGCACAACAACTGCATGTAACTATTGACACATTAGCATTACGTCACGCATTGGCCGTATGTGATGTTCTGTTGCTCTGAAGTAAAATATCTACGGCTCTGTTGAACGGAATTGTTGATGGACTGATGTGCGAATGATCTGTTGCTAACTTAAAGGAACAGTTCAGCCAAACTTCCACCCCAGATGCAATTGATCAGCCAGGACATCTTTGCTGTTCCAGTGTTGCTCATTTAGTTTAGAACCAGAGACCTGAACTCTCTTAAGCTTTCTTGTCTATTTTGCCTTTAAGTTGTCTTCATGAAAAGTTCTCCAGGTTTCTTGAAGGACATCCAAAGCTCTTCTTGGGACAATGACTGCCTTTTGTTTTCTGTTGTCTGTGGAGATGATCCCATACTGCTTCTGAAACTCTAAGGTACAGGAACTGTACTGAAAATGAGAAACAACAACTTTGTCCTTCAGGAAGCCTGGAAAACTGTTCCTCAGCAAGGCATTAAAAATGGCAAGCAAATCAGGTTCTTTGGAAGCAAAATATGAAGAAATGAGGGGGAGACAAAGGTACCTTTCTCAAACCTCCTAAGGAATATAATTATATAAAGTCAGATTTTGTGACAATGATGATTATACATACAGATAAGCTCCAATCCAACAACTTCCACAAGTCTGCATCATCCTGATGAACAGCTGGAAGAGGTTTCCGCTATTGGCGACCCATCTTGGGTGTTTCTCGGCCTTTCACCCCATGGGACAGAAACCAGCACCCCAATAAACCTGGTTTGGACGAGTATCTCAGGATGGATGAGAGGATTGACATTATATATGTCTTTGGCACTGTCATGTTACAATTTGAAGACTGTGGTTGTGATTCTCAAAGACAATTGATGGATGGATGAGGTTTGAACAGACTGAGAGAGGTCTTGGTGATGTATTTATGAAAAGGTTTTGAGTGACAAACCTCATTACTCCATTGCTAGCTTAAATAAGCAAACAGCAATCATGCCTTGGCTGCCTTGACTACATCTGAAATAAATTATGATGGTAGTGTAGTGATAGGATACTTGCCTATGGACCAAGAGGTTGCCGGTTTAAATACTACCTCCAGCATCACCACCATTTCTTCCTGACCAAGACTCTTAACCCCAGGTTACTCCATGGAGACCTGGAATTAGGAAATGGAAATCACTCTGGATAAGAGCATCTACTATTATAAAAGGCAGCAGTGACCTTAAGGTTAAGGTCTAGGCCCAATGATCGGAAGGTTGTTGGTTCAAGTCCCAGACCACTTGGTCACCCTGAAGTAACTTTGAGCAAGATACTATCCCCAACACTTCTCCCCGAGTGCTGGATATGGCTTCACCCCTGCTCCACTATAGCGTAAAGGGTTAAATGCATAGAAGCATGTAGTTTTGGTTTGCTTAGTGCTGTGCCGTGTCTTCAGAATGGTCAATAGTCACTTTCACTTTCACATTTTAAAAACGGGAAGTTGGAAAAATTGTTTACGTTATGTATATACCAGTCATATATTACTTTTACAAATTATTTTCCAAACTATTTCTTAAATATTATGGATCTGAATTTTTGCAAGAAATGGCCTTCTTCTACAATCTTCAACTTCCCCAATAGAGATGAATGCAGAATGTACCCCACCTGTTTCCTGTGTAGCACCAATGACATCATTTTCATCTGTCCCAGCTCACGTAGCAGTGGAAGCGTAAGGCGAACGAGTGCCATGCGGACACAACTTGGTCTGAATTTGTCCGGGGCGTCGCGCAGTCTGCTGGAAGACCCTTTCGTCATCTTAGATTTCCTCCCTCACTCTGTCTCTCCCTCTATCTGCATTCGCTGTCTCCCTCTCTCATTCTCTTTCTCTCTGTCTCTCTACCACTTCTTCCTCGCAGCTCGTTCCTGGTCTCTTTCACATCCTGATTACAAAGCAGTTATCTCATTAAAAGCTTTACTGATGTACAAAACGGCTGAATCTGAGCTCTTGCATTACACACCCAGGTTAACCCTATCTTTCTGAGGAAGTTTCCTCTAGGTGCTTTGGGATGTCTGCAAAGAAATGGCTCCATCATGCTAAATACAGTAAATGTCTGCCATTTGTCCAACTGATGGATTTCACACAGTGGAGAACTTTGATTTTCAGAGCTTGTGGTTCAATTCGGGGCATCAATATTAAACAAAATAAACAGAACAAAACCAAGAAAAGGTGAAACGTACTGAAATGATCATTTTCCAGCCAATCAATATGCAAAAAAAACTTTTATCTGAAGATCATCAGACAAATTAGCATTATTTTAGCTTCTATGCTGCATTTCTACAGCTACTCCTTCGGCAAAGTGTCTCGGTTCAAAGCTGCCACTGTTTACCGTCTGACCCATCGGTTATGCCAACTATTGACGTACAGAACTGAACAAATGTCTCAGGTTCCCTTCATTTATTTATATTTTGCAAGAAAGTCATCTTGTTGGTGCAAAAATACAATTTTATTTCAATTCTTATCTTAGCAACGGGTAAATGAAAGAAATGGAGACAAAATTTCCTGGGATGGAAACAAAAAAGTGCCTGAAGATCCAAGATGTCTAGATAAATATTCCTCATTAGTACATTCAAACAAGAAAGCCTGGCTCTTTGGAAGAGAAATATGAAAAAAAAAAAAATGGGATGGAGCAAGACAGTATCGCTTCGAGAACTTCCAGAAGGTTTCATCCAACCATGATCATCATTCAAAATTCTGTAGCAGGTGCTACCACCAGCTGCTGTGCACCACTTTAGCTATGCATTGACAGGTGGGTGACTGACTTGGTATGTAGGCCTGGTGCCTAAAGCTAAAAAAAAGGAATGATTAAATGCTGCATATATTCACTTTACCCAGCCTTGAACCAAACCCACAGTAATATCCTGCCCAGACTTTATCGACTAAAAATAAAACCCATTTAAACCAGTTTGAACCACTGAAAGCAAAAAGTGTACTTAACCAGTATTTAGTGATATCTGCTTTATTACATGTGGCAAAAATGCAACAAATACATAGGAACCCAGCGAGGTCAGAGACTTTTGTTCCTGTTGTATATAGAGGAAAATGAATAAATGATTACGTTATAATTAATCCCTTACAGATCATGCGATGAGTCTGCTGCACTGTCTTGAAAGAGCTGCAGCAAATGTTCATCAGACGCACAGTCCTAACATGATACTGCAGATTAATTTATGATAACTGCCAAATACAGGCTCCTTGGTGGCTTTGAGAAGACGGAATAGTGCCTGGTCTCGTTTTCACTGCAGAAAATCATGCGAGAAATATTTGTGTAAAAAGTGAATTAGTGATGCTGAGCGAGACTCTTGCTGACATGCCTCTTTGATACCGAAAGGGTAACGAGAGGCAAGTCTGTTTACAGAATATCAAATTTATAGTTATGTTTGAATCTCATTATGTCTTTTGCTGGGAGATAAAGCCTGGGCCATTAAAGCTGGAGACATAGTCTAGTGCAGCCTATAAAGAGATGCATAAGTTAGTTCCAAGTGTCAATGTGAAACAACTGACAGGAAAAGATGGGGTGACAAGATGAAAAGATGTAGTCGCATAAAGTGAAAGTGACTACTTGCCCTTGTGAAGCACAGCACGCAGTGAAACGCAACGAAATGCATCCTCTGCTTTTCATCCATACACCGTGCAGCAGGGAGCAGCCATATCCAATGCCTGGGGAGCAGTGATGGAGATGGTTCCTTGCTTAAGGGTATCTCAAGGCAACCTGCTGATCTGGGATTCAAACCCACAACATGCTGATCCCAAAAGACCCAATGACATTCACACAAGCTAGCCCAGAAAGAATGAAGATCCTAGGAGGCCTGAAAGCTGCTGGCAGAGGTGTAAAGTCACTCGGTTAGCTGGCCTGGAGGACTACAGTCTAGTTTGCCCAGCCAAGGGAGACTCAGGAACCCTTGTTGACCCAGGAAGCCTGGAAGCAACAGTGTAGCATCACTCAGACATCCTTCCTAGAAACCCTTGTAGCTGTTGTTCAGGAGAAAGTCACAGAAACCCTCCTATCTTTGGTGTAACGTCCCTGAGGTCTGGCTTATGTCATTGGCCAGTACTGTGAACCAAAACTTAACAAACCAAACCCATAAAGTGACATCCATATTGCACCAACAAATTCAGACCAAAAACTGATTAAATTTCCCTTAATCATTACCCCTGATCGGTTGTATTCTTGGTTCTGCTTTCATTTCATCTACGAAGCTCCTTCAAGTGTTCCTCTCGGCTGGTTGACTCTGCCGGGACTGTGCGCGAGACTGGCATGCTGTAATACCTAACTTTATGTAAATTCTGTCCAAACAACGTAGAAGAGTGAAACAAATTCAGAGTTATTTCCTTTATTCTCTTGCTTTTTTTAATCTCACATTGGGAGGGCAACCTGGTGACGGCTGTGCGGTCGTATGTCTCTCGCTGTTTCCCTCTCTGCTGAGGTTTTTATGGGGATTAGGTTTTGAAAATCCTGATGAAAACATGGGGATTACCAGCTCGAAAAAAAAATGCCAATATGCGCGGGGTTTTTTTCCCAACACTTTAAGTGTGAACCATTTAAGTGTGTGCGTGTTTGTGTTATTATTTATCTGTGAAGACTTCAAAAGCCGACGGTTTTGTAAAATAAACGGTTAGTCATTATGTAAAGTAAAGCAGGGTGGCACTTATGTGGATTTTGTTGTGTTTACATGAGCGTGAACACATTTTTCTGTCACTGATTGTATAATTATGAGGTCTAACCATTTAGAACCACAGTGTGGGTGTATCTGTACCCCCAGCCTCTAGAACCCCCTACACTGGGTTCCACCTTCTGGTGGACAGTTCATGACAGTCCAGGAGGTGGACGGTTTGCTTTAA
>CM029369.1:28117243-28149743 GCA_017165825.1 Hepsetus odoe | reverse complement strand
CTGACTTGGTTCTGACAGGCCTGCCACTAAAAGTTGGGCAAATCTGAGGGCCAGGGATGCATGTGTTTGATTTCCGGCTGCTTCCTCATGAGCCTTTGAAAAAGAACTTGAAAATGAGACCTGTTTCTAGGGAAACATTTAAAAATAAATGGCTCATTTTTATTCAGTGAGTCACAAGAGTGAAGTAGTTACGAGGTTTGCAAGCTTGGAAGTGTCAGAGTCTATGATGTTTCAAATGAACTGCTAATGCTCCATTACAAGTGCTTTAACAGCAACTGTTGCTGGGTTTGGTCAAACTTCATAGAACACTGCAATAATCCCAACTATCCCAAACTATCCCAACAATTGGGCAAAAGAAAAACACCCAGGATGGGTCAACAGTCCATCACAGGACAGACACTAAAACACACTCACTCACCGAAGCATCTCCAATCTCCAGGGCATGATTAGTGGGAAGAGCTCACCTTGGCTGGAAATCAAACCCAGAACCTTCCTGCGCTAAGGTGTTATGTTTGGGGTACAATGGGCAGCACCATCACCTCACAGTGAGGAGGTTCAGGTTCCATTCCCAGGTGTGGCAGCCTGGTTCCTCTGTGTGGAGTTTGCATGTTCTCCTTATGGGCTTCCTCCATGCACTCTGGTTTCCTCTCACTTTCCAAAGACATGTGGGTAAGGTGGATTGGAGCTTTGCCCCCTGAGTGTGAGTGTGTTGGTATAACTGCCCTGTGAGTTGGTGACTTGTCCAGGGCGTTTGCCTTTTGCCAAAATATACAATTTGATTCCTAAATCTGGGCAGTTGGACAAAAAGAATGCTAGAAAATTCCACGTTTTTTACAAGGGGGAGAATGAAAGCCAGAAGCTTCACCAGAACGTCTAACCCAAGTAACAACTAATAGAAGATCTGTGGGTGAAGCACAAGGGTCAATAGAGACTTATTGATCGAGGTTTTCCTTGTTCGGTGTTTGAATTAAAATATGTCTTCAGGTTGTGCCGCACTGTCCACTGTCACCGTCCACTTTATCAGAAACACCTTGTGTGCTTCCACTTCCAGATCACTTTCTGCGGTTTCCCCTCCATTCAAAGACGCACTACTTACGGAAAAGTCTGGTTGGACCCAGCTAAGATGTCGTTGCTGTTGCCCTTGGCAACACTCGTTTGAAGACTGGTCCCCTGTTTCTGGAACGCTATTTTGGGACAACACTTATTGTACTGAATGGCAGATACAGTCGACATGAGCTGAATTCTCAGAATCCGTTTCCCAGCCACTCTTTTCAGGATTCCTGGAGTGGGTGACTGTGTGACTCAAGCGTTAGTCGTTCTCTTTTTCCTCTGATTTGGGGATTTTGGGTCGGATCCAGCCGGAATTGTTCCCTCTTTCCAAAAACCTTTACGAGTGGAGGTGCATTTTTCCCAGGCTACAACAGCCGGCTCCTCTGGGACGGGCAAAGGACTCGGAGATCTCGCTCTCTCTCAGCCTCTCTTTACTCCTACACGCACACACACACACACATTGACACACCCAGGAAAGAGATATGGAAATGAAGGTGTGGCCAGGCCTGATTAAAGGTATGTTATGGCACAGGAACACGAGGAGGACGGACTTGCGTAAGAATAAAACTCCTCCTGAACATTCCGGACGCTTTTTCTCAGGCCGAGGCTTGGGAAAGGGACCGGCAGCTGAGAAGTGGCCCGTTTATTTTCCTTTCAGGTTCAACATTCTCTGTGTCACGGTTCAGAAGAGGAGTAGTGGCGTGTGTGTGTGTGTGTGTGTGTGTGTGTGTGTGTGTGTGTGTATTGACAATAAAATACTGTATGAGTTTTAGAGACTGTCCTGTGTTACAAGGGGCCTCTTTTATACTCTACTTTACTCTATCTCATTCATTCTAGTCTTATCTTTATCTTTTCTATTCTATTTCCCACTTCCTCATTCTGGTTCTATGGTACTCTATTCATCTCTACCTCTACTCTACTCTCATTCTCATTTCTTTATATCTACTTATCTCTATCTCTCATTCTATTCCATCCTACCCACTCTTTTTATACCTACTTTATTCTAGGCCCCATTCTATCTCTAATTTTACTCCCACTCTGCCTCTTTTATACACTTTCCACTTTATCTCCATTCTATCTTATCTCTACTCACTTTACTCTTTTATACTTACTTATTCATTCTATTTCCCTATTCTGTTCTATCTTTTCATTCTAATTCTTACTCAATCTACTCCCATTCTACCCTCCCCTATTCTGTTCTATGGTACCCATTCATTCCACCTCCTCCCACTCACCTGCCCTGCCTTTACACTCTACTTATCTCATTCTATCTCATTCTACTCTACCTACTCTTTATACCTACTCTTATCTCTATTCCCATCTCTATCCTAATTAGTTCCTTTTTATATTCTTACTTTTTATCTCTATAAAGAGGAATCTCTATTCTATTCTATTTATCTACTCTGTTCTATCTCATTCCATTCCCATTCACTTTACCATCTTCATTGTACTCTACTCCCACTTAACTCTCCACTCACTCTACTTTAATCTACTCCATTCTGCTTTATTCTATTGTACTCTACTCTACTTTACTCTACTCTATTACTCTACTTTAATCTACTCTATTCTACTCTATTCTATTCTATTGTACTGACATTTTTCTGATCTTCATCTTCTCTGGTTTTCTTTTTCTCTTAATCTATTTTTTTAGTCATTCTTCTTTAGTCATTGTTTTTCTTTTATTTTCTTTTTTTTCTTCTTTCTTTCTTTTCTTCTTTCTTTCTCTTCTTCTTTCTTCTTCTTCTTCTCTTCTATTTTTTATTTGAATAAAGCTAGATTTTGCTTGTTTGATTCCTGTAGCTGTTCTTGTGCTGATTCAGTAATATGTGTTTGTAGTTCAAAGTGTAATCTGAGCAGTACTTAATGAACGGAAACCTTGTAAATTCACACTTTGTTAAGAGTTCAAATCAAAGCAGCATTGAATCACCTCCTCAGTGCAGTGCAATTTTATACAACCCCTCTCCCCCCCACTCCCCCCAACCACTATTTCATCACGTCAAATTAAACTCTGGAAACCTGATTAGAGATGCACCTTCCGTTTGAGGAAATCTTTCCAGGGTGATCTGCTGCACTTCGTGTGCAATTTTCCGAGCCAGCCTCATTTCACTCAGCACCCAAGAGAAGGTGGAAAAAAACTGTTCAGCACACATTTCTAAGTGGGATCATTTAGGCCAATTACAAACACATGACACAAAGGAAGGAGCCCTGCTGGCACAGACGACAAGTGAGGTTTGAGAAGTAAGCATTTTCCTGTGGACTGTCCGGGAAATATCACCCCTGAAAATCAAAAGGTGCATGATGCTCCCTTTGCCCGAATCACCCAACACAGCATTTTGCATCATATAAGTGACATTTCCTAAAGTTTCCAGACACACTTTCTAATTAGTGAACACAACTTATTTAAGGCGACTCCGCTGCTGATAGAGCCATGACAGAGACGGGGCGTTTGAAACCCCTAAAATTAGTCTATGGAGCAGTTGAACTGCATTCTCTGGAGCAATGGAGCAGATCGGGAGGGTTCAAAGTCATGGGTTTGAATCCCAGACCAGTAGGTTGACCTGAGGAACCTTTGTGGAAGGTACCATCCCCGTCACTGCTCCCTGGGTTCTGGACATGGCTGCCCCCTGCTGCACGGTGTGTGTGAGATAAATACTGAGGTTGTATTCCGTTGTGGATCACTGTGTGCTGTGCATGTATGTGATGGGATGGATTAGATTTCTTCCTTTTTTTTAAAGAGGGTCTGGATGGATCTCTCTGAATTTTAAAGAGTATAAACGGGTCTATCAAGTCGAACTCTAGTCCCGACAGCACACCAGAGTTTACTGAAACCCTAAACTTAAAGCTAATCCCAACCTCCCATCCCTACTGCTGTTGATAAAGTTTCAAAAGTTTCAAAAATGGTTTGATTGATGTCAGACGCCCCTTCAGTAGATACATGACTTTTTAGTGAAATAGATTAATTTTTTTTTCTAAGGTCAAACCGCTTCATTAATCAAGCGATTATTCACGAAAAATGATTCCAAATTGGTAATATATGTGGGTTTTTTTTTCCCAGAACAGTAAGATGAATATTTTCTCAACCAAAATCCACTGAATGTTGATTTTGTTTGTCTTTCAATTATCTGCAAATGCAAAATAAATTAACAAGCAAATTAAGGTTAAATATCAGGAAACTTCAAATCAACCTAAAGGGCGAATCAAGATGGATTACAAAACCATATTATCCTCCAGCCTGGAGCCGATGTGGACTTCACACAGTGTATTTGTTGGTTTCACAGTCCCTGGCTGACTTAGCATGGCTTCTCACTTTGAGTTTGTTTTTATCAGCGTTACACTGTGTATTTAGTTCCATCACGTCGGAACGAAAATACACAAAAGCGAAGCGGCCGCTGAATGCCTCCAAAAGTCAGCCAATGACTCTCCACTGTGGCCCCTTTGCATTTGAGAGGCGGGAAAGACGCCACATCTGGTCCTCTCCGCTCATGAAATGAGTTCAAAGCTTTTTGTGGCTCCTTGATTATTTAAACATTGTTGGAGCCGATCAGGGCGCCTGCTTTTATTTGTATTTTTTTTTCTGTTTCGCTATGGGACGGGGCCTGAACACTGCATTCGCTTCAACGCCCCTGTAGCAGTGGAGGTAGTGAGAGAGAGAGAGAAAGAAAAGAAAAGTAAGCAGACTGTACAAGCAGGACTTCTGTGGGAAGAGAGTGTTTACTTTGAATCTTCCCAAGAGATGGCGATGGGCCTTCGGACCTGATCTTTCCTCCTCGCGTGAGACTTTGATGTGGCCCGGGATGATGTTTCTGATACTCAGGGGGTTTGGATTGGTGCGGTAGATTTGAATCTAAAACGTTGGGATTGCTTATAGAGCCTTATGACATGTTTATGATGAGTTAGACTCGTGTACAGCCTGCTATTCTTTTATCAGAATAGAAAGATGTGGGCCTTCAAAGGACAGCTTGAAATGTTTGACTGGAAGTTTGTGACTGTGTTGGATACAATTTCTTTTAATACTTGTCTGGGTGGGGTTCAGCTTGGCTGGCCTTTACCCCTGGTCTAGATTTTCTCCCTTACATTTTAGATCCATTAGTGTTGTTAGCAGTGAGGTCCATGAAGCCAGCGTGAGAGAGGACATGCAGGTGGTCGGTTTGAAGGAGGAAGATGCAGAGGACAGGAAGAAATGGAGACCTCTAACTGGAGCAGCCAGATGAAGAAGAAGAAGAAGAAGAAGAAGAAGAAGAAGAAGAAGAAGAAGAAGAAGAAGAAGAAGAAGAAGAAGACAAAGAAGAAGACTGGAAATCCCAAGTCCTGGTTAGGATTTAAGTTTAGCCTGAGTTTTTGCTAAACTATGCTAAAGTTCCGCTGACTAAGCTAAGTTTTAGTGGGATGCTTGGCCAGCTACTTGAATGATCAGTTGGAAGTTTGTCAAACTACAGTAATGTTCTTCAGACAGGACATATTTTTCAAATTGCAGTGAAGCTCAAACAGAAATTGTCGCACTAAAATCAAGTTGAAGACAGAACTGAACTACAGTTAGGCCCAGACTTTTTGACATTATAGGCTACAGTTAGATTCAGAAAAAATTCTGTTGGAAGATTAGGGAAGAATTTTATTTGAGAATTCAAAAAAGACACGAAAGTCAACCATAGAGAGCTCTGGTTTCAAGCTGCTGTCAGGCTGGGGAGGATTATTGAGATCTTTGGTCAAAGTTTGTCTGCCACCAAGGTTTTACTGGAGTTTTGCTCGACAACTCGAAGGTGTTTCTGTGGGTGATGGTGGTCTAGTGGTGGGATACTTGTCTATGGACCAAGAGGTCGCAGATTCAAATCCCTCCTCTGGCACCATCACCATTGGGTTCCATAACCCTTAACCCCAGGTTGCTCCAGGGTGACTGTCCCTACAACCAGGAATTGGGAGTTGCTCTGGGTAAGAGCGCCTGCTAAATGCCATAAATGTACATTTGTTTCAGCAGAGAGAAATTGGCTGATACAATTTGGTTTTGCAAAGAATCTGCTGGCTACAGTTTGGTCTGGACAGAATTTTTAAGATCTTTATTTGGCCAGATTTAGATTTTCATGCTTGTTCAGAATTTTGCTCTTTTGTTATTTCAGATAGAGAAGCATTTTTCACTTCAGAAACTATATGAATGTATTTGAATAATAACATTACATAACTATTATATCATAAACTCTTTGCAGTTTTTTGACAGGTTTTTCTTTTGGTCTACAGTGGTTTCAAATCCCAGCTCGGACAGAGAATGTTCTCTGCTATATTTGGGTTGGGGTCACAATGTCAGGCATCCTTCAACTCCAGTCATGTTAAGTTATGAACCTTACATTAAGTTACTCCTCTTTAAGGTATTTAAGGTTGACTCAGCATCCAGAGTGTTTGAGACTGTAGTAAAAAGTGAGTTATTTGTGGGGTCATTACTGTTAGTGGGACGGTCAGATGAATGCTTGGCCAGTGGCGTCTCAGGATGACCTGAACCTATTGGCTATTTTTGGGGGCCGAGTAGTCTGTCGCGGCTTCAATGTGGGAAAAGTGTGTCCTCTTCACTCTGGCTGTCGCTTGATGCATTCCAGCTTGAGAAGAAGAGGAAAGGGAGAGGGACTAGTGATGTGTGGAATGAGGAGACTAAGTGGAGAGAGAGAGAGAGAGAGAGAGAGAGAGAGAGAGAGAGAGAGAGAGAGAGAGAGAGAAAGCAAGAAGATGGCAATTATTGGAATTGCCAAGGGATTTGGGAATGTGAGAATGGAGCAATCACTATTCAAACATTTCACAAGTCAGTGGCACTATCTATTTCGCTTCCCTACACACACACACACACACACACACACACACACACACACACACACACACATGCACTGTAGGAAGACTTCCTCCTCGACCCTCTCTGTCTGCTCTTGTATCAGAGGAATGGCATTCCTGAGCCGGTTTGTTGCAGAACAGGAAGCGAGTGCACAGCCAAAAATGATTAGGACCTGGGGAAAGCATAACATCCCCAGTGCAGGAGAACTTTGGTGGGAGTTTTCTGCTCCTGACAAGCAATGTCAAACACACAGGAGATAGCAGTCCCTCACACTCGAAGGGTCACTGGCCACAGAGAGACCAGAACCAGACCACTGTTGA
This sequence comes from Hepsetus odoe, assembly GCA_017165825.1. Taxonomy (NCBI): domain Eukaryota; kingdom Metazoa; phylum Chordata; class Actinopteri; order Characiformes; family Hepsetidae; genus Hepsetus; species Hepsetus odoe. The sequence continues at coordinate 28,142,564 of CM029369.1, read as the reverse complement.
GTTCAGACCGAATTTGTGCGGCGCTAAAGTTAGGTTGGGAAATAATTCAGACTCAATGTTGTCAGGCTACAGAACATTATCACAGACCAGAACCAGGCCTACCATGTCTCCAAAAACCAACCATGTCCAGAAGATCTGAAATGAACAGGGATGCCTTTTAATGCTGATCTTTTCCTTACTCACTTGTCTCACTCAGTTTTTTAGCCTCTTGTCCTAATTACGGTCGCAGGGGATGCTGGAGTCTACCCCAGCTTTCGTAGGGCGATCGGTGGGGACACGCCTTGAGCAGGTCACCAGTCCATCCAGGGCAGACACAGAGACACTCACTCTCACCCAGGGGACAATTTAGCATCTCCAATCTCACCTGCATGTCTTTGGATGTTGGGAGGAAACCGGAGCTCCCAGTGAAAAAACACAGACACGGGGAGAACATCCAGACTCCACACAGAAAGGACCTGGACCGTCCCGCCTGGGAATCGAACCCAGAACCTGGTTTTGCATGTATGTTTACACATGTTGCAATAAATCACTGCGCTTATTGTGTTATTTTCCTGCAAAGTATTTGCACAGTATGGTAGATGTCGCTTGTTGTATAACACACCATTTACTAGCCATTGCAGCTGCAGTCTGCTAGGAGATCAGCGATTCCCAAATGTGCTTTCATCCAAGAAACAACCGGCCAGAGCTGAGGAGTCCAAAACATTACCTTACTCCTGTGCTTCTCAAACCACTCCTGACTAAACCAAGGCAAACTTTAACCTCAGAGTAACTACAGAAAATGATCAGTGCAGGCACTTATGAAATGCCTAGTATTTCTAGCACTAAACACCTGAGTATTCTAAACTCCAGCACCCGCCCGCCCCCGCAACCCTAATTAGGACAAGCAGCCCAGAAAATGACTGACTGACTGACTGATGAATTCCAAAAGACTCTCACTGCGAATTAGGCAGGACAGAGGGACATGTACCTGGGGTTGGGGAAGTGTGGACATATTGGAGAGATATGGTGTGGATTTCAGTTTCCCTTGGGATCAATAAAGTGTCTCTGCCTGTCTTTCTACCTACCTAACTACATGTCTGTCTCTATCCATCCATCCATCCATCCATCCATCCAAATATCTATCTATCTATCCATCTGAAAATTCTGTTGTCTGGCTGTGTGTGTGGACAATACAATGCTGGGTTTAAATTTTGTCATCCGGCAGGTTAACAAGGGGGATGCTTTTGCTAAAAAGGGAATGGCATCCCCTTCTCGTACCTTCCACTTCTTAACGGTGTCTCAAAACTTTTGCACATGAGCGTACACCACAGTTCCACGATCTCTCTGCCTTCCCCACGTCATGAACAACATTCAAAGTCTAAAGATACACATTATCTAAAAACACCATCAGTCTGACACCAACTGTTATCATGGGCTCGGCGGAAATCCGGCAACCCAACTGATCTGACATTGGACTTCAGAGGTTGGGCCAGTTGGGCCTTCTGTGCCCCCCTTAGATCCTTCTTGGCAGGAAGTGCTCTCCGGTTATTAATATGCCTCCACAGCTTAGAGAAATAAACTTTCCGTCAGGCCGTGTTGCCATAGCATCTGCGGCCCGCCACGGCAAGACAAACTTTGCTTGGCAGCGCCAAAATGGCTCCACATGCCACATTGTTCCTCTTCCCCTTTATTTTTTTTTCCGCAAAGAGGCCTCCTCTTTCACTGGACGTCAAATTTCCGTCCGTTTGCTTTCTACATTAATCACGACTTTTTATGAGCGGCTCATAAACATCTTTTGAACAGGAAGTTTCTTGCCGAGCGTCAGACAAAGAACAGAGCTATTTGGACTCTGCTTCAGCAATTTTCACTTCATAATCGCGTCAACAATTCACTCGTGCCTCCGAATGACCATTACCATTACCGGGCTGTTGGGTTTTCTAATCGACTCCCTTTTTCCCATCCCAGTCAGACGCTTCCTGTCCTCTTGGTTAACTCTTAACAACACCACAGACTCATTATCAAAAAGGTATCAAGGGAGTCTGCCGACATAGCCCTAAAGGCATTGAAAAGCTCAAAAAGTGATTGCACCCCATTACCATTTCATTAAGTCAACTGGTCTGCAGTTTTGGGTCAGGCCGTGTTGTTGTAATTTTTGGTCATCATCTTGTTATGTATGATGGAGAACGTTCTTTCGTGTCATTAGCTAAGCTTGCACCGCAAACCTAATCAGTCACTGGCAGTTGTTAATGGGACAAAGAATGGTAGAAAGGCAAGGGTCACCTTATTGTTCACAGAAACACTTTATTCAGGTGGAGAAATGAGGCATTTGCTTCACAGGCCTGGGATTCCTGACCGCTGATGTTGACTTAATCACTTGACCCCAGGGTTCTGTAATGTGGTGCACCTGCATTCCCTCTACCTCCGTCAAGACGAGACCATTTCTCCAACCAACTCCCCACTTGTCCTTATTAGTTCTTCATAAACATCGAGAAAACTGACCATCTTAAAATCAAAAGTTTGTTTATACGCTTTTGAAAACTATATAAACCACTATTTGGTCTCATGAAATTACATGGACTACAATGTTAACCAGAAGTACTTTGTTGCCAATAGAAGTGTGTAATAAATGAGTTCTGGCCATTTTGTTCTTTAGATTTTGCTTGTTGGTGCAAAACTGTTCTTTTAAAGCAACTTTCTTATCTTTGGCATATTGAGTGGATTATGTTAAAGTAATGGGACATGAATGTTTGCTGCAAAAGGGTGCAAAATATCTCCAGATAGAAGGTTCTAGATAAAGGAGTTCCAACCACTCAGCATTCGGCATCAGCAGTAAACGAATCACCTGATCATCTGGAATTATCTGCTCCTGTTTCTTCACTGCTTCATGTCTTAAGTTAGACACTTTGTTCTTCTTGAAGGTTCAGACGTAGATCACTGTGTGGATTAACCAACACAGAACTATCAAACTGCTCAGGTACAGAGACTGGACTGAACATGAGAGACAACAACACTGTCCTTCAGGAAGATCTGGAGAACTGCTCAGGTACAGAGACTGGACTGAAAATGAGAGACAAAACTATTTGTCAATAATAAAATCAAGAAAGCCTGGAATCAAAATGAAGAAATATGAAAAAATGACAAAATATCCAGATATATGCACAGATGATACAGTTAGATTATGTATGTATGCCTGTGTGTTTCACTGAAGAGATTCAGGGATTTCTATCCATCCCGGGGAGATCTGATGAATTGTTGCTGCTGTGAGGTGGCCCGTAGCCGGGAGCCAACGACCACAGTTTATAGACACAAATACTCGTAAATGTCACCTTAAAGGCAGGCGTTTTATTATTGTTACCGTTGCTGAGAAGGCCACGGCGGGGTTATCCTCCAGGAATCCAGTTTTAGTCACCCTGCCTCACCTCCAGGAGAAAGACCCAGAGCCATTAGTTCCTCCACATGATGGAGGACATGTACTTCAGCTCTCTGGAAAAAGTGCATTGGTTGAAATAGAAAAGCTTAAGTGCAGAACTCTTTAGACTACAAGACATCTACACAGCAATGAACATTTATCACGACTTTTTCTGACCAATTTTCCTCATAAAGGCAACTTTCATTAGTTTCATCCCGTAAAGTGTGACACTTGCTGTAATTTGATGCCAATTGTAAATAATTGTAATTTGTAGATCCAGCCTTATGCATGGTGCTCTGTAGTCTTAAAATATAGAACCGTGGAAGAATCCAAGACAACCTGAGAAAACTGTGTGTGTGTCCAAACTTTCTAAACAGTCTACACTCTGGATGGGTGGATGGATGGGTGCATGGATGGGTGGATGGATGGATAGATGGATTATTGCATTTTTGGTAGAAAATGTATATAAAAATCACCTTGTTTTCCTATTTAAACCATTATGTGGATGCAGATGTCTAGTGTTTAGGGAGTCGGCCCAATGATCATAAAGTCATGGGTTCGAATCCCAGACCAGTAGGTTGCCCTGAGATACCCTTGAGCAAGCTACCGTCCCCATCACCGCTCCACGGGCGCTTTCAGTCTCTACCCCCAGCTGCACGGTGTGTGTGGGTGATAAGTATGCGGGCGATGCTCCCAATGACAAACAGTCACTTTCACCTTCACTTCAAAACATCTGCGCTGTAAATTCTTTCTTCGCTATGAAAAGCATTGTAAGCTACAGTCGTTTGTTTTTAATAAGCCAATGCGAGTTGTGGATTTAGATGTAGGCGTGTAAAAGGGATTCATGTCATTTATTTTTTACAAAATGTTCAGTAAAAATGGAAAAAAAATGTGCATGAATAGAAGTGATCGGCTGGCCAGAATGTATTGTATGAAAATTGTCCCTGTTCACCTAAGGGGTCCCTCAGCTTAAGACTCCCAGAAAGATTGTTGTATCTTAATATGTGCTCACATTTCCAATATTTGCATTGGGAATATTGGAGCTGCAATTGGTTTGCAAGCCAATGCACACATGTGGCACACACACCCGCACACACACCATCACACAGACACACACACACCACCAAACAGACACACACACCAAAAGTGCTTTTTATCAGGTTTTACCCTTCAAACTGTAACCAGGGAAATTCAGTATCAAGCTGATTCCTGCTCAATGCCAAGTGGGCTAGGGGCAACAGACAAAGGAAACATTCATATATTCCAATTAGATTTGACACACTTGACTGGCTCTAATGTGCGCAGGAGTCGGAGGGCCCATTGGCTGCCTGTTTTCCATTTTTGTTGGTGTCTGCAAATTAACTGGGAGTAAGCAGGTTGCACTTTGTGTTTGTGTGTGCATGTTTGTGTGCGCTTTACCTCTTTTAATTACCGGGCGTGTTCGAGATCCCTGCTCCAGCGAGCGCTTGAAATGCGCAGGCATGTCCGGGACGGACTTTCGGCAGAGTGTGCTTTGGCTGCAGATCCCACACGCACTGCTTCTACAGAAATATCTGACCCTGAACTTGACTGCTGGCTAGACGCGGTACAGCTTCAGCAAACGTCTTTTTCCATCGTTTCACGTTCTTGATCAAATGTTAGAGTGACCCTTCCGAATATGAGCCTAAGGGCAAATGAGAGCTGAACAAATTGTCACAGTGCAGCCAGACGTTTTACACAACGGGGTCAATTTCACAGCCTGCCTCAGGAGCGGGACGGCCAATCGGATTTGGTGGCATCTTAAATACAGTGGATACTCTTGTTTAAAACAGCCGCCAGATGCTTCTTATTTCAAGTCATACAGTGACCTAAACCACATGCATAAATCTGTGCCTCATTAATGAATGGCTGGAAACGGTTCAAGCAGGTTTCGAGATGTTTTTGGGACGCATTCCTGGAAAACGTTCGGGTCACTATTTCATCTTGTGTTCGGAGCTCCAGTGCTAAACCAGAGGAGCACGTCGGACCGAAAAAAACTCCTTTCAGTTGATCTGGGATGAGTGGGAAACAGTGGTGGTCGAGTGGTTTCTGACATAAAGTCATGGGTTTGAATCCCAGACCAGTAGGATTCCCTGAAGAACCCTTGAGCAAGGTACCGTTCCCATCACTGCTCCCCGGGTGGTGGATATGGCTTCCCACTGTCAATTCCACGTGGTATTAATTTCATTGTGATTTAAACACAAAGAAAAGGCTTTTTGGGCTTAAAAGTTTTGCCATATTTTTGTTGTTTATGAAGCTGAAGATCTCTCAGAACTGTAGACTGGACAAAAAGAAAATAAAATGAATATTTAAAATACATTTTATAACTATATAATGAATTATAGGAAAGTGACTGTTTGTCATAGTGAGGATGCCACAGCACAGCAATGATTCACAGCAATCAGTCATACTGACAGTGCCTGGGGAGCAGTGATGGGGACGAAACCTTACTCAAGGGTTCCTCAGAGCAACGTACTGGTCTGGGACTCCTCCGAGCTGCTGTTCATAGTGCCTTGTCCCATTGCTGCCCATTGTAGTAGTCAAAAAAATCACAAGATATTCCGCAGATACCCTCCATTGCCTGAGAGTAAATATTAAACTAATCTAAAACCTTATTCACTTTCAGTCAGCATAACGTTCATCTTTTTATTTGAGCTAATGATGACTTTTTCAGCATCAATATGGATTAGCAGATGATCCCTAAGTTGCACGTATGAGGGGTTGCACCATAAAATATAACAGAACCATAAGGAGGAGAGAATATTTAACGACTTAACTTCACAACCTCTGCTGTTTTACTACTTAAACTCTTGGATTTTTACAAAATTATTGACCTGAGATGTATGAAGTAATTACCATGAAACTGCAAGGTCTGTAAGGCCTCCGTCTAAGCAGATGAAGAAAGTCCAGCCTGTGCCTCTCCAGCTCGGCTCGCCGTCTAGGAACCCCCGCTGTTTACGTGGCGATGCTTCTCCGAGCAGTAACCCAAACCCTTCTACTTTTTTCTTTCTTCTCGGCGTGAGCAAGCTGGCTTCAAATAAGGTAGACCACAGACCAGCGCTGTCAACTCCACACAGGTTTGTCAAATGTCAGCCAAGCCGCCGGACGGTTTTTCAAAAGGACCACAGCTGAAATTATATGTCAGCCGAGAAGATTTTTAACCGTAGAAAGAAAAAAAAAAAAAAAGGACTGAGGAGGCTGATTTGGTCACTGCTGAAAATCCATACAATTTAAATGTCCTTTTTTTGTTCTGCTTCCCTCAAATACCTGTGGAGACGAGTGGGTAGAGTTGGAAGTCAGAAAGCAGGGCCGCTGCTGAACGGGCCAATTTTTTAGACAATCGGCGGTGTTTTATGTCGAAAAGGTATGGATTTCAAAACCACAGCTGTGTGTTAACGTGTTATTAAGTGGTAATGGCCACTCAGCTTCTTTCCATCATTTGTCTTTCAGAGATGTTCATGCGTCCGTTTTGCCATCTTTAGTCAAAGACACTTCCAAGACTCTTTATTTCAAGCTGATGGTATTGTTGGCAGTATAGCGGTAGGATGCTCCCCTATGCACCAAGTGGTTGAAGGTTCAAATTCTACCTCCAGCACATCAGCATTGGGTTCCTGAGCAAGACCCTTAACCCCAAGTTGCTCTAAGGAGACTGTCCCTGTAATTGGAAGTCGCTCAGGATAAGAGCATCTGCTAAATGCCGTAAATGCAAGCCAGATTATGTGCTTCCGGGCCAACTTTCAGACTATTCCAACATAAAAAATGCAAACAATATCAATGCTGTGGTCAGAAATTGATCAATGATGAACAAGGAGGGGCAAGGAGGCAAGGAGGGGCAGCGGTGGCCTAGTGGTTAGGCTAGAGTTGCCCCGGCATCAGAAGATTGTGGGTTTGATTCCCTCACCAGTGGGTTACCGTGAGGTACCCTTGAGCAAGGTACCGTCCCCATCACTGCTCCCCGGGCGCTTTCAATAGCTGCCCACTTCTGCATGGTGTTTGCATGGGTCAAATGCAGAGGTCCAATTTCGTTGTGGTTCTCTGTGTGCTGTGCTGTGACCTTGCAATGACGAGGGTTTTCACTTTCACTTTTCAAGGACGATGGTGGCAGGTCAGTTATACCTGTGCACCCATACAGTGGAACTATAAGCAGGGGTCAAACCCCCTTTTTTTTTATCATACCGATCCTAAACAACATGCTTTAAATGACTTGGGGGATAAAAGTAACACCTACCATCTCCAAACCTGTCTGGTTTTCTCTGTAGCCTGGCTGAAGTGAACCATTAGCCGTATTTGCAAAGATTTAAAGAAACGTTAAGGCCCCACTATGTACGAAATCAAATGCAAGCATCACTACATGTGGTGAGTGAGTAAAGTTCCAGCATGTGATTTTCCATTTGATAGAAGTTAAACCTCCTGATGATTTCCAGTGGTGGTCCACAACCTGGGATCACTTGTATTCCGTCACAAAATATATCACTCACCAATTTATGAATTTTCAATTTGTGTGAAAAGTAGAATCGTCGCAATAGTTCCAGAGTTTCTCTGCTTCATTGATACTGTAACTCGAGCGATCAGATCAGGTCCACCCGAGAGTAACCTTCAACGCACCTTAGGGTGGAGTCTCAAAAACACATCTTCAGCGTATATGTCCCCTCTGTTCTAATTAACAGATATTTAGATGATCGATTAATGGGAGAAAAACAGATATCAGACGTTTCGGGCACTTTCCATCCTTATAAATTACCCACTGCAGTATTTTGGTATAGGAGTGTGTGGTTTGGGACGTAGCCTGTCTGTTCAACTCATGGAGGCCACTGCATTGCTCCACAATCAACGTGCCAGAATAATGTGGTAAAGATAAAAGAAAAATACAATTATAAAAATAGTGGAGCTCATCTTGGTTGAAATGCTGTAAAGGCCTGTAACTACTGGTGTTCATTCTTTCATTCCCTCCCCAGTGATGCATCAAATCCAACGTCCTGTCCTTTGGACTTTCGTTCTCTGTTGCTCCTGCAGACGCTCAGCCATTATCAGTCCAAATGGCCAATCAGACATCAACTTTTCTGTATTTTAGCTACGATACACCAATATGTGGTGGGATTGGAACAAAGCCTTGGAACTCCAGGTGGGTGGTCCGTTAAGTCTGAGAAAGCCTGAAAGGTGAGGACCTCATGAAGCAGTCGTTGAGAAGCACAAGTTAAAGGATTTATTCCTAATTCTCTCGTCACGCTGATGATCAATCAAGATGTCTAACAGCTGAGATAACCTTAATGCCTTTGGCTCCCCAAAGTAGAAAGATTTCACGTCGACCATTCTGTGTTCGTGGATGCAAACCACCGTCAAATATACAGCAGGCCAACGAAACCCATGAGTGTCCAGCCGAGCCAACCGAGCGCACCGAGACGTGTCAGCCTGTGGCATGGCCAGTTCAAACCTCAGCGCTTTCGCATCCTCGTCCGTCATCCTGCTCCGTAAACAAACTCGGGGCTCGGGAGGCCGTGAAAATTAGAAAAATAAGTATCAACTACTGGATTGTATATCTAGCCCTGTTCTCCGCAGCTCTTGCGCAAATAAAAAGGCCTAAATGTCTTTTTCTTGGAACACGTCACCACCTTTGTCTTCTGGTAGTCTTTGCAATGTGGAGAGAGGGAGGAAGGCGAGAGCCGAGGCATGGGGACTGTGTGTGAATGGTGCGTGTTAGGGTGTGACTGCGCCTCCTGCGTTCCAGGGCCCAAGCTGAGGTCTGGCAGACCCAGCGTTCGCTTAATTTTACTTGCCCAGATTGTTTCCCTTGGCAGCTTCTTTGAAGAAACCGGACCAGGACGGTTAGTGTCCCATAACCACCGTCTTCAAGTCGGTCTAGAAGCTCTCGATCACTTTGATAACTCGACCAGTGGAGACTGTGGAAGACATTTATGGCTCAGGGGGACAAAGTCTACTGAATGTTAAGTTTTTACTAGAAAGTTGCTTAATTTACTCCAAGTTGTGTGGTACCACTCTTATCCCCCATGTGTAGAAGCTTTATTCATCCCAAAATATGGAAATGTAAGTGTTGCAACAGGAACAAAACATATATTGAAAAAATAAAAAAGAAGTTTACATAAACTCACATTTATACGATTTAAAAATAGGGTTAAAGGTGAAATATATACACTGTTTTTAAAACTTTCATGTATTGTGATGATTACTTCACAGTATGGGTGGTGGTCTCGGTGTTGGGGAGGGCTTGTATTTACACTGGCTGGAAACTGGGTGGAAACAGGAGCAGCAGTGTTCCTGTGGTTAGGGACTAGGCCCCAAGATCAGAAGCTCATGGGTTTGAATCCCATACCAGTAGGTTGCCCTTAGAACCCTTGAGCAAGGTATTGTCCCATTCTCTGCTCCCCGGGTGCTGTAATAGCTGGGCTAGAGTACAGTTGTCCTGAAGACAGACTGGTAGATGGTCTGAAGGGGTCTGCAGGTTTAAGGCAGCTGGTGCTCCTAAAGTGGTCGATACATAAAAGTGTGAAGTAGAATGTTCAGATATAGTAAACAGTGAGTGCATGAAGATCCAGCATCTTCGTTAAACACACTGGTCGGAAGCTTAAATAAGAATAAGCTGAGCAGTAAACTGTTGGTTTTACTGAAGTTGTCTTTGGAGCAGCATTTATAGAAACTAGGTTAATACAAGCACCATGGCCACATGCCACACACACACACACACACACACACACACACACACACACACAGATAAGCTTGTAATTCCATGGATAAATGCTTTTAAAGAGCACAGTTATTTATTTATTTATCCCCTCCGAACCCATCCCAACACACACACACACACACACACACACACACATAAACACACACACACACAAACACACACACATATGCACACAAGCACAGACTTATTTTAATAGTTTTAATACAATGTCAGGACATTAGAATTAAACAAGCTATTTTTGATACTATGCACCTGAGACCTTCTTCTTCTTCTTCTTCTTCTTCTTCTTCTTCTTCTTCTTCTTCTTCTTCTTCTTCTTCTTCTTCTTCTTCTTCTTCTTTCAGCTGCTCATGTTCATGGCTCACCACAGTGGATCAAGAATGTATGTCCTCTCTCACCACATCCATAAACCTCCTCATTGTCCTTCCTCTTTTCCACTGTCAGGCAGCTCCATCTTCATCATCCTCCTCCCAATATAATCCTCGTCTCTCCTCTGGACATGTCCAAACCAACACAACCTTGCTTCTCTAACGTTGACTCCAAAACGTCTAACCTGAGCTGTCTCTCTAATATACTCATTTCTAATCCTGTCCATCCTCGTCACACCCAATGAAAATCTCAGCATCTTTAACTCTGACACCTCCAGCTCCGCCTCCTGTCTTTTCATCAGTGCCACCGTCTCCAACCCGTACAACATAGCTGGTCTCACTATTGTCCTGTAAACCTTCCCTTTTACTCTCACTGGTACCCCGTCTGTCACAAATCACTCCAGTCACTCTTCTCCACCCATTCCATCCTACCTGCTCTCTCTTCTTCACCTCTCTTCCACACTCGCCGTTACTCTGAACTGTTGATCCCAAGTATTTAAATTCCTTTACCTTTGTCACCTCTACTCCCTGCATCTTAACCTTTCTATCATCCTCCCTTTCATTTACTCTCATGTATTCTGTCCTTGTCCTACTCACTTTCATTCCTCTCCTCACTAGACTCCACCATATCACTTCTCCAGATCACTCATCTCATCAACAAACATGGGGTCCATGTGGTCTCCTGTCTAACCTTGTCCATCAGGCTGTCCATTATCATTGCAAGCAAGAATGGGCTCGGCACTGATTCCCTGATATAATTCAACATCTACTTTATATGCATCAGTCACTACTACTGCAGACCTCATCACTGTCACCATAATTCTCTGCCACTCCTGACTTCCTCATAAAAACCACGACTCCTCTCTAGGCACCCTGTCATTTGATTTCTCCAAGTCCACAAAGGCACAATGTAACTTCTTCTGACCTTCTCTGTACTTCTTCATCAACACCCTCAGAGCAAACATTGCATCTGTACTGCTCTTTCTAAACCATACTTTATCCCTCTATAGTTACTACAGCTCTGTGCATCACCCTTATTTTTGAAAATTGGTACCACTCTTCTCCTTTCGCCAACAGTTGCCCAATTTCCACCAGCACCCTGTAGTCTAACAGCACTGGTGGCGGTTGTTGTTAACCCAGGCCTTGACCGATCTGGTATGGAAGTCTGTTTCATTGTCTGCATATTGATTTGGCAAAATTTTATATCGAATGCCCTTCTTGATGTAACCCTCTCATTTATCCAGACTTAGGACCAGCACGAAGAAATACATTGGCTTTTGCATCCCTAGTGGCTGGGTGACTATGCACTTCAGACCAATATACTTAAAAAAGCTCTGTTCTGATTCACAGGCAAATAGTGAAACACTCCTTATATCATATGCATGAGTGGGTGTGGGTGCAGGCTAAAAAAGGAATTTAACATGTGCTGTGCAGTTTGGAGCCACTACTCATTTCTTTAGAATTCTCAGGCTTCATGAAAAACAACATTTTTGTCTCTCAATTTCAGTGCAGTCCCTGTACCTGAGCAGTTTCAGAGCCAGTGTGGGATCCACAGGGAAGGAAAGGCAATGTCCAAAGAAGTGCTTTGGAACGTCCTTCAAGAACTGTTCCTGAAGACGACTTAAAAAATGAGCTCGTTTATGAGAGTTCAGGCTGTGCTGTAGAATAACGGTGGTCAAATATTGACTTTTAAGCTGGTTAGAATGAAAATCTCTTTGTGTTTTAGACTGGAGTTACATGTGTATTTGCACATGTAATAAATCACTGCACCTACTGTCTTCTTTTCCTGTAAAATATAAGCTATTATATAGAAAAATTTGTTTTTCCACAATATGTGTCCCCTAAACTTCAAGTAAATGTAAAAGGACAATGAAAGCAGGTTTACACACAGTACGCTGGAACTGGGTGACTATGCACCCAATTTGGCCTGTTTCTCCCTCTACACAAAGCAGGTAAAAAACTTCTGCTTATCTGCATGGAGTCTGATTCTGATTCTGGACCTGCCAGCCCAGTTAAATCCCCCCACTCTGCACAGCTGTTCTCCGCCGTGTTGGCGAGCTGCTCAGGCTGGGGATCAGGCCGTGTTGTGGCCGCTGTGTGTCACTGAACAGATGCCTTTCCTCTGGCCCCATGCTGCGGGGACAAACAGTTGTTGTCACGATTTTTTGAGGCGCAAAAAGGTTAAAACAAGCCTTAAGTCCGTGTAATGCCGGCAAATGCCACAAATCTGGAAGAGTACATATATTCAGCAGATGTTGTTTAAAAAAGTGATACAGAGGCAAAAGAACAGGGAGAAAACCTTCTTTATACGGCCAAAAATCTTTCTTTATATGGCCAAAAATCTTTCTTTATATGGCCAAAAATCTTTCTTTATATGGCTGATTTGTTTCTGGAATATCGAAGGTGATATGCAGCCATAATCTAAAATCCACATTATAATTCTTATATTATTTAAACTTTTATAAGATGCATATATTCTTTCAAAAATGATGCTACACAGATATTCATTTCTTCATTATTTTAACAACAGGAATGCGCCCAAATATTCCCATAAACATGGTTGACGTCCAACATTGTTTTGAAGGATTATGGCCATTAATGTAGTTGTTCCACCATTACTAGTGATGAAGCCATAATGTTTGATGGAATTACAGCAGCTAAATTTAGATCATGACAATATGGTTATTTTGTCTTTAGCATTTTAAACATACCTTGTCGACAGACATAGCCTGTTATGCAAGGTTATAACATTTGTTATGACATGTTTATGACATGCTTCTTTCATAAAGTAAAGTGTTAACAAAAAACAGTAAAACTGCCCTTTCTCTTTTTAACATTAAAAGTTTAAATTTGTCATTTTTGCCAAACATTGCATTTAGATTACATCATTATTTCACTGCATCACTAATCACAAGTGTATGTCATTAAGTTGCATTCTAATTTTTGCTTCATGAATGATTACATTCTGCAGTTACACCTTTTTTATGCTGCTTTTAATGTTCAAAAATGTAAAAGAGCAAGCTTTTCATCCAATTCAAACTCAATCTTTTCTACGATTTACAATCACAGTTGTTTTATCCCTTAAAATCGACACTTTCCACGCAGCTTCTCTGCGAATTTCTTTGAGCCACGAATTAGAAATGATTCCCATAAACATCTCCGGCGAAAAACTGACTCCCAACAGTTAAACAAAGATGCTGATCATCTTGTTGATAGGCTTCTGCATGCCGGCAGAGCAGAGCTCCCTCAGGAGCATCGAATTATATGAGTTTTAACTTTGTGAAACAGATTCAACAAATTACAGCACGAACGCCTCCATCGACAGCATATAATTTGAAATCCGCCAAGGTGACGATTCCCGGGCCAAATTGCTCAGGTTTCTTCGGATGCTTTTTGCCCATGACAGCCTGTAATTATTCAATTCAAGAAAAACGTCCACCGTGCTTTTGAACAGACCCGCTTTGCTCGTCCTGAGCCAATTAATCAGTCAAGCTGAGTTTTGTTTAATTGTCGCGGCTCGCTCTCAGGTTGTTTAGATTACTCCGGTTCCTCTGGTGTCCGTGAAGTGCCGGAAAGCCCGAGAGCTGGTATTTGATAGAATAATCATAAGGCTGCGGCGGAGTCATAATATTGCGAATATGCTCAGTGTGGACTGGAGCTATGCTATGCTGGAAGCCTTAAATCTTTCAGCATTGTCACTTCATGCAGCACTGAATAATTGAACACAGCCCTATCCCACATAACGCCCTGCCAACCGTCCATTTCGAGTCTTTGTCTCCTTAAACTCTTTTAAAAGTTGAGTGTTTGCCTCCAGTAAAATGGATCAGAATGTGGACCTGGAGCTTTCTGTGAACTACTGTTTTCTGGAAGGATGTCGAAGTTCCATGCTGCCCTTATTGTTGGATGTACTTGGAAAATTCTGTCTGTGTGCAGATTTAGGATGCAATACACTATACAATACTGTAAACTACTATAATTACTAAGAGAGTGCTTATAGGTATGATTTATCAAAATGGCAATAAAAGTATATTTCTAATTTTCGGTTAAAAAATATATATCCTGTATCTGAAGTGTGTCTTTATGTTTTTGCTTTTATTTTTTAAGTCCATTTCTGAAACGAGTGATTATGTTTATGTATTTTCTCTTTATTGTTTAGAAATGGTGTTGTGTTTTAGCTTTGTTTTGTTTTATTACTTTTTCTATGATTGATTTATGAAAATTAGCTGCCCTATCTGCCTTATTCTATATATATTGGTTTCCAAATATGAACAAAAACATTTTTCCCACAATATGGGCCCTTTTCAAGGTTAACAAGTATCACTTTAAAAGCATGTGACAGTTGTGATATGGTGACTCGTTTTCTTCTTTTCTTCTTTCAAGACTGATATGATTACCTATAATGCGATTGTCAATGAAAGGATCAAGGTTCACTTTACAAAATAGACCTGTAAATGTTGGACACTGTAAAACAAACCAGTAATCCCAGTTGTGCCCCAGTATTACTCATTTTTCCAAATTCATTTAATTATTTTTCTGTTGCAGTTATATAAAAATGATATTTAGATATGAAATATTGCAAGTCTCTGTTTACATCTCAGAATCTCAGAAATTTTAGAAAACTGCAGAATATTTATTTAACTTTCCCACCTTTTTCTATCCCAGCCACTAGGGATGCACAAGCCAGTGTATTCCTTCATGCCGGTCCCAAGCCCAGATAAATGAGGAGGGTTTCGTCAGGAAGGGCATCCGGTGGAAAAATTTTGCCAAATCAATAAGCGGACAATGAAATAGACGTCCATACCGGATTGGTCGAGGCCCAGGTTAACAATGACCGCCACCAGTACTGTTAGCCTACAGGGTGCTGGTGGACACAGGAGAAGAAGAAGAAGAGGAGGAAAGCATGTCCAGAGGGAGGAAGAGAGAAAGAAGGAGAGGAGAGTGGAAGTGAGGGAGGAACTTTGAACGTTGGCAGCATGACTGGTAAAGGTCGAAAATGGGCTGATGTGATGGAGAGAAGGAAGGTTGATCTTGTGTGTCAGAGACTAGATGGAAGGGTAGTAAGACCAGGTGTACTGGAGGAGGGTTCAAATTGTTCTACCATGGTGTGGATGGATGGATGAATGGGGGAGGTGTTATCCTGAAGGAAGAGTAAGTGAAGACTGTTTTAGAGGTGAAGAGAATGCTGTTAGATCCTTTGCTCCACAAAATGGACGTGAGATGGAGGAGGAAGAAGAACTCTGAAGTGAGTTTGATGAAGTGATAGAAGGAGTAGAGATGAAAATGCAGGAGAATGGAAGAAATGAAGAAGGATGATCTGCTGTGGCCGCCCTTAATCGGAGCGACTGAATGGTGATGGAGAAGAAAACTTAGCTTCAATCTCCAGCTTTTGGGACATCAAGATATAGCAGGCCTTATTCAGTTCAGGTGCACAAAACCTAGGTGAAGGAGATGAACATGGAAAAGTTGGAAGAACTGAATTGCCAGTGTTTCATATTGCAGTCAAGATTCCCCAGGCCCTCCAGAGCTGAAAGGGATTTAAGCATCAACATGACTTGGTGGTTGGAGGAAAGGAAATGACTGCTATTAGAAGTAAGTAAGCCAGCAAGTTCTTGTAAGTCCTTACAAGGAAACACTCTGTGAGGTTTTCAAGTGGATTTTGGATGGAGTTTGAAACACAGGGCTTCAAGCCACAATCCACACCATCTACTAAAAAATGTGTTTGACTAAACTTTCAGGGAAAAAGGTTCAGTGCAGGTAAAGATTTGGTTCATCAAGATACAAAGTTCCAAAGTGCCCTCCAAGGCACAACATGGGCCCAGTTTTGCACCTTAATTGAAGTGAGCACACAGTGAAACTCAACAAACAGGGGGCAGCCATACATCCGGCACCCGGGGAATGGTTAGGGACGGTACCTTGCTTAAGGGGACCTCGGGGCAAGCTACAGGTAAAGGATTCAAACCCACAACCTTCCTATCCCAGGCCCTCGTCCCTAAACACTAAACCTAATTATGGGGCAGCAGTGGCCTAGTGGTTAGGGCGTCAGCCACATGATCGGAGGATCGGGGGTTCAAACCCCTTCCAAGGTTGGCCTGAGGTACCCTTGAGAAAGGTGCCGTCCCTGTCCTGCTCCTCCCTGCGATGGGCCGTCGACCTGTCCAGGGTGCGTCCCCCGTCCTCGCCCTGTTCCAGTAAATGTTCCAGTTACGCCATGTCATAACATAAAGGCATGAACAAAATTTGAAAGTGTAAAAACTCTTAGTTCAGAGAATTCTTCAAAGCACTGACGTTCTTTGATGTCTAACAATGGCTGAACCCTTGCTTTCGCTTCAACTCCTGGAGAACCCCTGCTCTTAAAAAGGTTCCCTCCATTTGGGATGTCTTTGGTCTGATTTTATAATTCTATGACATAACTGGGTACGAATTTTTAAAACAACCACATTAGCCCTCAAGATCAATTCAACGAATACCTTATTCAATCCATCCATCCATTATCTACCGCTTGTCCCAAACGGGGTCGCGGGGGGGTGCTGGTGTCCAACCCAGCGCACACAGGGCGAGGACAGGGGACGCACCCTGGACAGGTCGCCAGCCCATCGCAGGGAGGAGCGGGACGGGGACGGCACCTTGCTCAAGGGCACCTCAGGGCAACCCATTGGGAAGGGGTTCGAACCCCCGATCCTCCGATCACGTGGCTGACACCCTAACCACTAGGCCACCGCTGCCCCTACCTTATTCAATCTGTAAAAGTAAAAACACTGTATTTGCACCATATCCGAAGTTAGTGGCTTCATCCTAGTAGATGATAAATTCCACTTTTCTCAATGTGTGGTGTGATTCCTGAGTCTCCTCTGATTCTAAATGATGTTTTTGTGGTTTCTTTCTAGTTTCTGGTCCAGTTTTATGGCAGTTTTCTTTAAAACTAGCCAGGCAAGGGGTTAGTAGTAGAAATCGAGTGATGTGAAGCTGATGTAATGAACACTTTAGCGCCAGTCCCCTCTGTTCGCAAGAATAAACACAATGCAAGATGTCTTTTCCTCTGATCTGCTAGGTCTTTCTCTGGGTTGGTTATAAATTCACAGTTGGGCACATTCCTGGGGGAAGCTCCAGTCCCCATTTTACTGCCTGTTCTTTGGAAAACAGGGACGTCTGGTCTTCTCAAGTCTCTAATCTAAGTATCGTGAACAACATCTGATGCTAACTTTAGCTGCAGTTTGCTGTTTATTTATTACGCAAGAAGATTTGTGAGTCCTTTTTAGCTTGCGTTCTTGTGCAGATACCTTCTCCTCACTTGGTAGCTGTCACCATGAAACCGATCAGCAGATCTATCAATTAGGAATTCGAGAATCCCAGTTTAGATCTATTTTGCAATGATTTCTGGCCACCCTAATTCCATTCTATTAGATCAATGCTCTGTATGGACCCAGGAGACCATCCTCAACATCTATCTGTCCATGCTTGCAGTTTAACTCTGTTTTAATCCTCATGGCTGGCAGGTCTGCAATTGGCTGAGTGACTAAAAGTGCACTGTAGACTTGACCAATGTGTGTACACGTTCCAGGTCACTCTGAACTCTGAGCTGGATTAAAAAAAAGAAGAAAAAAGCACACACACACACACACACACACACACACACACACACACACACACACTTTGGCTTGTTGTGCAATTTCGACACGACACGTCTGACTCCCGGCACACGCCGACCGCAATCTGGCCGCTACATCTGTAAGAGCGTCCTGCACTCCTCTTGTATCTGGCCAGATTAGTTCAGATGTTCCCTCGCTATGGAGCTGCACACACAGGTGGCATCACGCTCAATCCTGCCCTAAAACGGCTTTGCGGCTCAAAAAAAACCCAGAAGAGGAAAAAACATCTGTCCCGAGATTGCTGTTTTTTTAAGACTGATTAACAAAGATAAAGCTGTTCCCTGTAAATCCTCTACCTTGTCTGAGTAGTTTTGCCCAAGTCAAGCGTCCATGTGGTCGGGAAAATCCAGGCAGGAGTGAGGTCTTGTAAGCCTGGGCTTAATCCTCGGTGCTCTGCAGTAATTTGCGCCCGTCTGATATGGTAAGGTGTATTAGAGCTCAAACACCGTATGTCGCTGTGTTGTCAGTTGGAAACGTGCTGTGTTTTTAGGCCAAACTCCAATGAACAGAAACGGAGAATATGGAATATGTCGTTGTTCATAATAGAATACGGAGACTCCTTTATAGCCATCTGTAGCACTTCCTTTTATTTTATTTTCAACACTAAAGTGTGATGATTGTAGCTTTATTTCTATCAGATCATTCAAACTTGAAGCTTTGTTATCACCCTGTACAGCATAACTGTAACTCAAATCATTAAAACCTAATAAAATTGGAATAAAAAACAGTTGATGCAGATGATGTTAAATATTCAGCACCGCATGGCATATATATCACTTTGATGTTTTATATAAAACATTCTTTATTTCTGTGCAAACATGATAAAGTGGTTCTAACCCAAGTGACCCCACTATGCCACTCTGGCAGGATGAAATTAGAAAATTAATAGAAATTAATACTTATTATATTTTGCAATATTTTATCAATATGATGAGTGGGATTATCTCAAGGTGGCCTAATGTTTAGAGACTAGGCCTTAGGATCAAAAGGTTGTGGGTTTGAGTCCCAGGCGAGTAGGTTTCCCTGAGGTACCCTTGAGCAAGGTACCGTCCCCATCACTGTGCTTCAAATAGCTGCCCCTGCTGCACAGTGTGTATGGGTGTGAAACAGAGGCTGCGTTTAATTGTGGTTCATTATGAGCTGTGCCGTTTCACGATGATGAGTTGTCACTTTCACTTTCCCGGGCAAAACGGTTTCATGAGTTCTGTCAGATTGATCTGATTCAGACCGGGTCTTGGATCAGGTCTGGGCAGCACCCGGGGGGCAGCGCTGAGGACGGTACCTTGCTCAAGGGTACCTCGGGGCAACCTGATCGTCTTGGATTCAAACCCACGATGTTCTGGCCCTGGGAACTGCTCTCTAATCACTGAGCCACCGTTGCCCTGATGACTTCTTAGAACATTAAAAATATTAATGAATTTCAGTTTGATACAATCACATATTTGTACTCTAGCAAGACTTTAGGATTAGCTGTTTAAATGTTCAATGCAAAATGACGAGCAGAAATGAGAAATTGTGGAACTTTCACTTCTAAGGGTTTGAAGTAAGAATAACATGCACTGTCCAATCATTCCATTGATAATATCCTGTCAGAAGGTGTGTCTAATGGTCAGGAAATGAACGACAATAAAACAAAATGTCCACCTCACCAGGGACTGGACGTAGAGGCCGAAATGGCAGAGGTCCAGGTCCAAGAGCTTGAGCACAACCATCAACAGCAAGAGGTTTTCGGTCTTTACAAGGCAGCTGTTCTCTCCCAGGTCAGGTCCATTAGGAAGCCAGCAGGTTACTCCGCAGGCCTGGACTATTCATTATTGGCCCTCGGGAGATGTTTTTTAACGTTCTGAGTTCCTCTTCGGAGAACATGTTGGAGCATCGTGCTCTGCAGGTGGGGAATGAATTAAAAAGGGGAAGTTCATTCTTAAGAGGACAAAGTCGAGAGCTTTTCCTATGTGGTCCCTTAAGGCTCGCTACAGTGGGCTGACTTTTTAGGTGTGTTGCAACGAAGACATTCTGGACCTTTCACACACCTGCTGGGGACGTCTTTCACACCGACTCTGGAGCAAATCTTGAAACAGGTGCTCAACATCAATTGACAGTCAAATCTAAGGCATATTTAAGTTAATGGTACAAGCAAATGGTGCATTTGAAGACTCGACTGATCACTCGTTTGAATTACAAAAACATTTTATGAGCTGTTTTTAATGTAACCTTTCCTGCTGAAAATAAAAGCACCCGTGCTGGTTCTTTGGATGGGTGTCATAGAAGAAAAACTTTAGAGCTCGCCCATAAAAATCTACCGACAGTTTCTAAAGAATCTTCTTTATAAAGAACCATCTATATTTATAGAACCTCCATATAATTTAAAGATACTTACCAAGAACTGTATGTTCAAGACAAGAACCGTTAGATAGATAGATAGATAGATAGATAGATAGATAGATAGATAGATAGATAGATAGATAGATAGATAGATGGGCAGACAGACAGACAGACGGACAGATAGACAGACAGACAGATAGATAGATAGATAGATAGATAGATAGATAGATAGATAGATAGATAGACAGACAATTAGATAGATAGATAGATAGATAGATAGATAGATAGATAGATAGATAGATAGATGGACAGACAGACAATTAGATAGATAGATAGATAGATAGATAGATAGATAGATAGATAGATAGATAGATAGATAGATAGATAGACAGATAGATAGATAGATAGATATAGATAGATAGATAGATAGATAGATAGATAGATGGACAGATGGACAGACAGACAGATAGATAGATAGATAGATAGATAGATAGATAGATAGATGGATAGATAGATATAGATGGACAGATGAATGAACAGACAATTAGATGATAGATAGATAGATAGATGTAGATAGATATAGAGAAGTGTGTGAGAGAGGGAGAGAGAGAGAGAGAGAGAGAGAGAGAGAGAGAGAGAGAGGGGAAAGGAAATAGTTGTAGTTTTACACCTGGTACTGTTTTTTGTCAAGTATTGATTAGATATTAATTAAAGATAAGGTAATGATCACTTAATGTCAAAATCAGGCCACCTCTAATCATTAATCTATATTGTACTGCATTACCTGCAACATATCTGTATTTATCACCATGTATCACCTTCACCGTTTCCAGAAATGTGAATCATTAAAACAAATATCTGAGAACAGCCATTTGTGCTGTTCCGAATATAGTGCCTACGTCATTAGCATGACGAGTGACAATCTTTGGAGCGCTAATGTATTTAAAAGTCCCATCATTTCAAACGCCATGTGTGTCAAAGTGCGATGAGCTTAAAAATGGAACTTGCTTTCATCGATGGTCCTGATGTCCTTCTTGTAATCCTCCCCCTTCTTCCACTTTTAAAACAATTCAGGTTCAAGTGACCAAAGATTCTTGGATTTTTAAAGATTTCCACGATAAACCTGCATCGCGTGACAGGCTAACTGACTGCAGCCGTGTAATCCCTCACTGGAGCGTTTGCCCAAAACTAGGAGCGTTTTCTGCTAAAAAACATCCTTATATTTTCTGTTAAATAAGCCATTTGGGACTTTTCTTTAATGCTCATGTTAAACTGGCTGGGCTGTCAGGTCCAATTACTCCAACAGGAGCTGACACGGGCTAATTATCTTCAATTTATCAGCATTTGTTTGATTGCTGATGACACGAGTGTCTGAGCGGCATGGTTTTTCATGACGTGTTCACTCTCTCATCCAAATAAGCATTTATTTTTGTTTGTTTATTTTTTTTTATCATTTTAGCCTGCAGAAAATCTCCTCTAATGAACTGACTGGCCCTTAAGTGTCCCTTGTTAGCACTCAGGCCTTCAGTTGAAAGAGCAAGATGGACAGAAGCGAGAACTTCTCCAAGTTGAGATTCGAGCTGCTCATGGAGGCTCGACTCCAGTGGACTGTGTGAACATGAGATTTGTGGAACAGGTGATCCAGGTTCCTCGCCTTGGTGCATGTAACTCTAATCCTCGTGGAAAAAACGGAAGTGTAAATGTTCTGCCTTGTTTGGAGCAGCCGAGCATTTTTAGCTCTGAAAATCAGCATGTTCCCAATTTTAATACCTACCTCGGTGAGACTAACCAACCCCAGATGTGCTCCAGCACAATATACATTTTCACCCTCTTAAAGTGTTTTTTTCTTCCTCCCTTCTCTCTCTTTCTCCTAAGAGAGCTCCGGGTCAACGACTTCGGTTCCAGCTCCGGCGGTGGCTAAATATAGATTTATAGAGTCCTAAAATTGCTTGTTTTTAGAACATCCGTCAGGCCGGGCCTTAAGTGCGCAAATATTTATGCCTTTTGAAAAGGGAGTATGTCAGTGACAGCGGCGTCGCTTTTCCCCAGGCTGACAGCGAAGCGGCATGAATTGTGATTCAGGTTACACTAAATCACGATAATAAGCAATGCAAGGAAAACACAGCCCTGGCCTGGTTCCTCGTCATCCGGGGCCGACATGCTCTGTGTGAGAACTTAAAAAAAGGAGAAATTCCTCGACAGGCCTGCCGAACACACGACAGGAGCGTTGTAATGGTAAGTGTTGATAACGCGACGAAAAGATGATTATCTCAAGTTTCAGAGCTGCAGGAGTCTCCTTACTAAAAGCTCGATAGAGACGCAACAAAATGCATCTTCTACATTTCACCTGCAACCAGCGGGCTGTCATGTCCAGCACCCGGGTAGCAGTGATTTAGATTTACTGCATTTAGCAGACGATCTTATCCAGAGCGACTTCCAATTCTTAACTACTAGGAGAGACTCCCTGGAACAACTCAGGAACATTGAACAGAGTACTGGAGTGGTTGAACCTATAACCATGTTATAGTGCTACAAAGTGTCTAAAGAGAGGTTCTTCTCAGCTTTAAGCATTAGCAGTAAACAAATCACCTGATCATCTGCAATCATCTGCAGCTGTTTCTTCACTGCTTCGTGTCTTTAGTTAGTCGCTTTGTTCTGCTTGAAGGTTCAGACGTAGATCACTGTGTGGATTAACCAACAAAAACACTCAGACTGCTCAGGTACAGAGACTGGACTGAACATGAGAGACAACAACGCTATCCTTCAGGAAGATCTGGAGAACTGCTCAGGTACAGAGACTGGATTGAAAATGAGAGACAACAACACTGTCCTTCAGGAAGATCTGGAGAACTGCTCAGGTACAGAGACTGGACTGAAAATGAGAACAACAACACTGTCCTTCAGGAAGATGATCTGGAGAACTGTTCCTCCCAGCTATATGAAACTAAAGGAAAGAATTGGGAATATTTGGATGAAAGCAATGTTTATATAGACCTTAGAGCACAGCATTGCAGTCAAATTGCTCAGTGTTAGATTTTTTTTTAAACGTGACTTCACAAACCCTGTGAGAGCGGACCGGTCTGTTCTGAGGAACTTGGGAACGTGTGAACGTTGCCTGTGTTTTGACAGCGCAGCGTGAGGGCCTGGGCGACGTCCTCCTCAAATTACTCGATCACCTAGGGGGTCTTTCACATCCTGTCCTCCTCCAGTGGGGAGAGGTGGGGAAGGCAGGAAGTGGGGCTGTTGTGATCTACAGACTGTGCGAGGACTTTGAGAAAGTGAGGGGTGGTTGGCCTGACCCAGGCTTTCCCAGGGAGAACAGAAGAGCCTCAGGAACATCTCACGAGCTGGAGATTGGGGGGGGGTTGTTTCCTTTTCACATGTTCTACATGCATTATATGGGTTTTTACTGTGTGTGAAGGCTCCTGGTGCTTGTATATGATCACAGAGGAGACTGGATGAATAGCTGAAATAAAGCAAACCTACAGGACCAGGTTCACAGTGCAGACTAAAATAAACTCGGAAAATTACTGTATAATAATTCACAGTTGGCTGAGGCATTTTATTAACAGTATGGTAATCCATGCTTTTCACAAACATCTCCAAATTGATCATTCTCATAAAATTATTTATGTAATTTCCATCTGAAAAAAAAAGTGATTTATTCAGATTTTTACTCAAAATTCATACTTTTTCTTAATTTTTACTCCTGATTTAAAAAAAAGATTTTATTTGAATTTCAGCACTGGTGCAAAAGATCTTCATACAAAAAAATGACCTGTGCAGATGACCTTTTTTCCAATAAAAAAAAACCAACTAAGAAAACCTTTAGCTAATTCAAAAACACAAAAAAAAGAAAGGCATTTGTCTGAATACTTATGGACACATTAATATAACACACATTCTAAATCTGCTCTAGACTTCTTAACTGCAGAATAAAGCAGATTTAATGAAGACATGCTCACACTTGGAGATGAGTCAGCTTCCTCCAGGGTTAACCAGGGGCCACTGCACGCAATGTCACTGGAACCCCATGGAGACCAGGGTGATAAACCATTGCAAGAGCACATGTTGTTCAAATGTACAAAAGTAGAAACGATTTCAGTTTCCGAAAAGATGAGATGTGAAATGAGTTCTAGTGTCAGAACTGTTCACAGTGGTGGTGAATGGGACCAGACATCTGAAGAGTTTCATGCATTTAAAAGCTCCCTCACCCACACTGTCAGTTAAAAATGTTATGAATTTGTTGCCTGATGCTTGAGATGGATTGATAATTTGATCAAATTTTAGTCTTTTTTATTTTTGTCAGTCACACTGAAGGCAAAAAGAACCCAAAAAATGCTAAATTATAAAAAAATTAGAAGTTTGGGCCAGAAATATGCTGCTTTTTCAAAATTTTATTACAAGAAATACTTAAATGTATCGGTTTGGACATGTGCAGTGGAGATACGAGGATTTTATCAGGAGAAGGATGTTGAGGACAGACTGCCAGAAAGGGAGCAGAGGACAAGAGAAGGTTTGGGGCGTGGTGAGAGAGGACATGCGGGTGGGTTTGAAGGAGGAAGATGCAGAGGACGGGAAGAAATTGATCCGTCTGAAGAAGAGAAGAAGAAAAGAAAGAATGCGAGAAAACCTTTGTGCGAGGCGTGAACAATTAAAGGGGCGACTGGGACAGACACCACGAACACTGTTTTATGGACGGACGAGAAGTGATCTGATCTGGTGGAACCGAAGGGTTTATATCAGGTGCTGGACGAGGATGAAGAGCAGCAGAGAACATGTTGCTCCTGTGTGAGACATGGAGGCGGATTGGTGCAGTCTGGGGTTTGGGAAGGGAAGAGCTTGCAGACTTAGTCCAAAATGAAGGGCTCATGAGAAA